>CM042884.1:17428661-17979613 GCA_023653495.1 Melastoma candidum | reverse complement strand
TTCGTCCCAACAAAACACGTCAGCTGGTGAGCTGTCTGAAGGACGGAGAATTTGCTTGAATGGTGGAACCTCTACGATCCAATAGCTTCCGATGAGGTCCTTAAACTCTTTCTTTCAAACAACTGATTTAAACTTCCAATTTAAAGGCCATATGCCAAAGCCACATTATAACCCGAGTAAAGTCTCCTTCGACCGGTACATGAGCATCCAAGTCAAAGGAATTCCGAAATCCAACTGAAATGGCTTTCAGAAATGAGAGTGAAACACGAGAAGAATCAACAAACATTCTCTGCTCTCGCTTGGAAACATGCTTTTAAAGAGAAAACAAAACGAAGCATAATGTGCATGTACATTTAGCTATTTTTTATTTTCGTTGCGACTAATGACTTCCTTGATGAGCTTCTAGGACACATGTCAACCAAGAATAATTTGAGGCATTTCTAATATCCTTGCGAGAAAATCTTTTCAGATTCCCTCACAAGAAGGGGCACACTGTAATACCCCAAATTATTATTACTCGTTTGACTTTGTTCGTTGGATTTAATTTGCAAAGTTAAAATTCGACCGTAGGATGGAAACAAATAAAACATGAGGAACAATCTTGATATTTTTATTGATAGCGGAGCCGTGAACCATTTACAGATTCTCCTGCTAACATTGGTTTCTAGCTCCTTTACAGCAGGAAATTCGGGAACAAACTTGAACATTACACAGATCAGACAATACACTAAATCGGCATACAACAGAACGGCTGCACTTTGAACTTCATGAAGCCCACCGAGCGCATCAGCAAGTCAGTCGCCGCTGCAACGACAGGCCAGCGCTCCTGCAACGACACGCCAGCGACCTGCAGCGAGCCAACACTTCACAGCAATGAACTAATGTCTCGTAGCCGCACCGGCGTATTTCGCTGCAGCTACAACTGATGCAAATGCCACAAACGCAGCGTCAGTTAAGAACGACTGGCTGCGTAGACTCCCACAAGCTAAAGTGGAGACCAAGAGGCACCAGTCGCAGTAGAATACCTTGCAACCAACGCCGCTGCAATATGCTCCAAACATCTGCTTTCAGGCAACCAGCCACAGTCCAGTCGGCTGCCGTCTCCAACCCCCGATGAAGTCAGCAAACTTCGGTTTACAAGCATGCACAATCCATGTTGCAGCAGCCACATCAACAGCATCAATCTCAGGCACAACATCAAATGCAAGGCGATGGTACAAACCTACTGACATCCTAGGCACGGCCACAGCCACAGCCACAACAATCCCAGCATGCTCAGGCTCAACTTACCTGACCATCACCCTCGCACGCAGCCAGCAGCCACTACAATTCTGGCAAAGTCGGCAACCAAGTGTTCCCCGATCCCACCAACCGAGCTGCCCATCCTCTGCCCGACAGCGATTCAATTTCATTTACCAAAAATCAAACTCAGCCTAAACCAAAGGAGGCCGAGCAAGACAAAGAAAAACAACCCAAATCAAGAGCCCAAAGTAGCTCAGCCACAAAGCAAGCCCACAACGCACCCAAACCCATTTCATTTCCTCCCGACAAAAATCTTACAGCAAATCATAATTCCCCCAAAAAAGGAAGTGACAACACCTCTTCTTCAACCTCTGATCCACACCTGGCCAAGGAATTTCGGCAAAATCGGATCTGCAACGAAGATATCCTGACGACCTCAACACAAGAAAAGATAAAACTCACTAGTGTCATCATTCACCTTGATGGCTAGTGGACAACTTGCGTCCAACGAGGGAAACGGCAGAAGATAGCCTCCTGCATCCCCCAGCTTTTCCAAAAGGAGAGAAGGGGGGAGGGCACACTCCTAGACCGACGTTTTCTGCAAGGATGATCGAAGTCACTCGGCCCAAGGCGCCATCACTTCACCGTGGGAAGATAAGAGGGGGGGGTGCTGGCACCCTTCGGGAGGAGCGGGAGCAACCTCATCGTCTATCCCGTTATCTCCTGCGACCTCCTCGCCAAGGTAAGAGGAAGAATACGTCAACGGGGACCCCCTCGCAGACCAACCAAGACAGAACAGTCAACAACGGTAGCAGGGACAGCAAGGGACATGTCATACCTCAAGTCACAGCCTCGGCATCGCAGCTCCCCGACGTTTGCGGAAGAGGCAGCGGGCAGCCCCAAAGCGACTCCCTTCTCCAACTCCCCTCCACTGGCAGCCTCATAATGGCGCACTCAGTCGTCCCAGACTTGGCCACAACAGAAGCAGACTCAGTCCCCTCATCAGCCGTTCCCAGGCTCCACAGCGGGCAGCCCCAAAGCGACCCCCCTCCAGCGGCAAAGCCTTCAGCTTCGACAGGGACGAAACCCGTTCTTCGCCACCTCCAAATCCGACGAACAGCAACTCAACCCCGGTGCTCCTTTCACCGGTGGCGGCAGACTCCAGCCCCAAGGCGGCTCCCGTCCCAGCTCCCCGATGCCCGCTGAACAACCAGCGTCCATCCATCCCCTGGAGACAAGGGGTCCTCAACCATTCTTTAGTCGCAGAGGGAACAGGCAACACAAGCCTCTCCGACTCCTCTGCTTCCTGCACCACCCCTTAGCTCCGGCGACACTGAGTTCGGCAGCAACCAGCCGCCCCGGCGTTCCCAAACGTAATGGCGGCAGCCCCGTTCTCCTGACGTTCCCATGTCTAACGACGCGGCAGCAGCCCAATTTCATGGCGTTTCAGCAAGCAGCAGAGATCCGACACCAGCGAAGGGTCTCCTCCCTCTCTCCGGCGTCCTCGACAAGCCCGAGCACCAAACTCCAGCTCCCCGACTGGCAGCCTCGAGGCGGTACACCGGACCTCCTTAGGCCCAGCTGTGACGGAGCGCCAGTTAGCGACGTTCTTGAACCCACAGCGGTGGACCTCGGCTCCTCGGCGTCCCCAAACTCGCGGCGGCAGTCCCACGGCAGTTCCGGCGACCTTCCCAGACACCGTGGCAGCCGTGAGCTCGAAACCCACCTCTCGGCTTCTCCAGGTACGGCGGCTGCGGGTCTACCCCCTGGTGTCGAGCTCACAGCATCGCCCTCCTCCCGGCATTCCAGCTCCACGGCGACAGCGAAACCAACTCCTCCCTCGGCATCAGCCTCTCCCGGCACCACCCATGACGGCGGTTCAGCCTCCCCCGCCGCCCCCAAGCTCCAGTCCTAAGCCAGCAGCAGCGACAACAACATCCACCTCTCCTTCGAGATCCGACGACTCCCGTCCTAGGTCTGGCCATCCCCGACTCCCGACCGCTTCAGCCTCGGCCTCATCCTGGGTGTCACCATACGCGCCCAGATCTGAAGCCTCCTGACAGCCTCCCTCCCCAGATCCGGCGATGGCGAGCTCACCTCCCGGCAACCCGAGTCCAGCTCCCCCTACATCGTCTTCCCGGCAGCTCCCAGGCGCGATGGACCTCTATCTTCCCCCGGCGCCCTCCAGGTCAAGCGGCAGACCCTTTTTCCTAGCATCCTCGAGCTCGAACGGCAGCCAAGGTCTTCTCCCTCGTCCCTCAAACGATGGATTCCTCGGGCTGGCGACGAGTCATCCGGATCTGCTCTCCATGGCTTCACTGTGGTTTTGTCGGGACTATGCGTGAAAAAGGGAGATTTGGGTTCACAGAGACTTCCCGAGGAAGTCTCTCCAGAAAGGTAAAATTCCTTTCTTTTATTAGTTATTTTATTTTTATTTACTCCTTTTACTTAGATGACGTTATCTTGATTTATAATCTTTACGTTAATTTGTCCTACCCTTTTAATAGTTGTTATTTTAGGTAATCTTAGATGATTCATTTAAGGTTTATACTGGGTATGATCGTAGTACGTTTATTTTATTGGCCATCGTAAAAAAATTTAACCCTTTTTAGTATAATTTTAGTCTTGTTTCTTTACGTGAAATTAATATGTTATGAATATTATTAACCTCTTTTTCTCTGTTGGTTTTGCATGCAAAACATGAGGAAGACTTCTCGGACACTTTCGACAAGTTTATAACAAGTGAGCATCTTCGATTAAAACGGTAAGACAAGCCCTACCTTTCTCAATTTAATTGAATTTCGTCCGAATTTGATGATACTAACCACTTCTTTGTTTTCTTTGCATGTACATCGAGCATCTAATCTCGGAAGATCAACTTTAAAATTCCGAAGATTAACTCGAAGGCGCGTGTATCAAACCGCGTGGATCTACCCCGGCCTAAAAACCGTGGGTTCGAAGGTTTAAAGCGCCCCCAAACTCAATCAAAGGTACAAAGGGGAGGTGCGGGCCTCCCCGAATTTTTATTCAAATCCACTTGTAACGGATTGCGGACCCAAGTGTATAGGTTCGCAATCACCGCCCTTCCCCGTCCTTTTGATCTAAATAATTGTTTGTGATTGCGCGTATGCTTTGGCTTTAGGTTTTGCGTCGCATGATTGTTTTTAATCAAACAAACCTAAACTCGGGTCCAACGCCCGTTAAAACGTCGATAAAAGTCCGGCCTACTCCCGGATCGGGCCCAACACCCGTCAATCAAAAGTTAAACCTTTTTGGACAAATCGCCACCCTTTCGCATGTTTTAGAATACAAAGGTTAGTAAATAGGAATCCCCGAACCCAGACTCTGATTTTTCCGACTTAAAATCACATTTTTAAACTAAGTCGGTGGCGACTCCGAACAAAAGTTTTCCAAAGTAAAACTAAACCACACCCCCTCTTTTTCGGAGCCATTTAGGATGAGGTGACGGCAGACCGAGCCGCTCCTTGGGCCCTCCCCGAAAATCCCAAGCGAGGTCTTAACGCAGCCCTTCGCCCGTCGCCTTCAGGGAACTGGAGACGGTCGGTGAAGCGTCCCGCAGATCCGCTCGGGAAACAAGGGAAGGCCTAACCCCGGGTCCCCTTTCCGCAGCGTCCGGCGTTCGAGCCGGAACGTCGACCGGACTGGGCCTCGGGGGAGCGGGCCCGGATCCTCGGGCCGCCCGAGCCGCCGCGCGCGTACTAGGCCGGAGGGCGCGCGTACATCGGCCAAAGTGCAATCCCCAGAAAACAACCCTCTCCTTCTCACCGACAAGTACTCCGAGGAGCATCCCACCTGGTCTCTCCCTCCACGTCATCTTCCCCAGAACCGGCTGCGCTTCCATCACCGCCCAAGGTGTCGTTGGAGCCTTCCCCGTCCGAGTTCCCCTCTGGTTGCGAGCGGCCAGCCACGTCGGTCTGCGGCGAACAGAGGCCCCCTCCCGCCTGCTCAAACGTTGGCGAGTTCCCCTTCCACAGAATTGAGCGATCCTCGCCCTCAACATCCCAGCGCCACCCCTCCTTTTTTCAGTGGCCAAACCCGCAACCCACTCCTCAGATCTAACCTCCCCAAGCCCCTCCGAGGCCGTCTCCTCCCGAATCCGGGCGCGATGAAAGCCAGCCCACTGACCCCGGCCTCAAGTCCGCTCATGTGGTCTCCCTCTCCCTCAACGTTCCCCGCGGCACGCAACGGGACATGGCCTCTCCCTCCGTCCCCTCCGGGGTCTTCACCCCAACGAAGGCGAACTCCCACGGCTGCTCCATGAAAAGGCGAAATGGGGGGAAGCTGATGAAAACCCCCGTGAGCCAGAGAACGAAAAATTGAATTTTAGGGAGGGGGAAAGAAGAAATCGTCTGGAAGAGGGGGTTCACGGGTGAGGCATATAATCTTTGGAAGATCGACATCGGCGGGACACGAATCTTCTAGCCACTCCAAACGGTAAGTCATGCCTTACTTTTTCAGTGCGATTAAATATACGTCGATTTAATCGTTACTCCATTCTCCTTTGTCTCTCTTTTCTCTTTGTTTTGCATGCTAAAACAAACGAGAGAATATCATCTTTCAACATCATGAAGGATCAACATCAACGGGCCACACAACGCCCGGTGAGTAGTCATTCTTACTCACCAGTTAATTCCAAAATTATTCCATGTATTTTGGAATTTCCTGATTCTCGTTTTCCTGTGGTGTTTTTGATTTTGCATGAAAAATCAACCGAGCTTCATGGAATCCCGACAAAAGCGGTATTTTGAAGACAGAAAGCTCGAAGGCGCTAGCTTCGAAGTAAAGCGGCATCAACCATCATCTCAAGTACATGAGGGAAGTGCGGGCTTCCCGTCTTTTCTTTATTTCCACATGTAACGGGTCGTGAGCCCAAGTGCATAGGCTCACGATCATCGCCCTTCCCCGCTCCCTTTGATCTAAATAATTGTTTGTGATTGTTCGCATGCTTTAGGCCCATAGGTCTATCGTCGCATGTTGTTTGCCAAATACACATGAGTTCGAGCCCAAAAGGCTCGAATCGGGTCCAACGCCCGTAAAACAGTTACATGAGTCCGGAGTCATGCCCGGATCGGGTCCAACGCTCGTTAATCAAAAGCCAAACTCTTTTTTGGAGCAAACGCCACCTCTTCGCATGCTTAGAGTGTAAAGACTAGTAAGTAGAAATCCCCGAACCAGCTGTTTTCCGACTTAACAGTTTTAAAATAAAAAGTCGGTGGCGACTCCGTAATGGTTTACCTAGGTTAAACAACACATTTTACAAACGGAGCCATTTTGGATGGGAGACGGCAACACGAGCCGCTTCCTGGATCCTCCCGGAATTTTCCGAGCGAGGTCTTAACGCAGCCTTTCGCCCGTCGCCTTTAAGGACTGGAGACGGTCGGCGAAACGCCCCGCAGATCCGCTCGGGAACCAAGGGAGGATTCAACCCGATGCCCTTCCGCAGCGTCCGACGCTCGAATCGCGACGCCGACCGGATTGGGCCTCGGGGAGCGGGCCCGGATCCTCGTGTCGCTGGAGCCGCAGCGCGCGTACAGGCCGCGGCATCAGGACTGAAAGGAACCATGTTGGGATGACGTCGGGTAGTTCATATCTAGTTTTTGTGTGTGGATGAATAGTGACCGTTGAATACGCAATCTGACCCTAATCTCTCACCGTTGAAGTAATATATGAAACTGTTCCCATTTCATTAAAAGCATTGTCTCATGGCACCAAACATGCCTTATATTGTAAGAATATTGTCATTGTGGAGACAAATTGGAGGTCTCTTTCAACCAAAAAGGCCCCCCCATGTAATAATAATAAATAAAAAAATACCATCAAATTAGTAGTCCCCACCAATCCCAAATTCCCAATTACTATTCTTTGGAATTTTACCCCAAATTCACATAATCAGTTACATCATACCTTTGTCAAACTTATTGTTTTGGCTTTTACCCAAATTCCAAGTTTACTTAGAGTGAGTAAAAATAAACACGGTATTAATTTAATATATTTTTTATGATAAGGAAAGTAAATTATTTTAATAAATTTTCTATAACAACATAACCCACCATTACAAATAGTTTCAGTTTTAGTACATGGAATTTTAATTGATGCCCATGAACTTACAAACAAAGAATCATGGCCAGGGCTAGATGGTTCAGGCAGCCTTGCTCCGCCGTAATTGGCCAGTCGAATCATCGTCCCTGTTCGTCGGTTGATGCCATCTGATCGAATCACTTCCGAGAGACTTATGCGGGAATCGCCGTGATTTTTAGCCGTCGAAACCGGTCTGGCTCCACACGGCATCTCGTACCCGTCTCATGTCGCGGCCCTTGAGCGTCCTCCCGACCCCTTCGAAGACCGAATCGGCAGCGGACTCCCTGCTCCGGGCGTACACCCTGGCGAGGTACTCGTGGGGAGGGACCATCTCAGACTCCCGATCATCCATCCAAGCCTCGTCTGTACCGTTCATAAACTCCATGGAGCTCACTCGGTAGATCTTGCTCCAGTCAGGGACGTCGACGGGAGCCGACGTGGCCATGCCGTGCTGCTGCTGCCGCCCCCGGGGGGATTCATCGCCTCCTCCTCGAAACTGGTGGACGATCCTCCTCCTCGACGATGCCTGCGGATCCTCGAAGGCCAATGAGAGGCCGCTCGCGTCGCCGCGGCGATGATGCCCACGCGGGATGTTCCGGCTTCTGCCACTCACGATGTCAATGCTCTCGGCGCTCGCACGCCGATAATTCCCAGTCCGTACATCGTCCTCATCTCCATCGTCGACCGTAACTCCATCGACGGCAGACCACACATCGTCCTCCCCAAGCTCAGACGCGTCGTCCACCACGGATCCATATCCCTGGCCGTTGTTGTAGCTACCTAACAAGTACGCGCTCCTGCTCGAGGTTAACTTCCGACCTCTCGCCATGAAAATCCTAAACAACGAAAAAGAAACGAGCGAAGGACTTAAAATCAGTTAATGGTTGGTTGAATGAGACCAACTATGAAGGAATCAAGTCCTTTATATATATACAATATTTAGTGAGAAATAAAATAAAATAAAATACAGGCCTTAGGTTATAAATTTCATTTCATTTCATTTCAATTGAATTTGATATGAATTATGCCTGAATTTGGAGTATAATAAATACAAATGAAATTTATCATTTTGGTGGCAGTGGAGTGGAATAAAAATAATATTTTGAAGAAGAAAAGAAGAAGGAATAGAGAGGAAACAAAGAAAGGTTGGAATGTGGTCCTACTTATCTTTATAAAACTAGTAAAGTCCAATTATTTTGGATTCCCCAAATGGAAACAAAACCAATTATTCAATAAATTCTTTTTCATCAGGCCCTCCTTATAGTAAATTCATTTTTCCCTCAGTTACTACTCTATAGTTTTTTTAGTATAATTCTTTTGGTTCTTTATATTTGGTGAAGCACAGAGAATATAATAATAATAATAATAATAATAATAATAATAATAATAATAATAATAATAATAATAATAATAATTAATTGTGATGATATTTGTTTTTTGTAAAGATGTTGACTCGGGTGATGACGCCTGCCATTTTTTTTTTTGGTTGATTTCGATTTGATTGTCGGGATTTGATTTTTTTTGTTTTATAATATTTTATTTTTATGTTATTTATTTTTCAAAAAATGAATTTAGAAAAAAATATATATATACAAAAGGGAGGGAATGATAAGAATTTTGAGAGGAAATGGAATTGGAAGTCTGCATCAAATAATTTATGATTTTGTATAGACATAGTACATATATATATATACATGGCTCCTACCAATCATAATTAGCGAGTATGAAAATTCGTTAGTATTTTTCTTTTTTTTTTTGGTGTAACGTGTCAATATCTGATGGAAATTATTACGTATGGCGAAGACAAAAGGAGTTTGGAGAGTAGTCCCACGTGACATGGGTCCGACCTCCACGTGGGATTACGTGCATCCCTCCGCTACCCAATTTTCTTCATTTACATCATACAAATTTTCTTTTTTCTTTTTATATATTAATGTGCTTGTGATACGATGCAAGTTGACACACAGCTAATGTCTGTCCTTTTTTATTTATTTATTTTTAATTTTCTTATTAAAAGTAAAATGAATTGAATGATGAGGTGATATGAATCGATACAAAATGAGATGGAGGGGTAGGAGGACTTCTCGTGCGGTGGACAATTCTTCTACCGTCATTTTCCCTGTAAAAGCAAACTCATCCCTTGTCTCCATCTTAGTGCTGTCTAAATACAAAGTATACTGTATTCGCATATATAAAAAAAACACAAACATTTAAGTGAAATAATTATACACATATTTGTGTCCGCCTAACTATATATTAGAAACATGGAAAGCCCCACATTGGAGAGGGGCCAACCCCTAAAACTTCCCTTTGCAAGAATCGTTAAACAGATCGAACGCAGCCCCGTTTTTTCATTCCGCAAATCAAACGAGGATGTAACTTTAAACACGCGAGTGATTTTATCTTTGTCATGCCCTAGAACGAAAGGAAATATAAGCAACAAATAGATTGAGCCAAAACCCCCAATCTAAGGTTGTCCTAGAAACAACAACACCGGGACAAATGATAAGATTCGCCTATAAAATGTGGCAAGAGTTTAATTATGATCGCATCTGCACACAGTTCTACTACCGGCAGTCTGATGGACTCGAACCGACCGAATATCTTCGATGGGAACTTTTTTTTAATATGATTTGACGGGCATATCACGCCTGTATTTGGGTTTTGTTCGAGCATTCATTCACTTCACGTATTTTATTAATTTAATCCGACATTTGCAAAATATTAGTAAATGTATAAACGCTATGAAATACGTATCATTTCGATAGAAAAGAGGATGATGTCAAGTGACGTAGATACGTTTCGACCGGAATCTCTTGTCTTCTTGATGGCAATTTGTCGTTATGCGGGTGCACTTGCCATGTCCCTTTTCTTCTTGTGGCAGGCGAAAATTATTTTCTTCTAAAAGGAAAAATGAAAATAAAATTAAACAGTCCAAGATCATTGGAGAACCGTTGGTTCCTTTTTTATATTACATAAAAAATAATAATATTATTGATGGCGATTGGAATTAATGCCATGCCATGCCCTACTCAAAACTTTTCTGAAAACATACGTAATCTCAATGGCGTTGTTTCACCGAGTTTGCGATTCGAAAGCGCGTTTTCTCGTCGTGCATCGAACCGGTCGGGTAACGTAGACGTTTAGAACGTGCTCGCTCTCAATGGACTAAATAATTATTGTTTAACAGTTCAATCACGGAAAGAAATAGCACGTGAAGTGAAGGGAAACGACAGTAAAATTTGTACATCATATGAATATGATAGTAATCTCATTGAGTCCTTATCGCGAAATATCTACTGGGGAATGATTCCAAGCCGACCAGCGTTTGTCATGTCCGGCGATTTGAATCGGACACACGGCATAACACATGTCCTAGCTACCGCCTTTCGTACAACAAAATAGTTTTGATGCCGAAACTTTTATCAAATGTGCAGGTGAGTCGTTAAAACCATATATCGAGGACGATTAGGGTTTAGGTTTTGTTGTCGTACTGCAAATCATCGTAATGGAACTGATCATGGAGTTAGTTTGCGACTTTGGTATAATTGACGAATGATTTTGAACTTTTACGCTCACGCACACGATGATAATGTTGTCCTGTCCGCCATCCAAGCAATTTAAGATTGATCCTAGTACTATTTTCGGGCCCACTTCGTCGAAAATCATACGATTGCGATTATTATCATGGTAATGGATTACCGCAAGTTGTGCATAAACAAAGGGTGAAGATTCCTTGGAGATGTTCGTGGGAAAGAAAAGCTAGTATATGATAGATATGCCAAACCTATAATTGTTATGACCCTTTTCGTCTATATATAATTGAGAAATCGATGGGCGAGAAGGAAGAAAGTAGAGTGCTAGCCTGTCGTGAGCAAGCCAATTATGCAACCGCCTTAATTTGGAGCTAATAATTGATCGTTCCTGCCACAGTTGACAGACATTGATTCTGCGAGCTTCGTTCCAAGAGGCCAGTCAATCTATATACCACTGTCCAGTCAATCTATATACCACTGTTGAAGTTCGGGAACTCCCAGCGGAGAGAAGAAGAACCGTTAGCGATATCAACTATCATCTCCACCGAGTGTCCGGATCTCGGCTTTCGGATTACATCAATCTTATATGTCCGCACACCCGAACAATCCAAACCCAACGGACCCTTTTCTGTGTCCTGAGGATTCATCAGAATGGAAAACCAATAACAATCTTGATTTGATGAGATTCGATAATGGTGCCGAACAGTTTCAATTTGTGACGAGAGAGATCAATTGGGAAAAAAAAGTTGTCAATATTTCATCCTATGCTATGGTCTGGTTACTGTCAAAGTTTAATTGTGGGGGGGGGGTCATATTTCACGTGCCTATGCTCACATCTTTTCTAGTAATGTGATAGTGCCAAAACACTGCCCTGCTTCTCTCGCGAAATTATTGTTTCGCACAACGAAAGAAGATTCTCCCACACGCTCTCGAATTCCTTGGCTATTCCAAAGGTAGCGGTCACCATGAAAGTAGGTCGAGATTGAGCATGACACTATCGCGGGGCACCTCTAGATGTCTAACCACAAACGTTTCTTGTGGTGGGCACGCGATAATGTCGTCAGAGTAACGTAGCTTTCGCTACGATGGGTCTAACTACAACTGTTGAAAAGATGAACTAACTATAACTAGGCTTAAAAACTTACGAAAACCCAAAGTCATATATCTAAAACCCTTGATTTTCAGTTTGATGCGAGGTCGTTTTCCAAACCTCATCTTCTTCTTCTTCTTTCCCTTTTCCTTGTTTCGGAAGAACCACGGCGATGGTGGCTGTCATGGACTACTACGGGATCACGACAACGTTTCGAGACCGAAGAGATGAAAATGGCGAAAAGATAATGACAAAATATACATATATAAAAAGGTGAAGGATGAATTTAGTGGTACAACACACATAGATAGTCATGCAATGATCTTTAGAGGAAAGTGGTGGTTGCACAAATCACTTTCCACAATTGGGACATTTTTCTTTTTTAGGGGTTGATCCCTAAGTCTGTGGCTTGTAACAAAACATTTGGTTTTATGTTTTTCCTTGTATTTAAGGTGGCCCCATATGGACAAAACTTTTGGTGGTGGCTCTTTATGATAATGATGTTGATGATGATAATATTAATTAACAATATTTAGTATCATAGTTCTACCTTTGGCCATCAAGGGAACTTTTTAATACATGAAATATGAAATTGAGTTGAGTACTCATTCAAAGCTTCATTTTTTCTTTCTTTAAAATAAAGAAAACGAAATAGAGAAAGTGTTGAAGGTAATTTATGATCAATATTAATGGGTATTGAATTTAGTAACGGAAAAGTCATTTAAGGTGGTCATTAAAGCAGGCTATTAAATCTGTCATTAAATATGTCGGTTTCTATTGTCATTTGGTTTTCCTACTACTCCCTATATATAAAGGGACGAGTAGACTTTCATGTATGAAAGAATAAAAAGAAAGATATAGAAAGAGAAAGTTTAAACAGAGAGAAAGTGCAGCCAAAACACTCCTCGTAGGTGCAGCAGCTCTACAGAAGGTTTCCTCTATCCTACAGAAGGTCGTCGGCAGTACAGAACCTACGTTCTGCTAGCACCTTCTCCCTTCCTATCCAATCCTACACACATAACCCCCAACAAATTTGGTATCAGAGCGCAGAAGGTCATGTCTACATCCGCTGGCAACATGTTCTTCACTTTTTCTCCCAACCAAATCCCCATCTTCGACGGTGAGCACTTCGACTATTGGAGTTCTCAAATGGAGACCATTTTCCTTTCGCAAGATCTATGGAAACTTGTGGAGGAAGGCTACAAAGAAGTTCCAGAAGGAATCTCTCTCCCAGAAGGTGACAACACTTCCGCAGAAGGTGTCATCAACCCCACAGAAGATGAGCAGAAGGCGTACAAGGAGAACGTCATGAAGAATGCCATGGCTCTGCGGATTCTGCAACAATCCGTGAGCAAAACCATCTACCCAAGGATATTCGGCCTGAAGAAGGTGAATGAAGCGTGGGAAGTCCTAAAGAAGGAGTTCAAAGGGTCACAGAAGGTGATCTCTATAAAGCTGCAGAATCTTTGGAGAGACTTCGACAATCTATCCATGAAAGACGCAGAAAACGTCAAAGACTACTTCTCAAGGATCGTGGAGATCCTCAATCAATTGAAGAGTTGCGGAGAAGTCGTCCCAGATAGAAAAGTCGTGGAGAAAATCCTCAGAAGCTTGCCACAGAAGTTTGAGCATGTGGTAACCGTGATTGAAGAGATGAAGGATCTCGCAGAAGTTTCCATCTATGAATTGATGGGTTCCTTAGAAGCCCATGAGAAACGGGTCAGCAAGTACACAACCCCCGTGGAGCAAGCATTTCAAGCGAAGCTGAATGTTTCTGAGCAGAAGCAAGAACGTTCTGGAAATAATAGAAGGTCCTATGGCAGAGGACGTGGAGGCAGGTCTCGTGGCAGAGGCAGAGGCTATGCAGAAGGACGACCAGAAGGTCAGCACAGAAGCGGTCATGAAGAAGCAGAAGCAGGATGCCGCATCTGCAGAAAGAATAATCATGAAACAAAAAATTGTCGTTTTCGATGCAGGAGATGCAAGTTCCCAACTCATTCAGATCGTGATTGCTGGTACAAAGATAAAGAGCAGAAGAATGAACAGAAGAATGAGGACAGAAGCTCGGTAAATTTCTCTAAGGAAGATGAACCTTCTAAAGTTTTCTATTCTTCCTCTAACACCGTGCAAGATATGAATGAGATATGGTTCCTCGATAGTGGGTGTAGTAACCATGTCACAGGAATCAAGAAGAACTTTGTGGAGCTTGATGAGAAATACAACTCTCTCTTGGAACTTGGAGATAGCAAGAAGTTAAAGATAGAAGGTAAAGGTGTTGTTTCAGTTTTCAGTGCAGAAGGTCAACAGAAGAGGATGCACGATGTCTTCTACACTCCAGAAATCGCACAGAACCTACTAAGTGTGGGACAGATGATGAAAAATGGCTACAAGTTGGTTTTTGCAGAAGGTCAATGTGAGATAACAGACAGAAACGGACAGAAGATTGCGGTCGTGAAGATGACGTCCAACAATTTGTTCCCTTTAAAGATGACTCCTTACAGCAATGTGGTTCTCAAAACCGAGGTTGTAGATGATTCTCATCTTTGGCATCTCAGGTATGGACATTTGAATAGGAAAGGTCTAGCTTTACTAAAGCAGAAGAATATGGTGGTAGGACTACCTTCTATACAAGCTGCAGAAGGTGACGTCTGTGAAGGATGTGTCTTCGGAAAGCATCATCGTCTTCCATTCCCAAACACATCATGGAGAGCTCAAGCCCCTCTCGAGCTGGTTCATGCGGATATTTGTGGACCGACTCAGACTCCATCTCTCGGTAACAGAAGATATTTTCTGTTGTTCGTAGATGACTATACTAGAATGATTTGGATTTATTTTCTTGAGAGGAAATCAGATGCTTTCACCACCTTTATGAAGTTCAAAGCACTTGCAGAGAATCAAAGTGGATATAAGATTAAGACCTTGAGGACAGATCGCGGAGGAGAGTTTCTGTCAAGACCATTCTTGGACTATTGCCAACAGAAGGGGATACAGAGGCAGTTAACTGTGCAGTATTCTCCTCAGCAAAATGGAGTCGCAGAAAGAAAAAACAGAACCATAGTGGAAATGGCCAGAAGCATGCTAAAGGGCAAAGGCCTACCCAACAAGTTCTGGGCAGAAGCTGTCAACACATCTGCCTACCTTTTGAACAGATCCCCTACAAAAGCAGTTAGGGACAAGACACCATATGAAGCGTGGCACAGAAGGAAGCCCGTGGTAAATCATTTGAAAGTATTTGGGTGTATTGGATATGCACTTACACCTTCTCAAGGAAGAGAAAAGTTTGATGAGAAAGGTGAGAAGTTGATTTTTATCGGATATAGTGATGAATCGAAGGGATATCGTCTTTATAATCCGAATACTGACAAGTTAATTCTGTCAAGAGATGTTATCTTTGATGAACATACAGATTGGAAGTGGCAGGAAGAGTCTTCTATGACTCAGATTTTCCAATACACAGAAGCAGTAACAGAAGCATCTGTACAAAACCCTATCAGGACAACAGAAGCAGTAGCAGAAGCATCAGTACAGAATCCCATCGGAACAACAGAAGCTAGTTCCTCTAAAACCATTCCAAAAGCGAAGGGTCCTATTGGAGATACACCACCAAGGAGGTATCGATCATTCACTGAAATTTATGAGCAAGCTAACTTTGCTCTTGCTGCATTTGAGCCACAGAACTTTGAGGAGGCAGCCATAGAAGAAAAATGGAGAAATGCCATGAAGGAGGAGATGACTTCTATAGAGAAGAATGACACGTGGTCATTGGTCGATCTCCCAGAAGGAAAAGAAGCTGTCGGATTGAAGTGGGTCTACAAGACCAAGTATAATGAAGATGGAAGTGTGCAGAAGCATAAAGCTCGCATCGTAGCAAAAGGCTATTCACAGAAGCCTGGAGTTGATTTTACAGAAACTTTTGCTCCTGTAGCAAGGATGGAGACAATCCGTGCTGTTCTAGCTATTGCAGCACAGAAGGAGCTTGAAGTATTCCAGCTTGATGTCAAGTCAGCATTTCTTAATGGAGTACTAGAAGAAGAAGTCTACGTAGAACAACCACAAGGATTCGTGATGAAAGGCACAGAAGACAAAGTCTACAGACTACATAAGGCTCTATATGGTTTGAAGCAAGCACCAAGGGCGTGGAATTGCAGAATTGATTCCTATCTACAAAAGAAAGGATTCTCCAGAAGCTCAGTAGAACCTTCGTTATACATACAGAAGGTTGGTCCTGATTTTCTAATAGCATGTCTTTATGTAGATGACTTGATCTACACTAGCACCAGCAGAAGCTTGCTGCAGAAGTTCAAGGAAGCCATGATGGAAGAATTTGAGATGACAGATCTTGGCTTGATGAAGTACTTTCTCGGACTTCAAGTGAAGCAGAAGAAAGGAGAGATTTTCATTTCTCAAGAAAAGTACATAGCAGATCTATTGAAGAAATTCCGTATGGAGAATGCAAAGCCAATTTCTACACCAATGTCACTCAATGAGAAGTTACAGAAGGAGGATTCTACAGAAGGCTTTGATTCGAAGATCTACAGAAGCCTGGTTGGTTCTCTTATTTATCTCACTCACACTAGGACTGATATTGTTCATTCTGTGAGTTTGCTATCTAGATTCATGAGCAACCCCAGCAGAACTCATTTCACAGCAGCAAAAAGAGTTCTACGCTATTTAAAAGGCACACAGAAGGTCGGACTGAAGTATACAAAAGAGCAGAAGGATGATTTAGTGGGTTATGTAGATAGTGATTGGGCAGGAAGCTTGGATGATCGTAGAAGCACATCAGGATACTTGTTCTGTATTGGAACAAAGCCCATTTCATGGAGTTCAAAGAAGCAAAACACTGTTGCACTCTCATCTGCAGAAGCTGAGTACATCGCAGCAAATGAAGCAACAAGAGAAGCTGTCTGGCTCAGAAGGTTACTTCTAGAATTACAACAGAAGGTGGACGAGCCAACAACAATCTTCTGTGATAACCAATCTGCAATTGCTATGACCAAGAATCCAGTTTTCCATGCAAGATCGAAGCACATAGAACTTCGTCATCATTTCATCAGAGAGATGGTTTCGCAGAAGGAGATTCTTCTAGAGTTCATCAGCACCCATGATCAACCCGCAGACGTTCTTACAAAGGCGGTGTCTTCTGAGAAGTTCAAGACATTCAAAAACTTCTTGAAGATCATAAATTAAGAGGGGGTGTTGAAGGTAATTTATGATCAATATTAATGGGTATTGAATTTAGTAACGGAAAAGTCATTTAAGGTGGTCATTAAAGCAGGCTATTAAATCTGTCATTAAATATGTCGGTTTCTATTGTCATTTGGTTTTCCTACTACTCCCTATATATAAAGGGACGAGTAGACTTTCATGTATGAAAGAATAAAAAGAAAGATATAGAAAGAGAAAGTTTAAACAGAGAGAAAGTGCAGCCAAAACACTCCTCGTAGGTGCAGCAGCTCTACAGAAGGTTTCCTCTATCCTACAGAAGGTCGTCGGCAGTACAGAACCTACGTTCTGCTAGCACCTTCTCCCTTCCTATCCAATCCTACACACATAACCCCCAACAGAAAGGACCCAATATCCCCATCATGATCAATAGGGTAAAGTCCCACCACATAGAGCCCGAAACTGTTTTTAAAAATATAAATAAGAAATATTTATTTTCTATATCTTTTTCTTTTGTTAAATGGGAATGTGTGCTTGCATGACATGATAAGATCTGTATTTGTTTTGTTATATCCAAAACATGATTATTTAACCATTAACATGTTAACTAATTTTTAACATTTTTAGACTCTGTTATAAATCAAAAGAACACGTACATTTTTTAAATAATTTGCAGCAAAATTTAACTTTTCTTTTTTTTTTAAACTTTTCACGAGCAAAAAGAAATTTATCGAAAAAACTTATGTAGTTTGTCAGAAAAACTTATGTCATACTCATTTATGTATGTGTTTAATGGAGTATTTATTTATTCCATACTCATAACTTAAAAGTTAGTGCATTTTTAGTTTGAAAAACTAGATAATGGGTCCAATAATCCCAAAATTCAAAATAATGAAATGGAAAAGTGGAATATATATGGTCCTGAAGTGACCAAGTCACTTTTTTTCTCATATTAGTGAACAAAGTGCTTGCTAAATACAAAAGTTTCAATTCCAATGTAATGTCACACTAAATGTGAAAATGAGGAGACCCAAAATTCCGATCACTTTCTCCCAATTGGCTGGGCCTCACTCATTCAATCTTCCAATCTGACTCTGACTCATGACCTCAATCTATTTATTATGAGAGTATAGTTAACTTTACTTATTATAAAATAAGCATCTGTGAATACTAATTTGTTATATCCAAAAGTGGGACAAATCAACTTGGCCCAACGAAGAGTGTGGGAATATTCCTCTTGGAAAAGACTCTGTTTCATTTTTTTTGTTGGGGGTGGGGGAGTTGATCACTCCTAATGCTTATCCAACTTATCCTCTAAAATTTTCATCCCTTTTCATTATTCCTAGGGAATAAAGTAAAAGAAAAGAGAGGAGGAAAAGGAAATGATAGCACTAATGAGATGTGATGTGATGAAAGGACAAAAAGGGTGTTTGTTGATTAGATTGGAAAAAACCAGTTGCAACTGGATGATGCACTTTTTTTCAAAAAAAAAAAAAAAGTTATTCAATGCAAAACAATTATTTGTAAAAATTATCCCATGTTAATTAAGCAAAATTATAAGAAAGTTTTCATTTTTTCCTTTTGACAAGTGTCGTTTGAATATTTTAAAAATATGTAACATTCGGTTTTCAGATGTTGGGTCTTCGAAATCGCATACATAATCCCTTAAGTGCGAATTGGGTCGTGATCAAGTGATGGGCCTGGCCTCTTGTCGGCCCATTTACCCTAATTTTAGTTCAAGCCAAATCCTCTTCTTAGTTTTTAGTTAGTCATCCAATAAACAACCATGCCATTGGTTATGAGATTACTACAAATATCATCTGTTAACATGTCATTGCCTGAGCTAGGGCGAGCATACGGGTTGATCGGAGTCGGAGCTGGTAACACGACATCGGCCGTGTAATCAGTCATGGGTTGAGAAATTACAACAGTACACGAGGACTAGCTTTCTTGTACGCGGGTTTCGTAGGGATACTTGAACTCACACGTACTTTTGCGGAGTTCGTGATGACTCGAGAATCGGGAGGAGGAAGTTTCTACTCTACCGGACGAGAGCTTCCAGGTACTTGAACTGACGGCTGATCTTCCTGAACAGAGTGGCCCTGGCCACGGCCAAAATCCGGGTAGCTCTCCTCCCCGGCTTCCTCAGCCTCTTCCCAATCTTGGCCTTCGTCGTGTACAGCCTGACCCCGAGGAACGATTGCCTCGGCCTCGAGATGGCTTCCGCCCTCTCCAACGCTTTGTATATCAAGAACCGTGCCTTCCTGTGCTTCAACTCTTCGGGGTCTTCGGCTTCGATCTTTGCATACGCTAGCTGCCTCCTGAGTAAGGCCATGTTAAAATTAGCTTTGATTAATTGATGATGAACATTTGGTTTGACGATGGCTTGATTTTTATACAGGGGTTGGGTGAGGGATGGAGCCTGACCTGCCCAAAGTTGTTGTATTCGGATGTGGCGAAGGCGATATTCGATTTGCATGTGCATGTTATTTGCTTAGGCAACGCCCAAAGCTTGCAACATTCATATTTAATGCGAAAGTTAAAAATAAGATTATTATTATTAAAATTGTCCCTTTGGACAAGCGATTATAATAACGTTGACTCTCGAGCACAAAATGACAAAGGACTAGATTATTTATAGAGCATATAAAAACCAAATTTGTTTGTCTCATCCATTCCTTTTGCACGTGCATGTTTAATAAATAATATTCACGCCATCGGCATTGGAAAACCATTGACCGGTAAAGGAACTATTATAGGTTGTAATTATGATTAACATAACTAATTATTTATTTTTTATGGATAGGACGAAAAGTGTCGTAATACGTCACAAACTATCTAAAAGCTCGAACTTTTTTATGAAAGAGTTGTCATATTTTATATATGTTTCAACACTTCTTTGGTCCATTTTTTTTAACCTACTGTGTTTCTTTACTTTCTTTTTTTCAACACTTGTGCTAAAAGCTTAAAGGTTTAAATAAAATCGTCACATACTTTATATATTTATTTTTAACGGTCAAAACATAAAAAAAAAACAATTAGTTTAGTATTCGTTAATTAAATATTTGTTCAATTGTAAATAATAAATTTTTTATGAAGTAGAGTACATTTAATAAAATAGACAAGTCCAATTCCCACAAATCACGGAGTGAAGTTAGTTAAAAGCATATTGAGTTCTCCAAAAATACGAAAATATCCCAAACCTTCCCATAATAACCATATATTTGTCCAACCATTTGGAAAGTATGTGTCATGACACATATTTGCTTTTCAACATACTTTATAAAATTTCGGTTTATTAAAATGAATTTATAAAAAAAAATTAATAAAATAATGGGTTAAAGGAAGGTTTTAAGTCTATGCATGTATTTGTATATCAATAAGTTTTAAGATTTATAAATTTTGATTGAATCATTGAATTTTAGTGCTGACATTTATTAATTCTCACATTTAATGACTTTAAAGATCTATTTCTTATTTTAATTTTTACGTGAGCAAGGTTAAATTTAATTTTGAAATATAATAATGAAAGATAATTTTTTTAGAAATAAATACAAATACTTACTTTTTTCACTCGTATATTTAAGCTCTTGTATTTTACGAATAGAGTTTTGTAATTTAAAAAAAAAAACAACAGAAAAAGAAAAATTCCAATCTAAAATCTATTTGATCAAAGTGACGTGGATTCTCATCTTTGATTGGTCAGAATATTTCAGACGCACAAATTCAAGTTCTCTAATAATTAAGATTAAGAATTAAAAAGTCAATTAAAATCAGAAGCGGGTTAGGATTAGGAGGAGAATTAAATTCCTTGCTTCCTATGGTCAAGACAAGATTTCAATCAGTTGCGGCAAGTATCTAAAGTTTCGATTTTTTTATTCGGGGGGTGGGATGGCGCAGGCCGTGGAGGAATGGTACAAGCAGATGCCAGTGATCACCCGGTTTTACCTCACCGCTGCTGTCGTCACCACGATCGGGTGTTCCCTCGATGAGAGTAATGGGGGGATCTTAGAAATGGTTGTTGGATGTGATCGTTGTTTGTGAAAATGTGTTGATTGTTGGGTGTTTTTCTTTTGTAGGTTTTTGGCAGATAATATCCCCGTACAATCTGTATGTGCATCCGAGGCTGGTGTTCAAGCAATACCAGTTCTGGAGGCTCATCACCAACTTCTTCTTCTCTAGGAATAGGTCAAATTATCCGATTTATTTCATACTATACCGTTATTTTTTCGATTCATCATATCGTTTGCATGATATCTCTATATATCCTAAACTTACTCCGTTACTTCTTATCTATCATCCGTCGGTCGTCGGACCAATGGAGGTTGACGTGGCGCTGACATGGCACTAACTCGGTCAGTTGCCCCGCCTTAAAAAAAAATATTCGCCCAAATTAACCCTAAATCTCAAATCGGGCACTCTTCCTCCTCAGGCCTCTTCCTCCTCCAGTTACTCTGTTCTCCTCAGTCAGCCCTTTTACAAAGCACAACGATCGGTCCTCTTCCTCCTCCGTCCCGCAATCCCGTCAACCAGCCATCGTCCTCTTCCCCTGCCTCTTCGAAATTCCCGACCACTCCTCCCGATCCTCTTCCTCATCCGCCCCGCAATCCCGTTAGCCATCTTCCTCTTCCCCGACTTCTCCACGCCGGTCCTCTTCCTCCTCCCCCCTGCAATCTCACCAGCCATCTTCCTCTTCCCAGCCCTCTTCCGCTTCCTCGACCTCTCCAATCCGGTCCTCTTCCTCCTCGGCCCCGCAATCACGCCAGTGATCTTCATCTTCCCTGACCTCTCCACCCCGGTCCTTTTCCTCCTCAGTCCTCTTTCTCCAAAACCCGACCTCCGCTCCCCAATCCCGCTAGCGCTCTTCCCCTACCCCGACCTCCCCATCGACCCACCATTCCTGACCTTTAACGTTACCCACCAACACAATATCCCCACCGACCCACCTTCCCCAACCCACCACCCACAGTCCCATTCGGTGAGGTTGTGTGGTCTGAGTTGCCGTTAGGTAATTGGAGGAATGTCGCGGCGATTTGATTCTACATGTGGACGGTAAGTTTAGTTTGAGGGGTAGGGTAAGTTATGTTGGCAGTAAAACCTACAGAATAGAGAATGTTGACGTGGATAGAATCAGGTACTTTACAGTGAAGAATTTTGTCAATATGGTTGGATACGATCCCACCAGGATGTGATTTGCTAGGCCTGAAAAGAGTTTGGCTAAATGTTTGGTAGAGATTTATAGTGATTTCGAAGTAGCTGAATTGATAAAACTGTTAGTGGAGGCGAAATCGATTAATATATATATTGAAGGTGACGAATGCAATGAGAGTGATCCTGAGAAAGAAGAGGCTGAGCTGGAAAGGGATGATGATTCGGTTGAAGGCTGCCCAAATGAGTCTGTCCTTGGCGTTCCCATGGAAATCGAGGTTATGGAATCGGAGTATCAAAGTTCAGAAGCCGAACTGCATGGAGGGTCAGATGATGATGGAGGTATCTCTCGTGCTCGATCTGATGCAAATGTTTATGATCTTGATTGTAACCATAAGAATTTGAGATTTGAGGTGGGGCTGAGTTTTGATTCTCCTGAACAATTTAAAGAGGCAATTCAAGATTATGCTATAATGAATGGAGTGAATGTGCGCTGGATTAGAATAGATAATAGGAGGATGGAATGTGTATGTGTTGTTGATTGTCCTCGGCATGTCTATGCAGGTTGGTTGCAAAGGGATCATACAGTTTTAGTGAAGTCTTGTTGTTTAGAGCATAAGTGTACAAGGGTGTTGAAGAATAGGCAAGCTACCCTGAAATGGCTAGTTAGGGAGTTCATTAAGCAAAATCGGCCTCTTGATACGATGAGGGCTCGTGATGTTGTTGCTGATCTAATGGAGAAGTATTCGATTAAGGTGAACAACTTGCAGGTTTATAGAGCCAAATGGCTTGCTCAGAGAACGGTTAATGGTTATTTAGAATACCAGTATAAGAAACTTCGATCTTTTGTTGCATACCTTGGAAAATGTCTCCTAATAGCACTTTTAAGTTGGATGTTGAGTTTACTCCAAGTGCTGGTTTGTTTAATATTTTCAAACGAATATATGTCAGATTTTCTGAGTTGAGAAAGGGATTTAGACTTGGATGTATAAAGGTGAATTGGATTCGATGACACATTCTTGAAAACAAATGCGGGAGGCATATTAACGTCGGCGGTAGGTAGAGACGGCAACAACTACATGTACCCGATTGCTTGGGCTGGAGTAGAAGGAGAGAATTCTCTGAGTTGGATGAGGTTTCTGTCCCCATTATTTGAAGATTTGGCGGTAAATGACGGATGAGGCTGGACATTCATAAGCGACAAGCAAAAGGTATGCAATCATATAGTCCTTGCTTCTTATAGTCTGTTCGTCTTTGTTGCAATCATAACATTTGTGTAACATTCTTTATTCAGGGGTTAATACATTCGGTGGCTGAACTTGCACCCCTAGCAGAGCACAGAAATTGTGCTCGTCACGTGTATGCCAATTGGAAAGTAACTCATAGAGGGCAATTCCTGAAAAGATGTTTCTAGGCTGCGGTTAAGAGCACTAATAAAGCCTCTTACAACCTAGCATTAAGGAACTTGCGTGCAGTATCAAATGATGCTGCAGAAGACTTCATTAAGCAAGGACCAGAGCATTTTTGCAAGGTTAGTCTGTTGTTCGACAGTTTATAATGCGGTTTTAAGAGCATGATCTAATATTTACCTATTTGACATCACAGGTTTACTTTGACACATCAATTAAGTGTGATGCTACCGATAACAACTTCTGTGAGATATTTAATAGCTATATTGCATTAGATAGGACCAAACCTATCGTTGACATGTTGGATAAGATTAGGTTGAGTTTGATGGAGAGGATGTATCATAAGAACCAGCTTTCAATGACCGAGAATATGGGTAATGTTGTTCTTCCTTTCAAGGTTTCTGGGAACTTTGGCGGTGCTTTCCTTTGGTTTGGAGAAATGGTTCTTTAGTTGGATCGTTTATATACACTAAGAGGAAGGTGAATTAGTATTTATTACTTTTTCGCCCTTTCTCAGCGTATGCGGAAGCGAACTGTACCACAGCAAAACGTTACTCAGAGGTGAAGTCGGCTTGCTATAAGCGTTACGATTTTGATCATTAGATACTCGTATAGATGTAATCACGATCGTAAGGGACACAATTATTTTATAGTGGTTTGACCTTAATCGACCTACGTCAACTTTTCACCGTAGAAGTTATTCCACTATATAAATATAATGGGTGCAAATGAACCTTTTGCACTAGGTTTCGGTATCTCAACAAGTGTGATTTAAAATCCTTTACATGAGGATATCACTCATGGGCAACAATCACCTCCTCACATAGTGGACGTCTTCTCGTTTCCAACAGAATGATGCTCACACTCGGTAGTTGATTGCTCAAAGGATTTCCACACAGCTTTTGTCTCTTTTCAAGATGAGCCTGTAAGCACTCAAGAGACAACCATAAAAAGTGAGAGAGCAAAAGAGATAAAAGATGTTGGTTCCTCACACAAAGAAACCTGACTTCTCACACAGCGAAGTCGGGGTATCCGTTCTACACTCAATTCGGACGTGCACGGTTACCATAGTCGTGACTCACTGCACTGCATACCCAGCGCCTAGGGTGAAATTTTCAGTTCCGGCGACTCCCACACAACCTGCTCTACTGTCCCTCTGTATCACGAGGTCGTGACTTCTACACCACACCCCTGTGCTCGGGAGGATCTCTTTTCACTCTGGAAACGGTCCCAACTCCTGCTCTACCCTGCAGGTGCGATACTTTTGGCGCACACCCGCAAGTGTGTGTCTAGCTCCTCAAACTCCGTTGGTTCGAGACTTCTCTGCAAAAAGACACAATAAGAACAACTTCTTGCCGATGGGTTAGGAACCGATTACTGCGATCGACACAGGTATTCACTTAGCTTCCCTTAGACGATTCGTCAGCCGCTCGTTGAACACACTGAGGACACACATTCCATCTCACGACAACCAAGGTAGCACACAGCCCTTGGCACTCCCAAACACAGTTTGCGAGAGGTAAGAACCAGGCAGACTTAGCACCTTCCGTTCTCCGTCAATCACACATCTCACATAGCTCGTCAAAGTTTCACACGGTACACAGAGGGTTTGGACAACCACACAGACCTCACAGATTCGTTGTAAAGTGTATGAATGTCGTCCGGTTTTAATAGTGAATAAATCATATGATTTGTTTCCCGATTACCATATTTCAGCACGCTGTACTCAGGCTCAGCAGACAGCTGCTTAACGATCACTATGCCCAAGAAGGAAAGAAATCTATATCAATTTTCCAGATTCTTATGATTATTACAATCATTGTCAGAATAATATTTGATGATTGTTTCAGTCATGAGCAAAGATCAATCAAGAATAACGATATTCCTTAACAGCCGTAGAGATAAGATAGGATAAAATATGTTACTATAATTAGATAATTTATTTCCGAATAGCTCCAATCATAGTTATCTGAACCCCATAATCTAATTAAGATAGTTTGATTTATCATAAATATGATAAAATCACAGCAATTTAGCTGAAATAATAATTTTTCTCATGTTTGAGTAATTGTAGCGCAATAATGTAGTACATCTATGTAGTATAGCAACACACTTATCAATCGGTACATCAACGCATTTCTTACGCACACATCATCATCAAAACTAAGGTTTACATTCTCCTCCTTTTTGATGATGACAAAACTCAAAACCGAAAGGAAAGAGCTTGAGAAAACTTATTCTTGCTCCCCCTTAACACATGAATATTTCAAGGGAGATCTCCCCCTTAACACATGCACTTCTCCCCCTTTTTATCATATCAAAAACAGGTGGATGATTTTTAGGAAATTAAGAAGATATTTCCTCTATAAATGGAAATTATTATCTCCAGAGTATAATTTTTCTCTTCATGTAACATGTGTTCATGCTAGTAGTTGGGACTACATATCCCTAATTCATTATATATCATAAACATTTCCCTATCAAGAGGCTTGGTAAATATATCAGCAAGCTGTTGCTCAATATATATATACCGAATATCAACATTGCCGCTTAGCACATTGTCATGTTGGAAGTTGTGTCTCAACTCAATATGCTTATATCTTGAGTGATAGACAGGAATTTGTGAATTGATTGCATTTGGGTTGTCACACAATATTGGAATGTTATCAAAATGAAGATCATAATCTTCAAGTTGTTGTCGCATCCAAAGTAATTGATCACAGCAACTAACTACTGCGACATATTTAGCCCCAGCTGTAGATAAACAACTAACGTCTACTTTTTAGAGAACCAGAAAATTAACATATTTCCTAGTAATTGACAAGTACCAGATGTACTTTTTCTATCAATGCGACATCCAGCATAATCAGCATCTAAAGATCCTACAAGATCCAACAACGATCCTCTAGGATACCATAGACCTAAGCTGACTGTTCCTGCGAGGTATCGAAAGATCCTCTTGACTGTAACTAGGTGTGATTCTTTTGGAGCAGACTAATATTTAGCACATAAACACACACTAAACATGATATCAGGTCTTGAAGTATTAAGATAAAGTAATAACCCTTTCATGCTTCTGTATAGTTTGGAATCAACTACTTTTATTCCTTCATCTTTATCAATTTTGGTATTACTACTGTAATACCTCAAATTAACATGTGAACCCTCGAATAGTCTCTTTTATGAGATTAAATTCTCGGCCTAAAAAGGTGGACGAGAAGAATTGACATTTCGTCTTCAGAGGCCCGTTCTTCTTCATCCTCTTCCTCCGTTCCTTTGTCATTACATCAGAATACCCTGTATATCCCAGGTTGATGAACGCAAATATTTAATTTCGACACATCAGATGTAAGAAGACAATCCGGCTGTATATTTCTGCACTTCAAGCGTCTCAAAAACATGACATCAGACAAGGTGACATCATTGTCGACATCGTTGTCATGGCGTCCTTCGCCAGCCTCGATTGCTGTATTTGGGAAATGCTGAATAACAACCGGAATCATGACATCACTCTCGAGTAGGAAATTCACTACATACAAGCCATCGTCACTATGGCCCGGAATTCCATAGACAAGCTTATTCTCCACAGATTTGATACAAGATTGAATCTGCTTCAGAGTTGGTGCAATAATTAACCAGGAAAGGTCGCATAGGAATTTGTCCACTGCATGAAGAAGGAATCCTCATTGAACCTCCACCTATGGGGCAGTCCTGATGATTGTCTAGAAGCATGAATTGAACCTATCTTTGCATCCACCCTGGCGTGATTATTAAAAAAGGCCAAATCAGATAAACTACGGAAAGCGGCATACGGAGTGCAGAAAGGAGAATTGGCATCCTGCCATGGTTATGTGACTCACAGGACTTTCTAGTTCTTCCGACTTTGACTTGAAATCGTTAGTAGGAGTCAGCATACACATCAATCCCAAGTCTCAGAAAACAAATGCAGTCGGATGAAGTCGCCAGGCATGGCTTCAAGCGAACATGAGCAGAAGTCGTCATATTGCTGAGAGCGAATCGATCGTCCACAGCGCAAACAGTCACTTTGCCATGATCGATTCTCAGAGATGTCACGGCTTACCAAGTATTTGAGCACAAGACCTCGAAAGCTTCAAGAAAGGAGAAAAACAGAGATAATGAGAAATCGAGCGTAAGATTCTACTATCCTACCAGAGCAATCGAGAAGCACCAATAAATCAATCAGTGTCGTAGCACCAATCTTCCCGCCGGGCAGCATCCCTACAGTTTCACCTTGCCCATGAGACATACCTGAAGCCAAAAGTCACACCCACCAGTGATGGCTGCAAAAGGGGAGGAGACAACGAATGACCATGATAGATCAGATTCTTCTCGGCATTCGACTTCTATAACACCGTCTCCGCAGTAGTTTCAGCAAAACCATCCAATTTCCGTTCGCCAGCCTGCACGATCCACACTGCAGCATGTCGTAAGACGCCATAAACAACAGAAGCAACAGCACCATACTTAACGGAATTAACCAGGAGCCCAAGGCGCTCCGAACCTCGACAACATCACCACCATTAGAACCTCAGCCACAATCAGCAACAAACTCAAAATTCCTCATGCTTCTACTTCAGCAATAGTAGCAGAAGACAATTAAACCAGGGAGTCAGGTAGATAACATACCAAGATGCTGGGCGTGTATACCATCCCGACTTCGAGCAACCATTTTCTTCCTTCAAGGATACCTGTCAAGCGCTTTCTCGTTCACAGCAGTGGGATCACAATATTGCAGCCAAAGCTGCAGAATTCACCTGCTTCTCTAGATAATGCAAGAGACACAGCAAGTCTAGCGGACATCACAGGCAGTAATAAGTGAGAAGAAGACAGACGTTCCAAAACATAATTGGAATCCAGCCCTTCACAAATTCAGCCAACCCACAGCAAGATTCATGATTCACAGTCCAACCCCAAGGACCAAGGCTAGCCCATATCGAGCCCAAGCCTAAACCAAAAGAGGGAATCAAGGCCTAACCTGCAGTTCCCGGACAAAAATCCCAAAAGGACAGTTCCAGCACACGACAACCGACTGAAAATTCCCCCCAAACCCCCAGCCGCTGTCTGTTATCTGCAGAAAGAGGATTCGGCACCGTCCAAGGACGATCATGTCCCCTAACGGCCCCGATTCCTTCGCCAAACAAAAAGAAGAAGCAATCAGATCCTGACCGGGGGAAACTCAATTCCAACCAAATGAGGAACCGGGAAGGGAAAAATGAGAGAGACAAGAGAGGAGTCGAGGAGGAGTTTTAAAAGAACGGGGGAATTACCTTCACAATAAAAAAAGGAGAGAGTTCTTCATTCTTTCTTGAGAGGGGGGGGGGGGTGGAGAAAAACAAATTTCGGGAAGGAACAAAACTTCTTCCGAGCCTCCATCCTCTCTTCAGCGACCGGCGCCGCTTCCACTGCAATCCTTCGACGTCCCTGACCAAGGTAAGGAAGTCACCTCAGTGAAGACCCTCCGACGACCAATCCAGACGAGAAGGCGGCAACAACGGCAAAGGAGTAAAACGGAATACCTCACTTCAGGATGCAGCACAATTTTATTACGTTTAAGCTCACTTGAATTTTTCGTACGAATTAATATCTTATCTTGATGTGCACTACTAATCTCTTTCTTCCCTTCGTTTTGCATGTAAAACACGGCGAAACTTGGACATCTCGAAGGATCACAATCCGACCCCACCGATTCATACGGTAAGACATGTCTTACTAATTCGATTCGAATTTCATTCAAATTTGATCGATATTAATGGCATTGTTCTGCACATGCCATCTTCCTCTATTTTGCATGTAAACACCGAGGAATTCACTGTCAATGAATGCCATCCTCCGACGGCGCGGACGATCGACATCAACGGGCTCACAACGCCCCGTAAGTATCGCTCTTACCTCATTAAGTCCTAATCATTGCTTTCGATTTAAATTAGGACTTTCTGACCACTTCTTTATTTTTCATGACATGTACATTGAGAATTTAATCTCGAAAGATCAACTCCGAAATCTCGAAGATTAACTCGAAGGCGCGTGTATCAAACCGCGCGGATCCACCCCGGCCTAAAAACTGCGGGCTTGAAGACAAAGCGGCCCCAACCTTCAAACCAAGGTACAAAGGGGAGGTGCGGGCCTCCCCGAATTTTATTTTCATCCCACTTGTAACGTATTGCGGGCCCAAGTGTATAGGCCCGCAATCATCGCCCTTCCCCGTCCTCTTTCATCTCGTTAATTGCTTGTGAATGCACGCATGACTTAGGCTTTAGGTTTATGTCGTGTGTTGATTTTTAATCAAACAAACCTAAATTCGGGTCCAATGCCCGTTAAAACGTCGATACGAGTCCGGCCCACTCCCGGATCGGGTCCAACACCCGTCAATCAAAAGTAACTTTTTTGGACAAATCGCCACCCTTTTCGCATGTGGTAGAGTACTAAGGTTAGTAAATAGGAATCCCCGAACCCAGAACTCTGATTTTTCCGACTTAAAATCACATTTTTAAAAACTAAGTCGGTGGCGACTCCGAACGAGTTTTCCCAAAGCTAAAACAAATCCCACTACCCCTTTTTTCGGAGCCATTTGGGGTGAGGTGACGGCTACTCGAGCCGCTCCTTGGGCCCTCCCCGAAATTCGCGAGCGAGGCCTTAACGCAGCCTTTCGCTCGCCGCCTCCAGGGAACTGGAGACGGTTGGCGAAACGCCCCGCAGACCCGTTCGCGAATCAAGGGAAGGCCCAACCCGGGGCCCCTTGCCGCAGCGTCCGGCGTTCGAGCCGTAACGCCGACCGGACTGGGCCTCGGGGGAGCGGGCCCGGATCCTCGGGTTAGCCAGAACCGCCGCCGCGCGCCGCTAGGCCGGAAGGGCGCGTGCGCACATCCCGGATGGCGACTCCGCTGGGGACCTCCGCATGTGGATTCCTACCGAAAACCTTTTTACCACATGCGGAGAGGAGTTATTTGATTTCGCATGTAATTGATTGGCTCGGTGCCCTTTGTATGATCTCTTTCCTGTGTTTGTTTACCGCTTTATTAGGCATACATAGGTAAGTCCCTATACCCGGGACTAGGATTTTAGGGGGTCACCGTAAGGCACAGCCTCGCTGCTTCCTGCGGCTTGTAGGCTATGGACCGGGACCCGCCTCCCTTAGTCCGAGGGAGGTCTTAGAAGCCTCCATCCGAGTCTAGAATTGCTTGCACGCTACAGGTACCAGACGCCGCATGTGCATTTGTCTGTTACTGAGTGACTGCTACATGTGCAGGGACAGGTGTCAGGTACGCTTTGTCTGCTATAACTGTAAAACTAACACTGCTCGTTTCCAGTTGAGTCGAGTTTATTACAAATGGGCTACAAGAACCTCCATTTCTCCTATCCCTATCTATTTTATGATTACTGCATTCATACATGTCTGCCTAATTGCAGTAGTTATATTATCATGTCATTCAAAATAATTGATTCATTGCATTACTGCATTTCGTTTGCGCTTGCATTTACATAATGCATACTCTTATGCATATATGAGTGCGATTAAACAACATCACAAATTTATCATGCATCGATTACACTGTTGCATGATACTAATCCAATCCTTCTTTCTACTTTCAAACCAAGGTTTAATTCTCCAACATGGCTCCTCGAACGGGACTAGGGATAAAGCATGACATTACAAATCTACGAGCACAAAAATACCAAGGATACCATGACGGCAACCAAGGCCCAAAGCCGCATATCCAACAACACAAAGGCCAAAGCTATCCTGGCAACTGCCAAGGCCCAAAGCCAAACACGAAAACCAAATTTCATTCAATGGCTACCAAGGTTCAAAGCCAAATTTAAAACAACATGAAAACGCCAAGGATGTTACATTGCAAAAGGCCAATCTCCATCAACATCAAGACTGATGACAAACCAAAGAGCTATTCACTTGCATGTCACGATAGCGGAATATGACACCCCCACTAATCAACCACCGCTCCAAGGAAGCAGAAGCAATTCTATTACATCATCAGCTATAGCAACTTCGGCACCAACAAGAACGTCCTTCTCAGCTTTTTCATCGAGGCTATATTCTTCCGCTCATCCGAAGCCCCGATCCTCAACATCGGGCGACTCAGACAAGGGCAATCTCTTTTACAACTCAAGCCCTGATTCTCAACATCAGGCAACCAGACCAGGGCAATCTCCTTCTCCAATTTAATCCTCGACATTATGCAAGTGATACTTTGATTTACAACTCATGTCTCAGTTCACAACATCGAGCAGATCGATAAGAGACAATCCTCCAATTTACGTGTCAAGCCCTGATCCTCAACATCAGCCAATCAGGCAATGGGCAAATCCTCTTACATACACTTTACGTCTACGGAGATTCGGTGTTCATTGTCTCCCAGACAATGGAAACTTGGTGTATACGGGATCCAAAGTATCTTCGAGGCAACTATATAAGCATGAATAGCATTAAACAGATTCGGTGCAATTGGGGCATCAATATATTTCACAGCACGGGGCAACGCATTCATAATAGTGCAATCTACTTAACAATGACGCATACTCAGACTCGGGCAACTCCCATCAAGCTCATCTACGGTACCTAAGCGATCAACCCAGCAGAAGTTCTATTGCTGACTCTCTGGAGCTCGTCCCAAGGAGAAGATGAGAAGCTTCATCACCACCTCATTGACGAGAAACAACCACTTCAGCTCATTATATGAATGACCTACTGCCCACCAAGGCCCACCACATGAGAGGCTAGTTACCCGCCTAGACCCACCTCAGAGGGCAATCAACAATACACATCCAAGGATAATCAACTGGACGATCACAATCTCAGACAGATCCTGTGGAACGCAAGAGATTTCGGAAGACAATTTACTCTGAAATTACAAAGGATCGTTCGCTGTTAAGCATGTCCTTTCAAGAAAACAACCACATTAACGAAGAAAAACTGCCCCAAGCACTCAACGCAGACAATCTTCAATGGGAGTATTCGTTCCTTGATCAATACTTCCCTATTTGTGAAAATAAGTTACATGAGCTCACTTATTATTAGCCATTGTCGCATGTTGACGAAGGCGTGGGTGGCAGGGTGGTAAAGTTTCGAGCCAAAGCCTTGAAACAATTTTGAACCAAAGCATCAAAATATCCTTCGTTGTCAACAAAATGATAATCTACATGAAAGGGAGTATTCGTTCCTCAACTAATACCTTCTCTGCAGAACAGGTTACACGAGCTTACTTGTTTTGCCCTATGTTGGTCCCATAGGTACATAAACATCCTAAGCAGACAACAACAGGCGCGGGCGTTTGACAACGAAGGCTGTCTCAAGATTTTGGCTTGAAACTTTTCATCTGGCCACCTTCGCCTTCTCGTCTACCTAGGTTGTTCATGTGCCAAGATTGCTCTGTCTTGTCCCAGGATAGCTTGAAGATACAACAACATCCTATCATGCCAATCAAGACAACTTTCGAATCAAAGCTTCGAAACAACACTCATGATCAACAAGACAACAGAAACAACAAATTACGTGAAAATACATGAGCGTCTTAAGCAGACAACAAAGACAAGCGATGAAGTTTCAAGCCAACGCTTCAGAACAATCTACGTCAGCAAACTTCTTTATATCCCCAGGCAGTCAACTAGGGCAAAGAACACTGACAATACAAATGAAAAGGGAGAATCATACAAATATTACTCTCTTCATCAAGTTAAGTGAAATTACATGAGCTCATTTCGCTTACGTCCTTTGTCTCGTGGGCAGGTACAAGAGCTCCTCACACGTATGGTGCGAAACTCCTATGACAAAGGCGAGGGTGGCAGGGTGGCAAAGCTTCAAGTCAAAGTCTTTTAGCAATTTCGTCAGGACTTCGATTCCATCGGACGAAGGCGCAATGACGAAACCATGCAAAAAGGAAGTGCAAAAATTCTACTTCACTTTTCTTACAAATGAAGTTACACGAGCAAACTTCATTCTTACTCTAACAGAAACAAGTTACCAGAATTTCCTTGTTTCTAGCCATCTGTTTGATAGGTACATGAGCATCTTTACACAACAGACATCAAGCAAGAGTAGCTACTTCGTCAAACCTTCGATTCCATCGGACGAAGACGCAATGACGAAACCCTACAAAAGGGAAGTACAAAAACCTTACACTACTTCACCATTCATATAAAAGAAGTTACACAAGCAAACTTCATTCTGACTTTAAAAGAGAACAAGTTGCATGAGCTCACTTGTTGTACGTCCTTTGTCTCGTGGACAGGTACAAGAGCTCCTCACACGGATGGTACAAAACTCCTACGACAAAGGCGAGGGTGGTAGGGCGGCAAAGCTTCCAGCCAAGATCTTGTAGCAATTTCGTCAAACCTTCGATTCCATCGGACGAAGATGCAATGACGAAACCATGCAAAAAGGGAAGTACCAAAACTCTACTTCACCTTTATTACAAATGAAGTGGCATGAACAAACTTCATTCTTACTCTAATAGAACAAGTCGCACAAACTCACTTGTTTCTCGCCATCTGTTTGATAGGTACATGAACTTCCTTACACAACAGAGTCAAGCAAGAGTAACTATTTCGTCAACCCTTTGATTCCTTCGGACAAAGATGCAATGACGAAACACATAGAAAAGGGAAGTATCAAAACTCTACTTCACCTCTCGTATAAATGAAGTTACATGAGCAAACTTCATTCTTACTTTAAAAGAAACAAGTTACATGAGCTCACTTGTTGTCTGTCCTTTGCTTAGTGTAGGTACATAAACATCCTACATTACAGACAAAGGCGCGGGCGGTTGGGTGGAAAATTTCGAGCCAAAGCTTCGAAATTGCCTTTGTCATCACCAAAGATGACCGTACTAAAAGGGAGTAACATCTACACTGCTCTCTAACAAAATTTCTCATAATTCCCCATATGGAGTAGTATCTCCATCTCCCCAGCTGGAGTCCTGCCTTCATTCAAGCTGGAGTTGATTACATACGTCGCATTCCTCAGCAAGGATACAAGCATATTCTTCCAGAACTATCATCGAGATGGACATATCCATCTCATCTCCCCAGCGGAAACTTTACTTCATTATCTCCCCAAGCGAGAGTCGTAGTACATGAGCTAACTTCGTCTCTGTCTGTTGTCAACTGTGTAGGTACATGGACATCCACACAGTACGATACAAACTCCTGGGCAACGGCGAGGGTGGTCGGGTGGAAGCCGTTCCAAATTTAATTTAAAAGAAAGAACACGAAAGTGCACAAGAGCACTACAGAGGTTTGAGTATATAAACCTATTCATTTATTAAACATTCGTATGCCCATTTTTATATAATTTGAAACTATCTTTAATAAAGATGTTTCTGGGCGAGAGTGGAGAAGGCAAACCTATTCCCAAACACTTATCTTGAGTGATGAGCGCAAACACTGTCAGGATTCATGCACAAGCATTCAGACGGATAACGAATCCTTTGACAAAAGATGCTCTAAGTCGGGATGAGATCGAGCATTTCTTCTCTACCCAAAACACAAAACATCAACCATTGCTAACCCCTCTAAGCCAAAGTAGAAGTTTTCATATACACTACACCTTTTGAGTCTACGGACCACCTCACAATGAGGTTTAAGGAGATCCTGTAGTCGAAAACCGGAAGCAACTGACTATAGAGGCAACACTTCCTCAAGGTTCAAGCGAAAAGGCACCACCAACGGTCAAGCTTGCTAGTTGATTTGTCTCCGAAGATGGAATTTTTCCAACATTACTACAAGAAATACAAATTCTGAATGAGTCCAAAGTGTCTTCAAAAATGGATCGTCAGAAAATAAAACGGGACGAATCCCTATGATCCAATAAAGAAAAAGCAAAATCAGCGCAAGGACCAAAGTCTTCAAAAGCAAAGCGCAAGATGAAAGTTAAAAGAGCAAAATAAAGCACCAGGACCGACATTGACGGTCGCAAGAGCAAAGGCGACCTTTTTTCAACAAGTCAAGTGAAAACATTCCTCAAAACGGGTCATCAACGCCTAACACTGAGTCAACTATCCATCCCCAACGGAGTGCCTAAACTGGCGGACTGTCTAAAGGATGGAGAATTCGCTGGAACGGTGAAAACTCTATGGCCAGGTAGCTTCTAATGAGGTCCTTAGACTTTTCCTTTCAAACAACTGATTTGAACTTTCACTTCAAAGGCCTTACGCCAAAACCACATTACAACCCAAGCAAATACTCCTTCGACCGGTACATGAGCATCTATGTCAAAGGAATTCTGAAATCCAACTGAAATGGCTTTCAGAAATGAGAGTGAAACACGAGAGGAATCAACAAACCTTCTCTGCTCTCGCTTGGAAACATGATTTTAAAGAGAAAACAAAACGAAGCATAATGTGCATGTACATTTAGCTATTTTTGTTTTCGTTGTGACTAATAATTTTCTTGAAGAAGCTTTTAGGGTGCGTGTCGACCAAAGACGCTCTCGAAATGCAATTTGAGGTATTCCTGATATCCTTGCGAGAAAATCCTTACAGATTCCCTCACAAGGAGGGGCAAACTGTAATACCTCAAATTAACATGTGAACCCTCGAATAGTCTCTTTTATGAGATTAAATTCTCGGCCTAAAAAGGTGGACGAGAAGAATTGACATTTCGTCTTCAGAGGCCCGTTCTTCTTCATCCTCTTCCTCCGTTCCTTTGTCATTACATCAGAATACCCTGTATATCCCAGGTTGATGAACGCAAATATTTAATTTCGACACATCAGACAAGGTGACATCATTGTCGACATCGTTGTCATGGCGTCCTTCGCCAGCCTCGATTGCTGTATTTGGGAAATGCTGAATAACAACCGGAATCATGACATCACTCTCGAGTAGGAAATTCACTACATACAAGCAATCGTCACTATGGCCCGGAATTCCATAGACAAGCTTATTCTCCACAGATTTGATACAAGATTGAATCTGCTTCAGAGTTGGTGCAATAATTAACCAGGAAAGGTCGCATAGGAATTTGTCCACTGCATGAAGAAGGAATCCTCATTGAACCTCCACCTATGGGGCAGTCCTGATGATTGTCTAGAAGCATGAATTGAACCTATCTTTGCATCCACCCTGGCGTGATTATTAAAAAAGGCCAAATCAGATAAAATACGGAAAGCGGCATACGGAGTGCAGAAAGGAGAATTGGCATCCTGCCATGGTTATGTGACTCACAGGACTTTCTAGTTCTTCCGACTTTGACTTGAAATCGTTAGTAGGAGTCAGCATACACATCAATCCCAAGTCTCAGAAAACAAATGCAGTCGGATGAAGTCGCCAGGCATGGCTTCAAGCGAACATGAACAGAAGTCGTCATATTGCTGAGAGCGAATCCATCGTCCACAGCGCAAACAGTCACTTTGCCATGATCGATTCTCAGAGATGTCACGGCTTACCAAGTATTTGAGCACAAGACCTCGAAAGCTTCAAGAAAGGAGAAAAACAGAGATAATGAGAAATCGAGCGTAAGATTCTACTATCCTACCAGAGCAATCGAGAAGCACCAATAAATCAATCAGTGTCGTAGCACCAATCTTCCCGCCAGGCAGCATCCCTACAGTTTCACCTTGCCCATGAGACATACCTGAAGCCAAAAGTCACACCCACCAGTGATGGCTGCAAAAGGGGAGGAGACAACGAATGACCATGATAGATCAGATTCTTCTCGGCATTCGACTTCTATAACACCGTCTCCGCAGTAGTTTCAGCAAAACCATCCAATTTCCGTTCGCCAGCCTGCACGATCCACACTGCAGCATGTCGTAAGACGCCATAAACAACAGAAGCAACAGCACCATACTTAACGGAATTAACCAGGAGCCCAAGGCGCTCCGAACCTCGACAACATCACCACCATTAGAACCTCAGCCACAATCAGCAGCAAACTCAAAATTCCTCCTGCTTCTACTTCAGCAATAGTAGCAGAAGACAATTAAACCGGGGAGTCAGGTAGATAACATACCAAGATGCTGGGCGTGTATACCATCCCGACTTCGAGCAACCATTTTCTTCCTTCAAGGATACCTGTCAAGCGCTTTCTCGTTCACAGCAGTGGGATCACAATATTGCAGCCAAAGCTGCAGAATTCACCTGCTTCTCTAGATAATGCAAGAGACACAGCAAGTCTAGCGGACATCACAGGCAGTAATAAGTGAGAAGAAGACAGACGTTCCAAAACATAATTGGAATCCAGCCCTTCACAAATTCAGCCATCCCACAGCAAGATTCATGATTCACAGTCCAACCCCAAGGACCAAGGCTAGCCCATATCGAGCCCAAGCCTAAACCAAAAGAGGGAATCAAGGCCTAACCTGCAGTTCCCGGACAAAAATCCCAAAAGGACAGTTCCAGCACACGACAACCGACTGAAAATTCCCCCCAAACCCCCAGCCGCTGTCTGTTATCTGCAGAAAGAGGATTCGGCACCGTCCAAGGACGATCATGTCCCCTAACGGCCCCGATTCCTTCGCCAAACAAAAAGAAGAAGCAATCAGATCCTGACCGGGGGAAACTCAATTCCAACCAAATGAGGAACCGGGAAGGGAAAAATGAGAGAGACAAGAGAGGAGTCGAGGAGGAGTTTTAAAAGAACGGGGGAATTACCTTCACAATAAAAAAAGGAGAGAGTTCTTCATTCTTTCTTGAGAGGGGGGGGGGTGGAGAAAAACAAATTTCGGGAAGGAACAAAACTTCTTCCGAGCCTCCATCCTCTCTTCAGCGACCGGCGCCGCTTCCACTGCAATCCTTCGACGTCCCTGACCAAGGTAAGGAAGTCACCTCAGTGAAGACCCTCCGACGACCAATCCAGACGAGAAGGCGGCAACAACGGCAAAGGAGTAAAAGGGAATACCTCACTTCAGGATGCAGCCAACGTCCACTTCACTGGATGCTACAGCACGGCTACCAACTTTTAGCGGCAGAAGCTCTGATCCTTGGCGACAAACTCCGGCTGCATCCACTTCTACCGGTGTCGAAGCAACAATGAAGACGAGTCTCCCCTCTAGATGACACCATCAGCTCAGTCGTCTACCGTCGCCCACTGCTGCGACCAGTAGTAATAAGGCGTCAACAACGGAGAACCCCTTCCAGCCCAACTGATGTTGCCCATGTCGCGCTGCCTGAACAGAGCATCACCGACTCCAGAACTCAACTTCAAATGGGGACGATGCCTAAACCTCGCACGGTCATGCATGAGCGACGTCGCCAACAATAATCCCTTCCAGCAGCCCAACGGTGGTGGTGGCCTTCCTTCAGGCATCCTCGGACCCAACACATCCAAGCCCGGCAACTGCACCTCGTGTCATCCCCAACCTTCTTGACTCCCCTCGGCGGTGAACTCATGGACCAGTAGCGGCCAGACGCCCCAGGTTCAACGTAGACGGACCTCGTCCTCTCTATCTCCGGACGCCTCCTCTGGTGCTCCTGGGACCCACAACAGCCAACCCAGCAGCGGAGTCACAGCATTCTCCGACGCTCCCAGATCCCAGGTGACCCACGCCCCAAAGCGGCTCCCTCATCTCATCTCCCTGATGTCCACAGAATCGGCAGCGGGCGACCCCAAAGCGACTCCCTTTTCGCCTCCCAGCTTCGGCATCTTCCCTCAGTGCCGGCGGAACCGCAGCAAACCCCCCCTGGTGGTGGACACTCCGGCGCCTCTTGACGGCCTTGAACCCCAGCAGCTCCATGGCGCCTCCAGCAAACCCCCGGATCCGGCGAGCAGACTTCAGCTCCCCGGTTCCCAACTTCCCAGCCTTCCTCCGGACGTCTCCCAACGGCCAGCAAAATCCAGCCGACCTCCACCAGCCGACGTTCCCACAACACTCCCTCCGCATCAGCCTCTCCCGGCACCTCCCATGACGGCGGATCAACCTCCCCTGTCGTCCCCAAGCTCCAGTCCCAAGCCAGCAGCAGCGACGGCGAATCCACCCCCCCTCTCGCGACCCTCAGCTCCAAGGCAGTTCCCCGGCGCGTTCCTCCTTCGGCGGCAGCAACCCACGTCGGCCAGCCTCCCCCCAGGCGCTCGACTCAGCCACTCCGGCAAAACCCAGAGCTCACGATGGCAGCCCCCACTTCCCCCGGAGTTTCCAGCCCTCGCGATGGCAAACCCACCTTCCGGCGTTTCGAGTTCAAGCGGCAACGACGGCTCACCCCTTCCCCGACACCCCAAACCACAGTAACCTCCAACCCACCGCGGCCTTGGTCTCCTCTGACTTCCCGCGGAGGCGATCGCTCCGACTCCGTGTCTGGGTCTCGCGGATGAAGCTTCGTTTGAGTGAGCTGAAAGACTCAAAAATAAAAGGTAAGTCTTCGTTCCCGTTTTAGTTTTACTTAGTGGTTATATGATGACGCACACTATTCCCATTCTAATTATAATCGTTATTTTCTCGGTTTTGATTTCTAACAATTGTCTGATTGTTTAAAATTAATATAAACCCATACATCTCTTTTTCTAATCCTTGGTCACCGTAAGTGCTCCAACTACTTTCATTAAACGAGACCTTCTTATATTTGAGTGCTTTATATGTTCTTTTAAATCGGCACAATTTTATTACGTTTAAGCTCACTTGAATTTTTCGTACGAATTAATATCTTATCTTGATGTGCACTACTAATCTCTTTCTTCCCTTCGTTTTGCATGTAAAACACGGCGAAACTTGGACATCTCGAAGGATCACAATCCGACCCCACCGATTCATACGGTAAGACATGTCTTACTAATTCGATTCGAATTTCATTCAAATTTGATCGATATTAATGGCATTGTTCTGCACATGCCATCTTCCTCTATTTTGCATGTAAACACCGAGGAATTCACTATCAATGAATGCCATCCTCCGACGGCGCGGACGATCGACATCAACGGGCTCACAACGCCCCGTAAGTATCGCTCTTACCTCATTAAGTCCTAATCATTGCTTTCGATTTAAATTAGGACTTTCTGACCACTTCTTTATTTTTCATGACATGTACATCGAGAATTTAATCTCGAAAGATCAACTCCGAAATCTCGAAGATTAACTCGAAGGCGCGTGTATCAAACCGCGCGGATCCACCCCGGCCTAAAAACCGCGGGCTTGAAGACAAAGCGGCCCCAACCTTCAAACCAAGGTACAAAGGGGAGGTGCGGGCCTCCCCGAATTTTATTTTCAGCCCACTTGTAACGGATTGCGGGCCCAAGTGTATAGGCCCACAATCATCGCCCTTCCCCGTCCTCTTTCATCTCGTTAATTGCTTGTGAATGCACGCATGACTTAGGCTTTAGGTTTATGTCGTGTGTTGATTTTTAATCAAACAAACCTAAATTCGGGTCCAATGCCCGTTAAAACGTCGATACGAGTCCGGCCCACTCCCGGATCGGGTCCAACACCCGTCAATTAAAAGTAACTTTTTTGGACAAATCGCCACCCTTTTCGCATGTGGTAGAGTACTAAGGTTAGTAAATAGGAATCCCCGAACCCAGAACTCTGATTTTTCCTACTTAAAATCACATTTTTAAAAACTAAGTCGGTGGCGACTCCGAACGAGTTTTCCCAAAGCTAAAACAAATCCCACTACCCCTTTTTTCGGAGCCATTTGGGGTGAGGTGACGGCTACTTGAGCCGCTCCTTGGGCCCTCCCCGAAATTCGCGAGCGAGGCCTTAACGCAGCCTTTCGCTTGCCGCCTCCAGGGAACTGGAGACGGTTGGCGAAACGCCCCGCAGACCCGTTCGCGAATCAAGGGAAGGCCCAACCCGGGGCCCCTTTCCGCAGCGTCCGGCGTTCGAACCGTAACGCCGACCGGACTGGGCCTCGGGGGAGCGGGCCCGGATCCTCGGGTTAGCCAGAACCGCCGCCGCGCGCCGCTAGGCCGGAAGGGCGCGTGCGCACAACTACCAATAGGAGTTGACAAAAGGTTTAGCATTCTCAAGATCAAACTTCTTGAGCAGTTGTTTGCTATACTTTTCTTGATGGATAAAAATTCATCTACAGTTTGTTTAATTTGGAGTCAAAGGAAGAAAGTTAGTTCTCCCATGAGACTCATTTCAAATTTTCCTTTCATTAGATTAGAGAAATTGGTAATAGTTGTTCATTAGTTGCACAAAATATAATGTCGTCCACATATATTTGAGCGACTAAAAGATCATCATCCTGTTTCTTAAGAAATAAGGTTGTATATATTTTTCCACGCTTATAGCCTTTCTCAATGAGAAAAGAACTAAGCCTTTCGTACCATGCTCTTGGTGCTTGCTTAAGCCCATACATGATTACGATGTTTTGAATCAGTGAATCTAGGAGGTTGTTCAACATACACTTTCTCTTTTAGATCACCATTAAAAAATGCGCTTTTTACATCCATTTGAGATAACTTGAAGTTATTATAACAAGCACACGCTAAGAGTAGACATATTGCTTCAAGACGTGCCACATGAGCAAACATCTCATCATAATCGATACCCTCTTCTTGAGAGTAACCTTTTGCTACAATTCTAACTTTGTTTCTCACAACATTTCCAGACTCATCGACTTTATTGCGATAAACCCATTTTGTTCCTACAATGGAACGATCATTTGGTCTAGGTACTAGACACCATACATTATTCCTCTCAAACTGGTTTAGTTCCTCTTGCATTGTGAGGATCCAGTTTGGATCATCAAGCGCATCATCAATGCCTTGAGTTCCTTTTGAGAGATAAAAGCAGAGTTTTCACAGAACATATTTACTGTATTTCGACTTCACACTCCAGTATGCAATGGTCTTATGACTTGGTCAATAAGATATCTTTTCTTATATAAGGAGGGAACACGGTCCCTTATTTGTTCATCCTGTAAGACATCATGATTGTTTTCTGTATTTGCAGCAGGAATATCTTGTCCTGCTGCCACATAATTTTCGTTTGGATCACTTTCAGCAGGTATCTGCTATAATTCTCCAGTTGCTTCTATGTTTGGGGATCATGATACTTTTGCAACATCATCTTCCTCCTCAGTAAGAGAATCATCAATTTTAACATTGATTGATTCTCAACAGCAAGAGTTCTCTTATTGAAAATTCTATATGCTTTGCTGGTAAGAGAATATCCTAAGAAGATCCTCTCATTAGAACGAGCATCAAATTTTCCAACACCATCTCTTATGGGTCTTAGAATGTAGCATTTACTTCATAAGAAGTTTTGCCTAAAGAATGCCTTAAGTGCACTTGTTTTGAGATGGAACAGACTGTGCTTATAGCTTCAGCCCAAAGGTTCTTAGCTACCTCATTTTCCAACATCATGGTTTTCGGCATGTCATGTAAGGTTCTGTTCATTCGCTCTACGACTCCATTTTATTGTGGAGTTTATCGAGTTGAGAAATTATGATTAATATCATATTCCTCACAGAAAGAAGTAAAGTCACGATTCTCAAATTCAGTACCATGCTCCGTTCTAATACTTCATAGAGAAACAACTTTCTCATTTTGAAGTTGTTTAACTAGAGTTTCGAAGGTTATAAACGTATCACTTTTGTGGGCTAAGAACTTGATCCAAGTGAATCTGAAGAAGTCGTCAGCGTGGGGATAATACTTGTTGAAAATTTTGAAACTATGAACTATTGCGAAACTTAGGCTACATAGACAACTTGTTGGGGAGATTGCAAGTAATAAATGTGGGAATGACTACATATATTCAATGAAACGACGATGATGCCTTCTCCAGTATGAAATCTAAACATATTATTATGTTACTAACTAGTAAATACAATATAGCAAATAATGATGTACTAAGTCATCATTTAGTAAATAACGTGTAAGACCACCAAGAATAATCAAGCATGCTATGTCGGAAGCAATCTAATCACAAATTCAAACAAATCGATAAATTTATTCTCAAATGCATGTATAAAAGTAAATAATACTTCCAAAGGAGTAATATATATATATATAAAAATATTCAGTTTAAAGAGTTTTTGCGTGGAGCTTCAACAAGGATTCGTACACTTCATACAGTATGTCCTCATCGCTGAGGCAACTTGCCTTGCTATTGACATAGATAAAGTCCTGCATGTGTGATTTCCACGCAGAGTAAACAATAATAAAAAAAAATTCCAATATTTTCAGAAAGAGCAACGAGTTTTGGCACCGTCTGAATTAGTGGCGCCATTTTGCGATTATCTTCGTTCAAGGTGTTCGGCGAAATTCTCTTTATATTTTAATTCTTGTTATTTCATTTTCAATAGTTTTTTATATGTCTTCAAGGACAAATGGAGAGTTTCTCAATTACAATTCTCTTTCTAAATGTAGTAAAAGGTATGCCCGGTTCTGGATTTAGCGTTCAATTCTCTTCTTGCGTTACTTTCTATTATTACCTAGTTTTGGAAAAACAAAAAAAAAACAATTATTTAACCAAAAAATTTTAAAACTAACCGTGAGTAAGTTCTTATTTTTAATGGCTAGGATTTAGCCCTAAGTTTAATTTTATTAATTAATTTAATTTAGTTGAAGAAAGCACCAACTAAGGATCCGTGGCGCAATGGTAGCGCGTCTGACTCCAGATCAGAAGGTTGCGTGTTCGATTCACGTCGGGTTCAATCCCCCCGATCCTCTACATCTTTTTTTATCCTGCTTTTCCTTTTAACTTTCAATCTCACCCGTCCATTCTTGCCCCGTCCCCCCCCCCCTCCCCAAGATCCAACCATCAAAATTTAGAAACCCACCCCCCATTTCCTAAAGCCCTTCTTCAACCTCGAGATCAGGCCAGACCCTAGCGAAACCCTGACTGCAACAAAAATGTCGGCGCTTCGTCGCATCCAGCCCTCAATCCGCCGACACTTCTCATCCTCCTCCTCCTCCGCAGCAGCGATCCTTTCCCCCGATCCTTCGCGGCCGGACTAGGTTCGTCTCCCACGCGATCGTGCTCTACGGCCAGGCTAATATGATCAATGATGCCATTGAGATGTATAAGCGGGTGGACGAGATGGGCGTCGGAAGGAGCGTTAGGTCGTTCAATGCGCTGCTGTTTGCTTGCATCGTGTCGAAGGAGTTTAACGAGATGAAGAGGGTGTTCCTGGATTTCCCTCGGATGTATGGGGTGGTGCCGGATTTGCTTAGTTACAATACGGTTATTAAGGGGTTTGCGGAATCTGGGTCTGTTAATTCCGTGTGGTCGATTTTGGCCGAGATGGATAGGAATGTGACACAAAATACAACGTCCCGAAATACGTCGAATGACTTCTTAAAGTCAGATTATGTTTCTCACAGCTGAAATAAATAATTAACGACGAAAAAATAACACCGAGATTTTACGTAGAAACCTCCTCAATGTGAGGAGTAAAATCACGGCTCGAGGCACCACTAAACTTCCACTAAATCAACAAAGAAGTGGGTATACAAGTGTTCTTCTCTAAACACCAATAATCAGCTCTCAATCCTCTTCCTAACTCAACGTAAACATCAAGAATCCATCTTGGAAATCATACGCTAAGGATATCAAATGAAGAGAAGCTGAAAATCATAAACACACAATCTGCCGTCTCGGATACAATACGAAATCTCCAGCAAAAAGACTTCAATCGCCAATCCAACCGCTCAGAATGAAGAAGCTCAAGTAATGAATACTTCCTCAAAGTTTCACGAGATTCTAACGGTGCGATCGGCGGAAACAGACCAAGAAGCAAACGTCGCCCAGGCTGGAATGGAGCTGCGGCGGATCCAAAAACACCTCCTTGGTGGCAACCTCCACTTGTATTCTTAGATCTGAAGATAACCCTAAAAAAAATACCTTAAATACTTGTGGGCTTTTTGGGCTTCATCTATGTACAAAACATAGGCTTGGGCTACTCCACATATGGAGAGAAATACCCAACAAATCTCCCCCTCTCGACTATGTGGAAGAACTCGCCATGATACCGGCGACTTGACGACAAGTAATAATCCTTTCTCTAGAAAGTACTTTTGTCATCATATCCGATCCATTATCATCAGTATGGATCTTCTCAATATGCACCAATTTTGAATTCACAACATCTCGAATCCAATGGTATCTCATATCAATATGCTTCGACTTCGCATGGAAAGTAGAATTCTTCGCAAGATATATGGCACTTTGGTTATCACAGAAGAGAACATACCGTTCTTGATTGAATCCAAGTTCTTGAAGAAAATTCTTCATCCATAATAACTCTTTGCACGCTTCCGTTGCGGCAATGAATTCCGCCTCGGTAGTAGAAAGTGCAACACATTTCTGAAGCCTAGATTGCCAAGAAACGGCTCCCCCTGCAAAGGTAATCAGATAACCAGATGTCGACTTACGAGTATCAATATCTCCAGCCATATCTGCATCTGCATAGCCAATCAACTTTGGCTCACCACCTCCGAAACATATACCATAATCTGCGGTACCACGCAAATACCTCATGATCCATTTCACCACATTCCAATGCTCCTTGCCAGGATTAGACAAGAATCGGCTCACCACGCTAACAGCATGCGCAATATTAGGTCTCGTGCACACCATAGCATACATCAAACTACCAACAGCAGAACTATAAGGAACCTTCTGCATATACTGCCTATGCTCATCAGAAGAAGGACAATGATCGCGGCTCAACTTAACTCCAGAAGGAAATGGAGAACTTACTGCTTTAGCATTTTCAATATTGAACCTTTCCAACACTTTGTGAATATACTTCTCCTGCGATAAGAAGATCTTCTTCTCTTCTCTTCTTCTGGTAATCCTCATGGCAAGAATCTGTTCTACAGGACCTAAGTCTTTCATAGCAAAAGACTTGTTCAATTGCTTCTTCAATTGATTAATGCGGGATATATTCCTGCCAACAAGAAGCATATCATCCACATACAATAAGAGAATAATGAAGTCATCATCACCAAACCTCTGAAAGAAGACACAATGGTCTGTGTTGGTTCTGGTGTAGCCATGCTCCCCCATAAAGGACTCAAACTTCATATACCATTGCCTTGGAGCTTGTTTTAAACCGTAAAGACTTTTGTTGAGCTTGCACACAAAATCTTCTTTTCCTTTTACAATGACACCTTCAGGTTGTTCCATGTAAATCTCTTCGTGCAAGTCACCATGAAGAAAGGCTGTCTTAACATCCATTTGCTCAATCTCCAAGTCAAGGCTAGCAGCTAAACCCATCACAACTCGAATAGATGACATCTTGACAACCGGAGAGAATATCTCATCAAAATCAATTCCTTTCCTCTGACTAAAGCCCTTTACAACCAATCTCGCTTTATATCGCGGCCGAGAGTTGTGTTCATGCTTTACCCTGAATATCCATCTGTTCTTCAAGGCACGCTTACCCTTAGGCAACTTCACCAAATCATAAGTATTATTGTCGTGAAGCGATTTCATCTCATCATCCATAGCATGAACCCATTCTTCCTTTTGCTCACTCTCCATAGCTTCTGCAAAATATTCGGGTTCTCACCCTTCAGTCAACAAAACATACTCATTAACTGGATACCTGGTGGATGGTTGTCGTTCTCTCAACGACCTTCTGAGTGGCACATCACTTAGAGCTTCAGTTGTTGGTAAATCATCAACAACTTCGGTTTCAATCTCATCAGTCCCATGCTCATCATCCTGAACTTCACTTTGGGATGGAATTGACACAGGAGGAACGATACTCATATCCAAGTTCTCACTTCTAGAAGCAGTTGAAGGTTTAACCTTCTCAATATCCTCAATAGTCTGATCCTCTACAAAAACCGCATCTCTGCTTCGAATAAGCTTCTTCGAGATAGGATCATAAAATCTGTAGCCAAACTCATCCTGACCATATCCGATGAAAACACATTGCTTTGACTTCAAATCAAGCTTACTTCTCTCATCACTTGGAATATGCACAAAAGCTTTACATCCAAAAACTTTCAAGTGATCATAAGAGGGATCCTTACCACTCCAAACTCGATTTGGATCATCAAACTTCAAGGGAACACATGGTGTAAGATTTAACACGTGAACAACAGTGTTAAGAGCTTCTCCCCAAAATGACTTCGGTAACTTGGCATGTGAAAGAATACATCTTACCCGTTCAACGAGTGTCCTGTTCATCCTCTCTGCTAACCCATTTAACTGAGGTGTCTTGGGTGGCGTCTTTTGATGTCGGATGCCATGTTGTCTACAATACTCATCAAATGGCCCCGAATACTCACCTCCATTATCAGATCGAATGCACTTGAGCTTTCTTCCAGTTTCCCTCTCAACCGAAACATGAAACTGTTTGAACACATCTATAACTTGGCTCTTGTGCTTCAAAGTATAAACCCAAGTCTTTCTTGAATGATCATCAATGAAAGTAACAAAATAGAGAGATCCACCTATGGTCTGAACCTTCATAGGACCGCATAAATCTGAATAAACCAAGTCAAGAACATTCTCTTTTCTTTCAGACAATGAAGAAAAAGAAATACGATTCTGCTTTCCTGCCAAACAATGATCACACCTCTGCAAGCTGGCACTCTCCAAACCAGATAATACGTTCTTTCTGCCTAAGAGAGAAAGACCTTTCTCACTGATATGACCAAGCCTTTTATGCCACAACTCAGATATAGCTACATTTTCAACTACATTAACAACATGACTCGCAATCTTAGCATGCAACATGTATAAAGATGAAGATCTCTCACCTCTGGCTACAATCATCGAACCTTTGGTAAGCTTCCATCTTCCATTTGCAAAGGTACTACAATAACCATCATCATCTAGCTTTCCAGTTGAAATCAAATTCAACCTGATATCTGGAACATGTTTCACATCTTTCAAAATCAACTTGGAACCAATACTAGTCTCCAAGCAAATATCACCAATGCCAACAACCTTTGCCTCACCATCATTTCCCAACTTCACACAACCGAAACTACCTGGTGTATAAGAAGTGAAGAAGTCCTTCCGGGAGGTAGTATGAGTAGAAGCACCACTGTCAATCACCCAACTGGTCTCGTGGCTAGTCAAATTAACCACGTCAGAATCATAGACAATCAGAAAATCCTCAGTAGTAGTGGCAACCCGTTCCGCATCACTACTTTCACCTGATTTCTTCTCTTTACCCTTGTCCTTATATTTCTGTTTATTCTCCTTCTTCAAAAGCCGACAGAAAGGCTTGATATGTCCTTTCTTCCCGCAATGATGGCACTCAACATCAGCAAACTTTCCTCGAGACTTGCTCCTGCTATTGCCATCTCTACTCTTTGGTCCACGGCTATAACCTCTCCCCCGTGACTCGGTAACCAGAATATCCGACTTCGAAGAAGAATTAGAATCAAGAGATTTTCTCCTCACCTCTTCATTCATACAGCTAGCCTTCGCCAGATCATATGTAACCACTCCTTTTGGAGCTGAATTAGAAACATATGTCCTGAAAGTATCCCAAGTATGCGGCAAACTGCCAAATAACCATAAGCCAAGCAACTCATCCTCAAATCTGAGACCCATGGAAGACAACTGATTAATATAACCCTGAAAGCTGTTGATATGATCCGCCATAGAGGAACCATCCTTATACTTCAATCCCAACAGCTGATTCATGACGTACATCTTGTTGCTTCCTGTATTGCTGGCATATAGCTCCTCAAGCTTGCTCCAAAGAGTCCGAGCATGGTTGATTCCACTGATATGATTCAGCACATTATCCTCAACCCACTGTCTGATATATCCACATACTTGCCTATGAAAGATAGTCCACTGCTCATCTGTCTTATCATCTGGTTTTTCTGTACAGAAAACAGGCATGTAATAATTCTTCACATAAAGCAAATCTTCCATTCGAGATTTCCAAGAAGAATAATTTGAACCAGTCAACATAATCATCTTGCTCGTATTAGCCTCCATCATTCAACATAGATCACAATCAAATAACCTGGCTCTGATACCACTTGATGGGATGTGACACAAACTACAACACCCCGAAATACGTCGAATGACTTCTTAAGGCCAGATTATGTTTCTCACAGCTGAAATAAATAATTAACGACGAAGAAACAACACCGAGATTTTACGTGGAAACCTCCTCAATGTGAGGAGTAAAACCACGGTCCGAGGCACCACTAAACTTCCACTAAATCAACAAAGAAGTGGGTATACAAGTGTTCCTCTCTAAACACCAATAATCAGCTCTCAATCCTCTTTCTAACTCAACGTAAACATCAAGAATCCATCTTGGAAATCATACGCTAAGGATATCAAATGAAGAGAAGCTGAAAATCATAAACACACAATCTGCCGTCTCGGATACAATACGAAATCTCCAGCAAAAAGACTTCAATCGCCAATCCAACCGCTCAGAATGAAGAAGCTCAAGTAATGAATACTTCCTCAAAGTTTCACGAGATTCTAACGGTGCGATCGGCGGAAACAGACCAAGAAGCAAACGTCGCCCAGGCTAGAATGGAGCTGCGGCGGGATCCAAAAACACCTCCTTGGTGGCAACCTCCACTTGTATTCTTAAATCTGAAGATAACCCTAAAAAAAATACCTTAAATACTTGTGGGCTTTTTGGGCTTCATCTATGTACAAAACGCTTGGGCTACTCCACATATGGAGAGAAATACCCAACAAGGGATTAGGCCTGATGCGACCACGTTCGGAAATGCGCTGTTGGGTTTCTACAGAGAGGAGAAGCTTGAAGATGTGGGTAAGTTTGTTAACTTGATGAAGGAGAAGTACGGGGTTAAGCAAGGGGTTGGCGTGTATAATGTGAGGATACAAGGGCTGTGTAAGCTGAGAAGGTCGGAGGAGGCAATGGCTTTGATGGAGGGTATGATGGAGAGAGGCATCAAGCCTAATTCCGACATGTATCGTAACCTGATTCACGGGTTCTGTAAGGAAGAGAAACACAAGCAGGCAAAGGAGTTGTTCAAGAAAATGGTGGATTGGGGTTGTCAGCCTGATGGCGAGTGTTACTTTAACTTGATTTATTTTCTTTGCAAAGGCGGACAGTTCAGAAGCGCGCTGAATTATTGTAAGGAGAGTATGGGTAAAGGTTGGGTTCCGAACTTTGGAACGATGAAGTCGCTGGTTATGGGGCTTGTCGGAAGAAATATGGTTGAGGAAGCGAAGGAGCTTACTGCACAAGTGAAAGAGAAGTTCCCCGGAAAGGTGGGGCTTTGGGAAGAAGTCGAAGCTGCTTTTCCGCAATGAGGCCGTGGTTGCTGCAGGCCTCTTTGTTTTCCTTAATCAAATGGTCGATCAATGTGCCGGAGGAGCTGAGGAAGCTTTTGCTGGGATACGGATAGGGTATTGGTTTTTGCTTTATTCATGCTGTTTCTCCTCCTTTGATTTAGTGCTAAAGAGACAGCTATCTGAGAAGGTGTTACGGGGCTATGAGACGGAGGAGAAAGGAATTCAAGTCCTGATAGTCCGGCTTTGCATGAGAATCTCTTCTATGCTTACATTAGTAAGAGCAAACTGGTGGATGAGGCTGAGAGATCGGGGCCAGAGTTTATATGTCATGCAGGAGCTTTGTTCTATAACATCGGGACCTTTTTCTTGCTGTCATTGGAGTTACAATCCCACGATCCAAGTGACGTTTTGGAAGTTTGATTGGTGAAGTTGGAGCTATGATCTTCCCTGAATAGGATTTGGCTTTGTCAAACATCCATGGTTAAATAAAGTACTGATCATGATTACGCAACTGATCCTGATGTGTTTGCCAATACATGGTTAGCACGATTGCCTCTGTGAGTGAATCGTCCTGCGGCACGTGTTCTTCTTTGTTGTATTGTTAGTACACAGTCTGATGTTATTTTGCTTGTTAGGGAAGATCTTTTATGAAGCAGATGCTGCTCCTTTTGTTGGAATTGGCATTAGTGGGAGATTGTTGACTCTCGGCTCTACTCCTTTTGTTGAAGAAAGCTCCATGAAAGGATTTAAATCAAACTACGACAGAAGTGGTTTGCAAATGCCTGAGTCCTCGAGCAGAATGATCCATCTTTCGTCAGAGTACTGTAGTGGTCATACCTGGTTCTTTATCTCGTCTCCAAATGGCTGCACATCAGTGTTGTGCACCTTGTTTCGTCTGCAGTGCTTGGCGACTCGCATGACACTGTGCTTACAAAGCTCAAAACGGCCGTGGCAGCCTTTCTGATTCTTCCTCAACCAATTTGTGGAACAGAACCCAAAAGCAACTCTTGCATCCGCCTTGACGAAGGACATGCCCTCTGCATGCGCCGGCCATCTTCTAGACCCAAAGCTCGCGCTTTCATTCCCAATCCCATGGAAGTACTCCATTTCCTTCCTTACGAGAGCGCCTATCGTCCCTTGGGTGCCCACTGCAACCGGACTGTTGCCGCGTGGCTCCATCTGCAACCCCAGTTAGACTCGAATTTCCTCTACCTCCTGTCGCTGAAGTCTTATACAAATGGCGTGGAATCAAAAGGGAAGAGAAACTCGGTATCATTCCTTAAACTTAAAGCATGGATTACTCTTTTTGACAAGTTTTGGTGGATTAATCTAATCCACTCCTTAAAAGTATGATAATGATGTCGGAAATGGGATGTGAGGAATGATGAATTCTTACCATGCTTCCCTTAGAAGACACTTAAACTCCAAAAAACTTCCCAAGTAATTACTCTTTTCTTCATTCAAATTACACTCTATCTACGGACTCTTACACTTTTTTCTCCCTGCATGTTTATTTTGCTTATGCCTTTGTAGTAGTAGTAAAAAAAAGTGTTGTGTTGATGACCATCTCCGCCCGCAGACAATCGAAAAAGCGCTTTACTTTGAGCCTGCTAGATGACATGAATACTTCAACCTTCTTGGAATAAGGCGTCGTATAATTGACAGACAAACTGTGAGAGGTTGGCTTCCTTGCTGTCCCAGAAGCCTTTACGGTTACCGTTTTCTTCCGGGTCACTGTCTTCCCAGTCACTACCTGGGCTAGGAGGTTCTATTTCTTCCTCTTCCTCGCCAAGCTCAAACTTGCCGTTTTCCAAGGCGTTGAAGTCCCCTGACCCGTGGAATGATGTTAGCTGCGCTTCCGGAGGATTTGCTGTGGAGCAAATGACGGCCTTTGCATCCGAATCTAGAAAGGCCTTGATTAACGTTGGACCGGGACCAAATCTCCCTCTGCATAATATAATCGTGTCCCTCCAAACTCCAGCCTAGGAATGCAAATACAAGAAAGATTATCATTATGCAATAAGCTCAAATACCCAGAAACACTGACTACATCTGAAGGATAGCATATGACGTGTTTACTGTAAAACAAGATTAAGCTTTCCGAGGAATATATTTACCATCCAACGGACGTCATCAGCTGTCAAATTAGTAGCGGGAACAGTTCGGCGGAACATATAAGCAACAATCTCCTGATCATCTTCCATAATCTTTAAAAAGGGGCAACCAAAATGAGACACTACCATAAGTTAAAACTGAATAACAATGATCCAGATTTATTGCACAGACAACAGAGAAAGAATATTACTTGAGTTTGACACCCGATGTAACAGTGGACAATGAAACCCACTTGAAACTGTCGTGTACTGGCGACCAAATCGGCGACAGTTGACATGTTGGTTAGAAATGATATCCCTTTCCTATGATGTCTCCCCATTGCTGATAATTTTTGTTAGCAGATTCTATAAGGAGATCCCCATCTTCATCAGAACACAATTCTTTCAACAACTTCTCAGACTGATCTGCACTGTGCTGCAAGTTATTACATTAAATTGTGCATTTACAACCCTCTCGATCATTAATTACAGCAACGGATATCTGGAGAAGAACGGGCAAACAGAAAGTCTAGCCTTTTAAGGAAGCCAATTGCCAAAAGACTAAAGCCGGCCAGCTGAAAGTGTCATGCAACTCACTGATTGCTCGATTTCTAATGCGTGCAAATACTGGCTTCTATGCAGGACACAGAATGAAGACAACAGTACTCGAAGAAAAGGAAACTCTTACTTTATCATTATAACCAGAAAATGAATTATAAGAAGTCATGGAATTGAGATCGCAGAAGATAAAACAGCAGAGTGACTGTAAGGAGGTTGCCTTTTTCTTACTTTGGATCCATAGACAACAACTCTAAAATTCTGGGAGGAACTTTTGTGAAGCTGATCCAACCTCTCTCGCCATCTTGCAGCTTCATTATCCTTCGGAGCAGGCTCAGCAAAGACTAGTTTGCCTGGATGATCAACCCCACACATAATGCTAACCAAGCTAAATCAAAGAACTCAGATAAGCGCCACAATGGCCACTACATTGTATGAAGCTTACCAAGATTTTTGTAGATTTCTTCACATTGATCTAGGCTCATCGACATGATACCAAGAGCAACAGCAAGCATGCCGCCGGTTGATGTCCCACATATAAGATCAAATAACTCATGTATCTGCTTTCCAGTTCCCTTCTCAATTTCTTTAAGCATCTGAACAGTTGCTAAGCCTTTAATGCCACCACCGTCCATAGCAAGTATGCGCAACCGTTGCTTTGGGACTGTTCTCCCTCTTGTTGCACGTCGCAGATTTTCGTTCTCTCCTACAGCCACATCACATCAGTTACTAAGAATGAAAAAATATAAACAGAAGATGGGCGAGCAGAGCAGGAGCATACCAAGAATAGCCAATGCCCGCACAGCTGCTTTATTCACACGCGGTTCAGGTGCAGCTGTTAACTGCATAAGGAGCTCCCTCAAGCTCTCAGAAGCAACCAGAATTTTCCGGTTATCCACACAAAAGCCCAGATTTCTGATGGCCATTAGAGCTAACCTTTGTACCTAGTTAAATTGAAGGATGGTGATTGCAGTCACATCGGTAAAAATTGCAGATGAAACAGGAAAACTTGGAAACAAAGAACTTACTGCGGGATTCTTTTGGGCACACAAGGATTTCAAAGATCTCAGTACTTCCTTTGTCAGCATCTTCCGAGCAACAATATCGGAACCAAACGTCAGACTGACAACAACTTGCAAAACAGACAAGACTTCCTCTTCGGTTGATGAATCTTAGTGCTGTTTCAATGGGTTGGATGATATCACATTTCATCAACTTAATGGCCACAGAGACATCTGCAGCAAGAGAAGAAAGTGCAGACCATGCTTGTTTTACCTAACAAGAGTAGAAACCGTTTAATCTACATAACCACACAAGCAGACACAAAAAGAAAAGAAACTGAACATACCAAATGTCGGTTGTCGCTCTTATCATGCTTGTCAGCTGTCTTACAGCATTCTCATCTTCTTTACCAACAAAAGTGTGGTTTCCCTGGTCTTCCATTATCTTTGCCAATGCTGATGCCAGTAAAGGGTGGTGACAGGAGCAAAAACGGAATATGAGAGAGAAAAACGGACTAAGCTTATGTTTAGATGCTCCAAAGTATGAATTGTTCTCCGTCTGCATCAAGCCACAGCGAATTGTTCCCAATTACCCACATCACGAAATACCAAAGCTGAGCAATAACCAATTTACCTCTATTTTCATATTCACTGATCGTAATTTTTCATCCGAGACAATTTTAATGCCGGCTAGAGACAAGTGACGTAGCTTTCGCAGGGGTAGGATTTCTGGGAGGAACTCAAGGGGATTCCCAAAGAGTCTGAGAACTTGCAGTTCTGCCATAGCTCTGCATCCAACCATACAATTTAAACCAAGAGTCATAAGAAAATAATAGGAAACTTACCTAAATTCAGGAAAGTACACCAACCTAAAATCAAGAAGAGGACGGACGAGTTTCTTGTTTTCCAACGACAACTCCTCCAGTTCAACGCATTGTCGAAGTTCTACTGCTCGGGTTCCAACAATTCAAATGAGTGAGTACATGCAAAGGCATGACCTTGCGTTTGAAAGTAACTGATCATAACCATTTCAATTCAAAGGCCTTCACTGCTCACCAGGAACTGAAACCAGCATGTTGTTGTCGACACTAAGAACCCTTAACTTTTTCAGTTTGCCAAGTTCAGGTGGTAAAACTGAAAGCTTGTTATTGTCAAGGTGCATCTTCTTCAGAAGCGGCAACCGGGTGATCTCCACGGGCAGGACCTGTCAATATCCACAGTTGAAAAATCCTAACTTTTGCAACCAACACTATTGACATATCAGTCTCATCTCAGACACACAGAATGCCCAACTTCAGCCAAAATCGTACATCTGATTTCACCATTACCACCGGTCATGTACATTTTTATCGAGGAACGCTAGATTGGATCGTTGTTGGGATTGAATGTTGTCGTTGAAGACAGATAGATGCAGAGGTTTTTGTCTGGGAGGGAGGAGAGAAAATTGGAGGCAAGTTGTTGTTCCTTTCTTCTTTCTTCTTTCTTCTTCTTTTCCTTGCCCTTAAGATTTGCCATTAACTTGAAATCTTTGCTTACTTTGATTATAATTATATTCGAGCATTATGATATTAATTTAGATTAGTATAGTTTAGTTTGATGGGATATATAATTTGGATCCTATTACAATATTCTCAAACTGTTGCTTCTTCAATTAAAGATGGACAATTTTATATTATTTGTAAAACCTTTTCTTTTGTTTGGAAATTCTTTTTGTCTTTCGAGAAAAAAAAAAAAAAAGATACAATCAAATCACAGACGATATTATAGTCATAAGCTTTTGAATTTCCTTATTATTTCATATCCAAAAAAACATGTTACTAATGGTTATAATGACCAAAGGAAAACCATGGAAGAAATATTATTATCTTTTAGATCCATTACACACTAAGATAAAAGGGTCAACAAAAGTTTAGAAATAAATGAATAAAAATTCATATTTGTACATTAAATGTGCACCTAACAAATGCGACTTGCTAACCAAAATAAGACATTTCTATTGTTTCTTCTTTGTATGATTAACATTGTTTGTTTCTTTCATGTACAATATAAGGCGCCGGTTGTACCTACACAATCTCACGTTTCTCCGGGCCAGGCGATCCGACTCTCTCTTTGGAGACACACCTCGGAGGCAATCCCTGCACATTGGTCTCATGATCATACCTTGAGCGAGAAAACCTCGTCTTCGATGGCTCAGGCTCTGTTGGCTTTTTTCTGTTTTATCAGGAGACTCTGATGCGATGCCGACTAGAAGATAAAGCACACAGTTTGGTGCTGGGGAACCAGTCAAGGCCAAAGACCAAACACAAGCACGATAACAAGTTGATGAGCCCTGGGGCAATCGAGCCAAATTAGGCCCATGAAAGAAGTAGAAAGACAGATAGATCTTTGAGAGGCGGGGCGGGGCTGGACTGGACTGGACAGCAGTGGGAGTCGTTTGAGCAGGCAGGCTGTCGTTTCCCATGTGTTTAGAGGAGGAGGAGCATGAGAGTTTTGTTTCAGAAAATATCTTTTGAAATAGGATTTGTCCCATTTTTTCAAAAAATTTCCTATCTTAATATTCAAAATTTTCTCTTCTATTTTATTTTATTTTTTTCTGCAAACGCGAAGATAAGATTTCATGCCAAACCAGGAACTTCTGGACATAACAGGGGAAAAGACGATGGAGGAGGAGGGGACATTGAAGAGAGTTCGTTCTAAATTGAACTTTTTGCTTAAATTCACAACCTAATTTACTAACAATGCCCTTAAAATTTTAGATGGAAATTAATAAAAGAGGAGAACGTGGGTTTGTCGGCGGCCCCACCCTCCTCTCTGGCATTTTTGTTTTTATTTTCTGTTGCCCCTTTCGAACTATTCCAAGTTGTTCGAATTTCAAATGGTTACACCGAAAGCGGTAGATTAGTGTTAAAATTGCTTACAAAAAAAAAATTAGTGTTAAAATTTAATTAAAGATTTTTCATTTTTGACAAATCACGCAATTTATAAAATATAATAGTAGAGACAAATTTTTATAAAAAAGAACATACGAACATGATTACGATTTGTTTGATATACGCAACACTTTTATAGTGGTTCGACAACTTATCTGCATCGACTCTTCACCTAGAATTTAAATGGTTATATTATTTTCTGCACGTCAATTATTTTTTTCGATACTTTTCGCTCCACGTATCCGCATTGGACTTTTCACTCTAACGGCGTCCCAAATAATGGTTCATTTGTGATCAGATTGATCTACGTAAGGTTGAAATCCACCTTACAAAAACTTACTATAAATAGATGATATAAAAAATATAATTTTATTGTGATTAATTGAAAACGTAATTTAAAGAATTTCAAGCAGAGGCTTTGATTGTTTCTGAACCTGTTATTATTATTATTATTATTACATAAGAAGAAGATGATAAGATCGACCCGACCGATGTCCATGTTCTTCTTGCTTACTTAACCTTTTTTGCACTCAACATAAAACGTACATCCTCATTTTATTCCGGGAATTGTAACAAAGCAACTTGGATTAGCGGAGTGTCTTTAACTAATTATTTTCTTTGAAATGAAATGTTAAGAAGTTAATCCGGCAAGATATAATTGGGGGAAAACAAGTGATGTTGTGGAGGTAAATTCATTTTACTCGAAACTAAAGAAGAAGGAGAGAATGGATTTCGTTTCCCCCGTCCTCAACCTGATCGGATCTCAACTCCTGGCCGAGTACGCCCAGATCAACGGCATCTCCGGCAAGCTCGATACGTGGGGTAGGAAGCTCAGGATGATCCAAGCCATCATGGATTCCGCCGAGGACAAGCAGATGAACGGCAACCCTGCTGCTGCCCAGTGGCTCTCAGACCTCAGGGTCGCCTACGACATGGAAGACCTCCTCGACCACTTCTCCGTCGATGCCAAGCGGAATGCGTCCAAGGCTCAGGCCCTGTCACGGTCGTCTAAGCTCCCTTACTCCCTCATCTCTTGCTGCTCCGGTTTACGCCCACGCAACCTGATCTCCAGTCATTGTATGGCGAACGATATCGAGGAAGTCGACCGGAGATTGGAGGAAGTCATCAGCAACATAGCCATTCTAGGGTTCGTACAGAAACACTGTAGCGGATCTCCCTCCCCTGCTGACATCGGCCAGGAACGCTCCTTCACCACTTCCCTGCCTGAACCCAAGTTTGTCGGCAGGGAGAAGCAAATGGAGGAGCTGCTCGCTCGGTTGACCAGTTCCGAAGCCACCAATGACTCCGTCCGACCCTTCACTGTTGTTTCGATCGTGGGGATGGGTGGGCTCGGTAAAACTACCATGGCGCAACAGCTGTATAGTCACGAGTCATTGAACAAGGAGTCTTTTCCATTCAAAGCCTGGGCTTGTGTTTCCGACGTCTTTGACAGGGTTGCCATAACGAAGAGTATCCTGGACCAAGTAGCGCCATTTTCGTCTGGCATGGAGAACGACCTGAATAAGCTTCAGAACTTGCTCAAGGAGAGGCTTTCCGGTAAGAAGTTCTTCATTGTGTTGGATGATGTGTGGAATGATAGGTACGACGAGCTCGAGTCTCTGCTTAAACCCTTGTATTCCGGGGGTAAAGGCAGCAAAATACTCCTCACTACAAGAAACCTCCAGGTGGCCAAATTGGTTGGAGACCATGATCCGAGGCGGCTAGACGCGCTGTCACTAGAGGAGAGTTTGTGCTTGCTTGCCTATCACTCTATCGGCGAGGAGAACTTTGAACGCCATCCTCGTCTTCAGGATGTCGCCGTCCAATTAGTCGTAAAGTGTAAGGGGCTGCCCCTTTCAATTAAGGCGATCGGAGGGCTGCTTCGTCGTTTGGACAGTGATGATGAAAAATGGAAGAAAGTGTTGGCCGACAATATTTGGAACAAAGAGGATGAACCGGAAACGATTCCTCGTGCATTGAAGTTAAGCTATGTCCATCTTCCCCTTCACTTGAAGAGATGTTTCGCCGCTTGCGCGTTATTCCCAAAGGATTACATATTCGACCAGGATGAGGTAATTCAAGTATGGACCGTACAGGGTTTGCTGCACAAGGGTACTACTAAAACATACCGAGACGCGGGGATGGAAAATCTACGTCATTTAGAAGCTGTGTCTCTCATTGAAAAGGCGAAGGATGAGAAGACCAGTTACTCAATGCACGATCTCTTCAACGATCTCGCCAAATCAATAATGGTTGGCGTATACTTCAGCTCGGATGAGTCTAAAGAAGGGACCGTCCAAGAAGGATCACTCGGCAAGGTGCGTCATGCGATGATGGTTGCACAGCAATTTGAAACATTCCTGCCGAGGAGATTTGACGTGTATCGCTCGATGAAGAAGTTAAGAACGTTTATTCTTTCTCCAATGTTCGGATTCCACTTTTCGATTGTCACTGTCCCCAGGGAAGTGATTCATGACTTAATAATGGATAAGAAGAACCTCAGGATGCTGTCGCTGCGTTGCTCGAGTATCCACAAGGTGCCCGACAGGATCGGAGAGTTAAAGCTCCTGCGTTCCATCGATTTATCTCACACATTTATTGAAGCGCTGCCGGAATCAATTTGCGACTTGGTGGAGTTGCAATCTCTGCTGCTTCGATGGTGTAGGTCGCTTAGGAAGTTGCCGAGTAACATTCATAAGTTGACTAAGCTTCTCCACCTCGACATAACAGGCACGGATGATTTGATGGAAATGCCGCCGCATATTGGCGATCTGACTAATCTCGAGATACTTTCCGACTTTATTGTGGGGAAAGAAGCCGGCTTGGAGTTGAAGAATTTGGGACCACTCAAATGCCTTCAACGAGAATTGCACCTTCGTAATTTGCTGGCTGTCGATGATGTCGAAGATGCGAGGATTGCTAAACTACATGAAAAGGAAGCGATTCTCGAATTAAGCTTTGATTGGAGATCGAGTTCTGAAACTGCGAGCGAAAATGACCATCATTTAAAGGTCCTCGAGCATCTGCAACCTCCGAAAAAGGTTGAGTACCTCACTATACATGGCTACGGAGGAAAAAGGTTCCCATCCTGGTTTGGTAATCCTTGTATGAATAATGTCGCGAGCATAACTCTGACCGGATGCAAGAGCATACATTCGCTTCCGACTTTTGGAAGACTTCCCTCTCTGGAGAGCTTGGACATTAGAGATCTTGAAGCGGTTTCTTCAATAGGCGAGGAGTTTTACGGGACCGAAAGACCATTTCAGTCATTGAAGAGTTTGAGGTTTGAGAACATGGGAGCTTTGGAGAAGTGGACTTCCAGTGGATATTACGAGAAGGACAAGCCATTCCCTCAGCTTCGTGAACTAAAGGTGAAGAAGTGTCCCAATATAAACGAATGCCCGACTCTTAGCCTTCCATCTCTGGTTGAGATTGATATTGATGGTTGCAATGAAGATTTGTTGAAATGTCTGGTTGACCTCACATCTATGACCAAGATGAACATTCGCAAGGTTCCGGAACTCGTTCACTTTGACGGGAGGTTCATGACCTCTTGGGTTGTGCTCAAAGAGATGAGTATCAAGCATTGTCCTCAGTTTAAGTCCTTCGAAGACGAGGATGGCGGGAAACGAGTTTCCCATAAGTTTAAGAATTTAGAGAAGCTTCCGGATGATTTATCTGGACTCGCATCTCCAAGTGAGACGAGCGCTGTTGATTGTGGAAATATCACTTCCTTCCCCAGCGCAGAACTCCCTCCAGCATTGAGGAAACTGACACTTCGCAGCTGTCCGAGTCTCCCGTCACGGCTCATTTGCAGCAACCTTCCGGAATCCCTCGAGGAGCTTTTCCTAAAAAGACTCGAGGGACTCGTGTCGATTACAGGTCTACCGGCTGAAGGCACTCGCATCTGTCGATCTCTACGCGTAATCGAAATTCGCAACTGCAAAAGTGTGACAACTTTGCCGGACAGCTTGCAACATCTGTCCGCCCTTTCCGAGCTTGTCCTCAAGCATTTCCCAGTGTTAGAGATCGACTGCTTCCCTGCTCTCCCCTGCAACCTGTCGAGTTTTGTGCTCAAGAGTTGTCCAAAGGTGAAGTCTCTCCCTTATGACATGCATACCCTTACATCACTCAAAATATTATCTATTTCTTACTGTGACGGCATCACGCGATTACCGAGCGGAGGTTTGCCTCCGAACCTGGAAGTTCTTACGATAAGGGTATGCCGGAAGCTGAATCAACAAATTGAGGACTGGGGACTATGCAGACTCGCGGCCTTGCGAGAGTTGAGTTTGTGTGGAGAAATGGAATGCGTGAATGAGATGGAGTGCTTTCCGCCATCTCTCTATGCCTGGAGTTGCCTGCTCCCTCCATCCTTGGCCGAATTGGTTCTTCAGAAGATGAAGAAGTTGGAGAGGGTGGGTGGCGGACTTAAAGCCCACCTCACCTCCCTCCGAGATTTGTGGATTTCTGAGTGTCCAAGGATGAGGTATCTGCCGGACGACGGAATGCCCAGCTCGATCGAGAGGCTAGGGATTATCGACTGTCCACTGCTGAAGAAGAGAGTCTCCAAGTATATGCCCATGATCCAACACATCCCAGATCTTCATATTTCGAATAGTTCGGATATGTCAGCGCCATCGAGTGGCGCTTCTACTCCTTGTTCGCCCGACTCTATTGACTCCAGTTACTTCAGTGATGGCATCATTGTATTATAGAGTCTCTTTTTGTATCAAATTGATTTTTTAAGCATTCCTTAAATCGAAGTCATTAAAAAACTTTTATGTCCCAACTAGAAAATTTCTTAACTACTTGAATTTTGAATATGATACTGCTGACATTTTTGTATTTATTTTGTTTGAGTTGCCATCGTGAGTCCGAGGTATCATGTTATGGGCCACAATGAAGGGCTCTTCCACCTCCGAGTTACCCGAAAAGCGCAGTTCCCAAATGGAGCTAAGCAATGGGAAGGCTGGAATTGACCCTGTAGATATCCGAGCACTACTTGGATGCTAGGCTCATCTGTCGAAAGCGATAAATGGATTAGCAGCAACGCAAACTTGTGAAATAACACTTTAAGATAAAACTGTTGTAAGAAGTCTTACTCGGTAGAATTCTTGCCCATGAGATCGAGAAGTGGTAGCTGGTCACTCCGAGCGACTCCATAAAACTTATATCTTCCTGTTTCATCTTCGAGTCTAATTTATCCCAATGTGGTTTTGACAGCCGCATCCCCATTGTTTTCTAGCACATTGCAGCACAAAATTATTCTCTGTTCAGGACAAGGCAGAGACCCGGAAGGTCCAGTTTATGTCCCAGTTGCTGAGACCTTTGTCATCGCTCTTGTATGCTCCTTCATACTGTCAAAGGCTTGAGTCAGGGAAATATCATGCACCATATGTTGCCTATGCATCGATGCACACCTGGTAAGAAGCGGCCGTTCCTAAGAGCAAGCCAGGGGGGCAGCGTCGCTGATCAGGATCAGTGTCCCAGGCCTCTGACAGAACATTGACAGGATCACCAGCTGATGCCAACTTCTGCAAACCGCTTCGCTGATGTTGGCAAACAGTTCTTCGCACCCGGGAGGAATAATCCTAACACGTGACGGTCCTCGGGGACCCTATCCGACCCGTCTCGGCCTGACCCGCTTTGTCATACCAACTAAAGATGTTATTGATAGAGATGGTAGTCTCAACAAGCACATGAGGTCGACCACGTACGTGTTAGAATTTCATGCAAATCAAAGAGCAAAAGCTCAGTTAAGAACAGTAAGCAGAGAAACGGAAGCATTTGTCCCGTTTCCGACAAAGGCGAACTACAGACGTCAAATGCTGTCGTGTCTGCGTGCGTGTGTTTTGAGTGAATGTTGTTGGGTGGCTGACGGGCAGCATGCGACTATTCATGTATTAAATATCGAGTTGACATAGGATATGTTCACGCAACCTAATAAAATTCAATGAAAGCTTAGTACGTGTGGACTTCTAACTGTCGGAATAGATTAGCTCAATCTCTTGGACATATAGTCATGGAAGATGTAGGTTACTGAGGGTTAAGAGAAGTTCGATTCCACTCTTTGATTTATGATCACACTTGTGATCATTGGGGGCATAAAACTAGCATTATTAACATTGGGGTTCGAAAGCATGGGACAAGACTAGAGAGCTATATCATCTTACAAGACAAAGAAAAGAGGGGCTCATCGACAGACACTACATTTGTCCATGTAATAACTATTAGAATATCAACACCTTCTATATTATTCCTAATTAGTATATTTATATTTTTCTTGGCCATAGATATTTTCTTAGAAAAATGTAGGCTCTTCTAAATATTTAGATATTTCCACTAGATATTTTTATCCTTGTTGTGCATTTTGAACCACAAAATCCATGGAGTTCCCAATTATAAATAGGGGTGGGTTCCTCTCATTTTGTACCAAAAATCTTCGAGTAGCAATAAGAAATATAAGTTAGAGAAGTCCTCTAGTTCCTCATCTTCTCATATTCCTCTTTGTCTTTCTTTTTAAGTTTGGGGAGGGTAGAGTTAGTCCAACCTTTGGCAACTGGTTCAACATTTGGTATCAGAGCCGGGTTGTCGGGGTTGAAGCGCCGAAGTCCAGCGGAGGTTCTGCCGAAGTCTTGTGGAAGTTCTGCAAAAGTTCAACGGAGGTTCTGTCAAAGTCCAGTGGACGTTCCGCAGAAGTACACCGGAGGTTCTGCCGAAATACTGTCGAAGTTCTGTCAAGGAAGCTGCAATCAAGGATTACGTCGAGCATAGGTCAGCGACCAGGTTACGCTTCCAAAAGTTGATATCGGTATGGCAGAATTTAATACTGTCAGCATGCTAGAGAAATTAAATAACCAAAATTATAGCACGTGGAAGACGTGCATGGAGTCCTATCTCCAAGGCCAAGATATCTGGGAGATCATTAGTGGAAGTGAGATGACCCCACCGGAGGATGATACTGTTGTTATGAGAAAATGGCGGATTAAGGCAGGAAAGACCATGTTTGTCATAAAGACCACCATAGAGGGGGAAATGCAGGAGCATATAAGGTACATTGTTACACCAAAGGATGCTTGGGATATACTAGCAACTAGGTTCTCGAAGAAGAATGATATGATGCTTAAGTTGCTAAAGAATGATTTGTTGGCAGTTAGACAATGAGAATTATGAATTAATTAGTTCTTCACAAAAGTATAGTCTATCCGCCGGGAGATTTCGGAACTAGTCCCAGGATCCAGGATTAGTGATGATAGGATGAGGAATATAATTATCCATGGGTTACGGCTAGAGTATAGGGAATTTATCGCGGCGGTGCAAGGATGGCCCACGCCACCGTCGTTAGAAGATGTAGAGAATTTGCTAGCTAATCAGGAGACTCTAGCAAAACAGTTGGCGGGCGTAACTTTGAAAAATGAAGAAGATGCCCTATATAGTAATAAGGGGAGAAGTTTTGCTAAAAATTAGAGGGGTGAGGAGAGAAGATTCCTACAAGGTAGTAGAAGTGGCCGACGTGAGCAGCAACCAAATAGACCACCACAGGAGAAGAAAGTAGGTAAACCAGCTCAGCGGAAGGATGTAGAATGCTTCAACTGTGGTAAGAAGGGGCATTATGCGAGATGTTGCTGATCTAGAAGAAAGAATGTGGAAGGAAATGCTGCCACGTCAACCTGTCACGACGGAGATAAATCTGAAGATGAGTGGAACCTTGAAGCATCTTTCGCTGTAACGGAAGAAGAGCAGCTGTTGGAAGACCAGGCTCTTGCAATAGTTCACAATAACTCGGTGAACTATGCAGAGAACTGGATATTTGACTCATGGTGCTCCAACCATATGACAGGAGACGAGGAGAAGCCACAGGAGTTGTCAGAATATGAAGGCCAACGAGTCGTCGTCACTGCCAACCACTCCAGACTGCCCATCGCTCATGTCGGGAAGACTGTTATAGCCACCGATGACAGATCCAGCAAGGTGCAACTACAAGGAGTTTACCATGTCCCTGGAATAAAGAAGAATCTTCTGTCAGTTGCCCAACTAGCAGGCCCAGGCAACTTTGTGGTGTTCGGGCCAGAAGATGTGAAGGTTTACCGTGAGTTGAAGTTTTCAGGGACACTGTTCATGGAAGGACAGAAGGTCAACTCTATCTACGTCATATCTGTAGAATCTGCATACGTAGATAAAGTAAAGAAGAATGAGACAGCGGATCTCTGGCATGAGAGGCTTGGGCACGTTGGCTACAACAAGTTGAAGACTATGATGAGTAAAGATATGCTGAAGGGCTTTCCACAGCTGGAGGTGAATGTCGACAATATCTGTGCTAGCTGCCAATAAGGAAAAGCACATCAGCTACCATATGAAGAGTCCAAGTATAAGGCAGATGAACCACTCCAGCTAATCTACTCCGATGTGTTCGGTCCAGTGAAGCATCCATCAATAGGTGGCTGCAGATACATGGTGACCTTCATTGATGACTACTCCAGGTATGTCTGGGTAGACTTTATGAAGGAGAAGTCGGAGATCCTACAGAAATTCAAAGAGTTCAAGATCAAGGCGGAGAGTGATTTGTAGAATGGTGTTGTAGAAAGAAAGACTAAGCATCTTGCAGAAGTATGCACATGCATGTTGTACGCCGGAAACGTCCCAGGAAGATATTAGACAGAGTGCATGAAAACAACTGCAGATGTTGCAAATAGACTACCGCAAGCTCGCCTTGACTTCAAGACACCACTCTGGTTATTATGGAAGATGAAGCCTATAGCGAGCCACTTTTGAATCTTTGGGTGTGTATGCTATGTGTTCATCCCTAACCACCTACGAAGTAAGTTCGACAAGAAGGCGACCAAGTGTATCTTCGTAGGATATGACACAGAGAGAAGGATGGAGATGCTGCGATCCTACGACCAATAAGTGCACTATATCAAGGAACGTCATTTTCGATGAAGCAACTTCAACAATAGAAGAAGACAAGGAGCACATGAAACAGGGGGAGCAAATAACCTTAAAACCAACCATTGAGGAAAGTGAAGAAGGGCCTTCTACAACAAGGAATAACGACACAGAATAAGAGATGCCCTGGCAAACAGGAGTGTACCAGAGGTCCTCTGAAGAAAATGCAGTGGAAGAAGAAACTGGTGATGGGACAACACCGTTGAGGAGATCCACAAGACAAAGAAAACCTCCAACACGGTATATAGATGCTGCCCTTGCTGAAGATGTTGATCCACAAGGGTCATCCATATATGAATAAGCATCAAAACTCAAGGTATGGCGAGAAGCGATGCAAGAAGAGATTCGAGCTTTAGAAGAAAACCAGACGTGAGACCTGGTTCCCAAACCTAGCGAGGTAAGGCCCATATCCTACAAGTGGGTATATAAAGTGAAGACTCGCCCAGATGGTTCAATAGAAAGATACAAGGCTTGTCTCGTTGCTCGAGGATTTTCACAGCAGTATAGCTTGGACTACGACGAGAAATTTAGTTCGGTTGCAAAGATAACAACTGTCAGAGTACTACTCGCCTTAACAGCAAGTTAGTGCTAGAAGATCTGACAGATGGATGTAAAGAACGCCTTCTGTCATGGAGAGTTGGATCGAGCAATCTATATGGAGTAGCTACAGGGATTTGAAAACAAGGATCATCCTGATAATGTTTGCAAATTGAGGAAAGCATTATATGGACTAAAGCAGGCGTCGAGAGCATGGTACGGTAAGATTGCAGAGTTCTTAGTGCAAAGTGGATATATTCTCTCTGTCGCAGATTCAAGCCTCTTCATAAAAATTAAAAGAGAGAAGATCACAGTAGTACTCATGTACGTGGATGATCTTATCATCACAGGAGATGACGACACAGAGATTAAGCAGGTCAAGGAGAATCTCTCAGTACGCTTCCACATGAAAGAGCTTGAAGAATTGAAGCATTTCTTGGGATTAGAAGGCTTGTTCCTATGTCAAGGCTTGTTTCTCGAGTTCCAGAAGGCTTGTTCCTATGTCAAGGAAAATATGCGAAGGAGCTTTTAAAGAAGTATGGAATGCTCGAGTGTAAGCCGATATTGACGCCCATCGAGTTCAATGCCAAACTCAGTGCTAATGAAGGCAAAGATCTTGAAGAGCCAACGATGTACCGTCAGCTGGTGGGAAGTCTAATATATCTTACACATACAAGGCCAGATATATCATACGCAGTCGGGCTAGTAAGCAGGTTTATGCAGTCTCCAAAGAAACCTCACGTCGAAGCAGTTCGTCGGATACTGAGGTATGTTAAGGACACCTTTGATTATGCAATACTCTATACAAGAGAAGAAGGGTGTCAACTCGTCGGGCACTGCGGTGCGGACTATGCAGGAGACCACGACACTAGAAGGTCAACAACAAGATATGTATTCACTGTCGCAGGGGGATCAATCTCATGGTGCAGTAAGCGTCAGCCAACAGTATCACTATCAATGACAGAAGCAGAGTAAAGAGCTGCAGCTGCCGCAACTCAGGAAGCAACGTGGCTTGTGCAACTTATGACAGATCTTCACCAGCAAATTGAATATCCAGTACCTCTATCATGTGACAACCGTTCAGCTATCCAGGTAGCTGAAAATCCAGTATTCCATGCGAGAACCAAGCTTGTCGATGTTCACTATCATTTCTTACGAGAGAAGGTGCTACAAGGAGAGATCAAGTTACAATACATCGGGAGAGAAGGCCAACGGACAAACATCTTCCCAAAAGGACTTAATGCAAGCAAGCTCGAGGACTTTCGGTCACAACTTGGCATGATAACAAGAGTAAGTCGGTGTTGAGGGGAAGTATTAGAATATCAACACCTTCTAGATTATTCCTATTTAGTATATCTTGATTTTTCTTAACCTTATATATTTTCTTAGAAAAATTAAGGTTCTTCTAAATATTTAGATATTTTCACTAAATATTTTTATCCTTGTTGTGCATTTTGGACCACAAAATCCATATAGTTTCCAACTATAAATAGGGTGGGTTCCTCCCATTTTGTACCAAAAATCTTCAAATAGCAATTAGAGATATAGGTTAGAGAATTCCTCTAGTTATCCTCATCTTCTCATATTTCTCTTTGTCTTTCCTTTTATGTTTGAGGAGAGTAGAGTTAGTCCAACTTTGGCAACTAACTTAATTCAAGAGTCTGAAAGAACAATAACATGTCGTCTCCCTACACCAAAACTAAGACAAGAAAGAAAACAAAAAAGGGGAGAAACACGATCTTAATTCCACAAATCACAACCCCCTCTACTGGCTTTCTTTCTTTCTTTCTTTCTTCTTCTTCTTCATCGTCATTGACTTGAGTGAGAAATCGGTGTTTGTTCCCTTTGACCTCCTTTCTTGCTTAAAGCCAAGCTTAAAAGGAACAAACACACTCAACAAAGAATGATTTAACGCGAAAAGGAATGAAAAGGGATCGTTCTCGGCTCCCTTTGCGTTTGACCACTAAAGAAGTTGATGAGCCTGACATTCGCGAAAAGGAAAGGGGAATCTCGGTTGCGGAAGTGTGCCGAAGATAGGAGAAGCAATGCGATGCTCTAAGGTGGAGATAAGTAAATTGGACCTGGTTGGATTGGATTGAGCACTTGTGTGTGAGTTATGTGGATCATGGGTTGTCGCGAGAAAGCGAGGCCCTGATTCTTTCCACTGTGCACTTGATCAGGGTGTTGACGGTTGTGACGGATCCTGGCGAGATCTTAGCTGATGGCACGGTGTCAACCAGTATCTGGAACGCAACCGTAAGGAGGGACCCTCCAGACCCTATATCTTGAATGCAACCGCCTCGGATTTCTGGACCATCCGGAAGGATGGCGAAACCGGAGGGCAAAAGGGCAACATAGTCTGGGTTACCACCACTTAGGACAATGTTCATTGCGGACAGGTCTACCGGGGCGTATATCACATAGGATCCGACGGAGTCAGTGCCGCTCTCTTGCAGAATGAGCATGTTACTCTGGCTAGAATTCGTGTTCTGTAATAAATGAATAATTAGCGCTGGCGGTGAGCGCATAAAGCATTTGCTAAAAAATGATCTGATGGCACTTACGTTGACTCGAAGAAGTGAGACAGAGTTTCCAGGGTTGCGGCCATTTGCGAAAAAAGCCATTTCTTGAACTTGTCCTCCATTTGAGAGTATGTCCCACTGAATTCGCATTGAAAGTAAGTAATCGTAGCACCATGAACACTGCCAAGAACAACGATGACTTTAACCGAAAGCTAACCTGATTGCGAGAATGCTCGTCACGGAGGAAATTGAAGACACTTTTGCGTGATATTGGAAGCCAGAACGAGGTGACGGCGCTAAGCACAATCCCCGCAGGTCTCCCGGGGTCATCGACGCTCTTCCTCGCCATGATTCTGACATTGTCCGTGCCAGCCTCTGTTGGCGACAACATAGTCCAGGCACGTGCAGTCGAATCACCGACACCACTGGAGAAACTCTGAACCATCCTTTCGGCGAGCTTCATCATGCTCTTCCTTCCATCATTACTTGTTATCACTGCCAGAGATAAAATCCAAGCATACATTCAGTCCCCAACGACGCTAATCATGAGAAAACTACGGCAAAAGGAGCACATTGTCAGGGGGAGATGAGGTTAGACATACATAAGTCCCCCGTTGGCATGTTGCCAGCAATCGAGCTCGTGATGCGTTCGCAATGTCGGTCAAGGGCTGCGACCCAACGTTTCGCACCGAAGCCGAGGCCACAGTCCACCAGTTGCCGATATATGCCATGAATAGAACTGTTGTCCACTTCCACGTGTTCGACCCAAATAACCTACAAGAAGAGAATGAGAAAGATCTTGAGTTTCGAGTTGAGATCGAGTAGGTAAATCAGAAACTGTAGGCCTGGTCTAGAACTGTGAGAAAATTGTAACCTTGGAGTAGCCACTCGGCAGTTCTTGAATCAAGCAACCAGAGGGCCTTCTTCGACTCCTTATGCCCGGAGTACCTCGTAGATTATCCAAAGACACATCAACCACAGCCCAAGTTCCGTCACAATGCTGCTTGCAGTACCTCACGAAATAGTTCTTCCGAGATGGGACGAGTGGCGAAGGGACTTGGAACTCGGCTGACATCTGCCAAACAAGTAGTATTTCTCAAGGAAACATGAAATTTCTTGAACGTTTTCATGAAGTTAGATAAAACTGTGTACCACTTGTAAGGCACCATTGTAGTTCCCGACGACACCCGTGGATAGGACTTTGACAGTGGTTGCCCTCGACACAATCCCACAAAACACATTCGACCATTGTTTCTGAGATTTAAGGATGAAAAAATGTCAGGGGTGGTAAACCTCGGATGAGACCTGTGAGGTTTAAGGTGTTTGACACGTTCTTACCACGTCCATGAGCATCTTGATGAGATTGATGTGATCCATTACAACCACCGCTGATTCCCTTGAAGCTTCCGTCTTGAACCCAAGAGGCCGTGGCCCGATCCCCTTGGGAAATGTCCTGAAGTACTCTTCCACATTCAGTATCTCGGGCGAATTCTCCCCGAGAACCCACAGCGGCTCTCCTCCGTTAGCCATCCTAATCAGTTCCTCCATTGCAGCCACGGCTAGCTCGACAATGAGTGGCTTGTCCACCTCAGTGGGCATCCTCACCGGCCCAATGTGATCGAACCCTCCAGTGTAGACCTCACCCCTGTATCCGGCTTGACCCGTGAAGGTCCCATGGCCGAGATCATGGGGACGAGGAGTCATATGAGGCTGATTGAGGTTGCCCAAGATGTGAGCCAAGGGCTTTCCCAAATACTTTGATGCTATGGCCGAAATCCGCTCGATCTGCATGAACAAGACATGTAAATAAGCAAGCTTAAATATGCCTTGACAACAAATAAGATGTTAACTTTTGCGAAAACCAAAGCACCTCTTCCTTCAGGCGAGCATTCTCAATGTGGAGGTGCTGCTCATTGAAGGACATCTCGCCGAGGGCGGCAGGGCCTCCACAGGAAGGGCAAGAGGCAGTCGCTAGCGCCTCCCGGTACCTCAAGTTCTCGTTCCGGAGCTTCTCGTTGTCTGCCTTGAGCAACGAGTTCTCGTAACGTTCCTGTTGAGCCTGAACGAAACAAAATTCAATAGTACAGGATAAGAAATTGATCATGATCATGAAAATGGAAGATTAAGCTCTCGAAAATGGCAGTACCTTCATTTGAGTTCTCTTGTTTTGGAACCAGAATTTGACTTGGAGAGGCTCGAGCCCCAATTCGCGGCTAAAAACTTTCCTTTGCTTATCATCTGGATGAGGGTTCTCCTTGAAGAATCTTCACACAAAAGAAAACAAGGCATTAACTTCGAAAAGAAACAACGGATGCTCCTCTTAATCCACAAGATTTCGCGCTCTTACGATTCGAGCTCCTGGATCTGCCGTTGGGTGTGGCGGTGGTACCGTTTCCTCTTAGAGCGAGAAGGGTCATTAGGATCCACCGAGACCACGGGCTGATCCTCCCCCCAAAAGGGGTTCTCCATGGTCTCGGCCCCAGACTTCGAATCAAAGTCGTCTTCCCTCATCCTCCCGAGGTTAAGAGGGTCACTGTCCAAGGATTTCGAGGTCATCTCCGCAAACAGGTGATGGTGGGCGTCGAACATGTTGGGTTGGAACATCTTTGAAATGGGGGGAAGAACACCTTCTTCTCTGCACCTCAATCAAAGGAGCAATATCCTGCTCGAAAGAGAAACGGAAATTACTTCATGCATATCAAATAAATACATGCATATTCGAGAAAAGTAAGCCATAAACTGTTGGTACGTAGATTTAGTTACTTCTTCTATTCACAATCCATCATCACTAAGCAACTTTTATCGAAAAAACTCGTGTTCGAATCACTAATCTACGTGTATATTACATTAAAAAATTTATTTATTTATTTCGAAATTTACCTATGCCGCACGGGGGCGAAATAAGGAATGGCCAATCAAAAGGTTTACAAGCAAAAGCTAATGTAAGACCAACACCCACGAAGAAGGGCATGAGACTTTGCTCATGCCCTTCATTTTCTTTCCCATTCTTTCTTGTAAATAATCTTCGGCACAATCTTTATATATATATAGGAAGAACAAATAGAAAAAGGAAAGTTATCCTCTTTACTAGTAAATATTAGGACAAGGCCAAAAAGTTGAAGGGTGAGAGTCGCTTGTCTAGATCGTGTTCCAAAACTTAGGCACATTATATTCTTATATAATCACGTGAACCTTCACATGCATTACATAGTTTAGATTTTCAACAGATGGACATGGTATTGAGTAGATAGCACATTAATTACCTTTCACTTTCACCAAATATATTTCTTTTTTTCCTCAATAAATCCACATTTTATCTTCAAATCTTGAAAAAAAGTAAAAAAGTGTTGGTGGTGGGTTGAAATTTCAACTCTTTACCATTCCCGGAAGACCATTCTTAAGAAAACAACAAAAAGCAAAATACAATGAGAAATATTTTGTCTCTTTTTCCTAATTTACTTTCATACTTTTTCTTATTTCATTCCCGGAATCCAACAGAGGAAAAGGAATACCCAAAAAGGAAAAAAGGGAAAATGGAGCTCCTGTGTTCTGAACACAAAAACGGACTCCAAAACAAGACATCGTTCCTATTGAAATGTGGGCATTATCTCAAACCATAATGGGAGGGATTTGACAGATTCGTTACCGGAAGGAAAGTAGTCCACGGCGGCCGCAACGTCCCTTTCGGTAGGGGTTGCTTTCGGAGCGGAAAGTTGGGGAGGGGAGTCCCCTTTTTAATCCATGTGAGGGTTAGAGTTTATGGGGAAGCAAAATGTGGTGAAATGGGTTGGTAGAGATGAAGTTTGGAGGGATGATGGTGAAGTAAGAGGAGGAGGAGATGATCAATAGGAAGAAGGAGAAGTGAGTGATGAGAGAGTTAATTGCCAGAGAGGGTATGGAGAAGGTTTTTTCGCATTTATTATGGAGAGTCATTGTTCTTCTCAGAGGAAGAAGAAGAAAGAGCGTAGTAGTAATTGGAAAGACAGTATGGCTGTAGAAAATCTTCATATGGTAAAACCACACGTACTAAAATTTGATTGAATATGTGTATATACCATACATCGAATTCACTAGATATTTTAGCGAATACTGGAGAACTATCGATATAGGGTTTATGGTTTTGGATCATGGCAGAGAAGAAGGTAAGAGGAGGAGGATTGCTGGCCCTAGAAACACGATCGCGGTGGCGCTCTCAAGGAACTCAGTCATGTATGACAAGCCTCACGTGCCTGTTTCATTGGACGCGTTTACGTGTGGCTGAATTCCGATATAAAGTGGGATGTCAGGTCGCAATAACTGTCTCCATGGCGGGGGGGAAAAACATAGGAGATGTGGAGGGTATTTCCTGTTTTTTTCTTTAACCGTAGTACGTAGGATTTGGAGTTTCGATCATTCGTGCGTCATTGCGTGTTCGTACAGTAATGCCTTACCCGTCGTGATTAGACGTGAACCTCGAGTCCCGTAACTTTCCCGTAACATACTGTATAAAACATTTAACATTCTCGCGACACACCATAGTAAGAAGAAGAGATCAATGACATATCATCACTCTCTCTCTCTCTCTCACACACACACACACAAACACAACATTCATTTATATTCATTACTGTAGTGCCTTATCATGGGATATATGTTGTCCATCCTTTTTATGTTATGTATCTTTCTTCTTCTGATAGTGTCCTGTTCCGAATAACTCATATCAGACAGACCATGCCACATTTAATCCCAAAAATTTTCCTTACATGGGGGGCAGCAGTCCCTATTTACTTCCAGATTTAAGCGATTGTCTCTTGCATTTAATTCATTTTTTTTTCTCTTATGACGACAACAGCAATCCAAGAATTTATTTGGACATCACGGTTTCATGTTCAGGTTATCTTCCGACTGCATAAATATTTCCTATCATAAGAATAAATGCTCCCCCAACCCCACCCCCCAACAACACCAACAGTCGGGGGTGGATTACTTCCTTCATTCAGAGCCTTATCATTATTTCCTATTTTAAATTGGTTTTCAGTTTAATTAGGGGACCTATCATTCAAAAAAATCTCGATTAGCCAACTAAATACTTCTGTACAAGTGCTAACTAAAAGAATGGCCCAAAGAGATCACTTGTGGGCTTTCGATTTAAGATGGGCTTTCTTTCTCTTTAATATTCATGCACTTATAAATTAATTTAAAAAAATAACTATTTTTTTTTTTTTTGGTATGGGTGGGGAAATTAAATCCCATAAGGTCCACATCCCACCAATCCTCCTATCAATCAATATTAACCAACACATCCATCAAATGCTAAATGAATTTAATGTTAGCTTGCTTGTACCTATTAAATTAAATTAAATACATATGCTAGAAGCTAACCAATTAATAGACACGACCTGTTCCACTCGCTCATAAATTCTAAAATTTAGTGGTGTTAAATGGTCTATTTCTTTTCTCAAAAAAAAAAAAATTCTATCAATTTGTTTGTACAAATATTTGGCATACTAATATATTAGAAAAACATAAATTTACCCCGGGATCAGCATAAGCATTTTCCAAGTAATCACGCAGTCGTTTGGTTTGCGAGAATGACCTATCTGTCCAAAATGAACGCGAGAAAACGTATTTCATTCTATACAAACATTTTCTTTGTTATCTTACCCTCAATCTATGTGGAAATAAAATCTTCGTCGAATCGTGCAACCCATAATTATTATTTTAGTGAAAAACTAATTACGTTTTCACTAAGTATTGAATCATGTCCACTGAATTCATGTGTAAATAAATTGTGGAAACGCAGAAATGAGGTGGACAGGACGAAGCATGCCGAACACGAATGTATACAAAATTTATACAACTGGATTTCTTTCTTACCACCATATCATATCATTCGTCTGCCGTACTCGTGAATTCACAGATGAGGGCATTTATTGAAAATGATAAAAAAAAAAGTCTAAAATACAACCTAATTTAAAAATTTAATGTCCAGTAGAAAATGATTGACACTGTAAATTGACGTTTTGATTTTGACATTTTTTAAAAAAAGTTTTCAATTGTCGTCTACGCAATTTCTAATTCATTTATAAGGATATCTACTCCCAACTCAACTATTGCAATATTGATAAAGCTAGATAATAAATGTAAGTTGATTTCTTATTCTTTCAAGGAAGATCTGCTCATGATTACATTTTATATGTTATCCAAATAGTACGTAACTAAATCAGAGTTTTGAGGGCGGAAATCGTGGGGATGTGGTAAAAAAGGTACAATCTCAAGATGATTCAGAAAATAATTAATGCATAAAAAAAAACATCTTTTAATTTCCTTAAATGAAGTGGCCCCTAAATAAAAGACATTTATATCAGAAGCAAAATTTTTTGATAGGTATACAGTGTTTGTCTCCCTTTTTGGACGAATAGAGTCTCATTTAATGCCGTCAGATTTCTAGAAAAACAAATAAGAATTTTGTTTTTAAAAGAATTTAGAGAAATGTTATCGATTTCTTTTCAATGAGATGGGACAAATAACAAATGATCTTATAAATTTGGCTTTAAGTGTTAAGTAGTCTTCGAAATTTTAAAAAATCAAAAAATTTATTTTCACAAGTATTGTTTGAGCCAATTAATTTATTTAATCGAATGACTTTCGTTGATCAAAGTTTTAGGAATAGAAAATTTACTAAATTTAAAATATTTTAAAATATTTTAAATTTATATGAAAGTTTCACTGCTAAAGTTGTACTTACTCCGTTTGGGATTTGAAAATAAATCTATAAGTACGCCGCTTATCGTAAATTTTTTCTTGATATTAGAGATATAATTTATTATGTACATGTATTATTACTAAACATTAGGGTGATAATTCGTGCTATTTGTAAACGTGTCATGATTTAAAACTTCAAACACGATATAGTATATACCAGTTAACCTGTTTAAAAATTAAATAAATATAAAACAATTTCATAATAATCTAAAATTAAAACAGTTACATTTATAATCTAATTAACTAAGTAATAAGAAATCTAGAAGATAGAGACTAGAGTATTTCAAAACTAGAAAATATATTAAAAACATACCATGTTTTATAAAATAAACAATTATTTTAAAAATATATTCCGCTTTGTGATTCTAACTTTACTTGGATCACGTCATCATTCATATACCATAACTTTTTGATCTCATCGGTGTGAATAATCTAATCATGAAGGTATGAATTGTATTAAATCTTCCGCTCGTAAAATTCTAGAACCAAAGGAAAATAAGATATAAAAATAATAACACGATTAAAAGAAATTTCAAAATTTTTTAAAAATGAAATTAGATCACTTACTAGCAACTAGCTATTTGAATTCTTGACACAAAGAAGAAATGACGACGATTCTTCCGAGAATGAGAAAAAGAAAGACGAATAATAATTTAATTCACATAAGAGAGATTATAGAGAAAAAACTAATATATTTTTATTTAGAAATTAAACCATATATAATATAAATTAAAATAAAAGATATTTTTACATATGATTTAATTTTAAATTAAATGGGTTATACGTATATATAATTGTGTTTAATTTTAAAACATATAATTCGAACACAAATTTTGTCATGTCGTGTCTCCACCCTTTTCATGTGAAATACACATTTAGCTAAATTTGAAATCGCCTTAAACGTGTCGTGCCGTGTGTCCGTGTTGATGTATCACTGTCTCAAATTTCCAGCCCTACTAAACATGTCAAAAAATATAACATGAAATGGAGATCTCAGTACTTGATTTTGTGATTGCAAAACGAGACGGAGGTTTGATTCTTGAGATCAATAGAAGTGTCGCAATTGCTATAAGTCGTGGCTTTCATCTTGAACAGCTTCAACACCTTCACCCGTCCGTGCAGCATTGTTGTGGACGTAACATTAAGCCATCCGGAATTGTAATCCATGAGGAAATCCCGGTTTAAAACCAGCTTATCGGCTGAGAGGTTCACAGTCGTGCTGATGTTATGCTTCGCCCTCGCTGGGAGGGTGTCCCCCTCGATCAAGGCCTCAGCCACAACTGTCTCCCTGTATTTGATGTAGGTCGTGCCGTTCTCGTACTTGAAGCTTCCATAGTTGTGGTTATCGACTGTGACTGTAACCCCAAGCTTCACGTGGAGGATTGGCGGTAATATGGATGTGAGACTGAATCCCTCGAGCTCCACCGGCTGCATGACCATCTCTGGGTTCTTAGGCTTGAGGATAGTGAAATAAATAGCGACGAAGGTCGCCGCCACAATCAGAAGAAGAACGAACGTCGTGATACAGCAAAATTTGAAGAACTTCATCAGGCAACTCATCTTTCTTTACCCGTAAGAAGGAACGAACGTTTCAAGGGGGGCTAGACTGACCATACATGATATAATAATCGACAACTAACGTAATGCCAAGAATGTTTCATTGTTTTTATCATCTGTTTCTACCTTGGTTGATTTTCCCAATATCGGTGCATTCCAAGGATCGGAGGTGGTGATGATTTTGAGGAAAATTTGTCCGGCTAATTGGTTCTAGAAGGGTGTCTTCTTCCATGGGCCAAGCATACTCGCCCCAACCTGTTGCTGTCGCGGTCGTTGCGCATGTCCCTCTGCACAATGATTGGGTACATCACATTACACAAGTCTATATCGTGGCACTCAGAACAGGGGTTCAACCTGGTAATGCATGTATTTAACGAGTCCAATATCACTGGTCTGATTTCGAGTCTTCCAGCACGAGATCACGAATGTGTGTTCAAGGTGGGGGCAGGGTAACCGGTTCAGGATGGTCGCTAACATGGGAATTATGCGAAAAATGTCAAAAGTCTGTTTTGTACGAAGTAGTCATTATCAAAAGTCTAACATATGAACATATTATCATCCCCAAAAGAGTATTAATGATCCAAAACAATTTCAAGTGTGGACTACATACTACGAAATATCACGGTAACCAACCTTTTAAAAAATCAAATCAAAGCTCATTTGATCTGAATAGTTTCTTACTAGAGTAAAAATATGAGATAGCATTTTCATAATTTGAGAATCATAATTTTCTAATACGAATTTTTGCATATTAAATGAATACACTAAAAATAATTCATTTTGAACCTTATTCTAGTGATGAAGTCCACATTCATGTGTGATTGATTATATTCAAGTTGAATCAACTACGTTAAGAATCATTCGCAGAGGAATATGAAATCAATCTATGAAATATTTGATTGAGTGATTGTCCGACATTATCAGGATGTTGCAATACATAGACATCGAAGGTTAGAAGTAATATTCAATCTTATGTTTTTTTATTTCATTTTTATGTTTCAATAGAACCTTTTGTTTTTCACTTTAGGTTTTACATCTTTGGGTATTTATTTTCTTACTTACTGTAAAATAAGAGCGAGAAAAAGTGATTGTGGGAGGATTAGGAGTATTTACAGGCCTGGAAGTCATTTGGGCGAGGCACAATTTCTTGTGCGTTGATAATATTAACGAAGGAAATCTGGAGTCAGACACAATTCGTTGTGCATCGTGTGTTTGATCTAAGTGCATGCTACCATCTGGAACTTGTGTTGTAGAAGATTGGAGTTGTACCATCTCTCGGATGTTCTGCATCCCGTCTACTTTGGGAGGGTTCCCATGAGATCGAGTGAGGAGTTACTCTATTCATAAAAGAAAGTAAATTGTTCTGATAAACTAGTTACTACCTTATTTGGTTCCGGTTGTTTCCTTGCACTATACAAGGTGCTCTATTTTAAGTTATAACTATTTGTTTCCATTAGTGAGAACCATCCTAAAAGGGTGAGAATAATGGACGTAAGATAACTATTAGTCGCTATAGGTTCTCCATTGAACTCAGATCTCACGTCAAAATAGTATTGATTTGGAATGTGTTGGAAAGTTCACTTCGTGATTTGCTGCTCCTAAATCTCTATAGTAAGTAGAAGCCTTAACAGAAGCTTCTTCTCTCATTACAAAAATTAAGTCTTTCACTGTCTGGATTGTGTTACTTTTGTCAAGCGTCCCATTTCGATGTAAAGACCGATTCACTCCCTTTTTAGTGTTAAATGAAAGGCAAACAATTTGATTTTGTGATCACAAGTGAAGATGGTGGTGTGATTCTTGAGATTGATGAGAGTGTCTCAACTACTATAAGTCGTGGCTTTCAACTTGAAGAGCTTGAAAGCCTTCATCCATCCGTGCAGCGTTGCAGTGGACTTAAAGTTGAGCCATTCAGAAATGAAATCATTGAGGAAATCCTGGTTTGAAAGCAGCTTATTGGCCGCGATGTTCACCGTCGTGCTGATGTGGTGTGTTGCCCTTGCGGGGAGGGCGTCTCCCTTGATCAAGGCCTCTGCCACGATCGTCTCCCTGTATTTGATGTAGGTCATACCATGATCGTACTTGAAGCTTGCGTAGTTACGGTTAACAACCGTGACCATGACCCCTAGCTTCACAACCGTGACCGTGACCCCTAACAGCGGGAATGTGGACACGACACTCAATCCCTTGAGTGTCGCCGGTTGGACTACCATCTCCGGATTCTTAGGCTTGAGGATCGTGAAATATAGAGCGATAAGGGTTGCCGCCGCGATCAGAAGGAGGACGAATGTGGTGATGCAGCAGACCTGGAGGAACTTCATCCTGGAACTCGCCATCTTTTGGCTCATGAAGAGGTATGAACCTTGCACAGGGGACTGAGGGACAAACCATACATGATGTATTACTCTATTAACAACTATTGTAATGCGGACTCATCAGAATAGCCGGCAAGAATGTGCCATTGTTTTCATCATCTGTTTTTATCTCGGTCGATTATCCCAATAAAATATCGGTTCATTCCAAGGTTTGGAGGAGATGATTTTGACAAAATTTGTTAAGACTTTGATCTTGAAGAGCGGCCATCTTTCACAAGGCCAACCGCATTCGCCTTAATGCGTCACAATCACTACACACGTCGTCCCTCCTTACGGCAATCGGTACGTGACACGGTATCGAGTCAATATTCTGGTACTCAGAACACATGATCGAATTGGTAATGTGGATTTAACCTACTTCTCATTTCGCGTCTTCAATATACGAACAACCATGTTCTTAATCAAATCGACGGATTGAGCAGGAGGTTCAAGGACAAGATCATGGACAGTGCGACCTTGGGGAAAGCCGAGATCGATGACTCCGCGGCCGAACAATAAGATTATGAATAGAAAAGCTTGACGTGCGATGACAAAAGATGAAGTCGTGACGGATATTAACTACGACTACTAAAATCGAACTTAGGATATAATTTATGATATATTAATAACAAATATTCTGCATTAAATTGTCATCTGGATATAGAACCTGCTAATAGGTAAAATGAAGTAAACCAAAATCTACATGCAATTGTCAAGAAGGAAGACTAATAATTCTATGAATAGAATCTGTGAAAACGAACTCATGATCTTATGATGATATGCACTTCCCGTCGGGATGTGAGTCGGAAGCGAGCATTCCTTGCCGTTGAAGTAGAGTTTCGTCGGAAAGCCATCGCCGGTTTCAACGCGGATCCCCGGGGTGTGCTTTTTCGTGAATGATATAACTGATTGTAGCTTCCCGGGCACCCTTGGATCCTTCCTAGGATCTGTCCCGTTGGTCTCCCCGATCAGGTAGTTCAGTCCTGGTATCCCCTGCATGAAGATTGTGTCGTTGAGTTCGGGAAAGATCGTCCCGTTGAACGTGTATGCTTTCTGGTACCCCAGGATTGCTTTCTTCAGCTTGACAGCGACGAACCAGTCCTCGAAGGCGTCCTCTTTCCAGTTGAACAGAGTGACCCGGACCGACCACCCGCTCTTGTAGTCTGTGTTTATGTGCCAGTTTATGCTCACCCCGCAGTGGTTGGGGCAGGGTAATGGGGTCGGAATGTGGAAATGCTTGATCTTAGCCCAGGCCACGGCCTTCACTGTCCTGTTTTCAAACGGTACGAGTAGGGCCTCAGGTGGGAGGAGCATTGCTTTCGCATCCTTGTTACAGGACGACTTGGACTCGTTGCAGCCGCATGCGCAAGTATCACATGGGATGACGGAATCGTTGTAGTACGCCGAGTAGCTGACACAACAGTGGGAGCTTGTCTTTGTAGGGGGAGTGATGTTGCACACCACCTGCCAGGTCGCAATCGCCAACGTGACAGCCTGAAGGCCCGTCGTGTCCGGAAACTCGGTTGGGGTTACCCTTCTTGGGGGCCCGCATTTGTAGTCGGGGTTGAGAACCCCGACTATTTTCCAATTATTGGGTGGATACAGCGCGGTTCGGTTCATATCTGGCGGAAGCTTATACACTTGGAGTTGAAATATCGATTTCGACTGGCTCGGGTCCATGACGGCAGGGAGTATGCTGCCATTACGACAACAGTAAGGGATTTGCCCGACCTTGCTGTCATTAGCCCTTTCCCGAGGTAAATCTGCGATCACTGGCTTCTTCTCACAGTTCATCACTTGGGAGAAATCGAGGCCACCATATTGATTTGCCGCGACCCCGTAGATGCAGTCGGCAAAGTCGATCTTGTGAGTGTACGCTCCCCTCATCGTGTATATGAACTCGCCTCTCATCCATTCCCACGTTAGATTCCAGTGATCCAACCGACCTAACGGGCTCCCGTTCTCAATGGTCACCTGCGCGAGGTAGTTATCCACGTAGGCCTCGATGACATCGTAGGAGAAGGTAAGATCACCCGTTTGGCGAGCGAGGAACTTCGTGCTTGTGTTTTTGGCCTTCTGCTTTGGATCCATAACGCAACAAGCATACATTGAGCTTTCTGCACAAAAACGATAGATTGTGTAATCATTACCTCTGCTCATGCTCGGGACGGATCCTTCAGCATTGTATACTTACCATGGCGAGTTGGTGCAGGACATTTGATACCGTCATTCTCGAGTCGGATCGTCTTCGGCATTGGGACTCCTGGTGGCTTCACACCAAATTGAGTCCCCTTCATCTGTACTGCTGCCTGGATCTGCGTCAGATCCCCGGCAGTCTCTATTGATGTGAGAAGATCACCCTGTGGATATCCCGTCAAATACGTTCCGTTCCCTACCGAGGCTGGGAACCCGTCCGTGTCCTCCAGCACGCCCCCATCCGCAGAGACCAACATCTCCCTGTGCTGAAACCCGACGTACAATTTCCACTCATTGAGATCGACTGTGCCCGTGTTCAGTACCGTCGCGACCGACTTAAACGCCCAGGACTGCGCGGTCATGTTCTTCACGTGGGGGTACTCCTTCGTCCTCGACAGGAACTCATACGATATAAAAATCCCATTGCAGCTATCAATCACAGGAGGAGGAGCCGCAGGCTGTGCCTGCACATCACCACCATAATCCCCCTGATCCTGAGGATATATCCCACGCATCTCACTGGAAACGAACAAAACTACCGCAGCGAGGAAGAATCTCGAAGCTCTCGCCGTCGTTTTCATTTTCTTACAATATAGAACACGTGACCAGTTCCCAGGAGACAAAACACAGCTGGTGGAGGAGACGACGAGAGAAAGCGAAGGAAGAGCAAAAGAAGCGAACAAGTGGTAAGAGGAGATGTGATTAGGCTAAATATAGTATTGAGACAAGGTCAGCTGAAATCTCATCGTCCAAAGATGTTCGTCTGATAATAATACTATGTTGTTGAATGCACACAACTTATCCTCGTGATGGGCCGACGAACGGTGGGCAAAAAGGATCCAGCTGCGATACTACGCAGTCTTGCAGCAGAGATTGAGGTTGTGCAGGGAAGTTCAAAGTATTGGATACCAGGGACAGGGCATTGAGTTGACGGGTAAAGGCGGCCTGATCACACGCCGAGCCACTACCAATTCTTGTTCTGTAAAATGCGAAAAGAACTACTCAAAAAGTGTTTGCTGAATGTCTGTTACGGATGTGGCAACATCGAGAAATAGATAACTGGTTGGGCAACTGCCGCCATTGACAGGACTCTCCCAACATGAAGTCCTTCGAAGCCGTTGGGAGAAGACTGGTGCGTGTTTTCTGCTTGTATCAGTGATTGATGATCACTGCACGCCCACAACGGCCTCGACCGGAAGATCTTTCTGTGCTGGAGGGAACGACAATTGCCAAAACAGATGTTAAAAGAGTTGGTGCTATGATGCTGCCGCTACAGCAAAGCTTTGCATTTCGGGCTGTTTCAGTTTTGTGTTTCCCACTAGTGAGGATTTTGACGTTGACTTGGCAGAAGACGACAACGACTTAATCTCCTTCCGTTTCTTCTTTTTTGATGTCAGTGCTTCGCTAGTTGGATCATCTTTCGACATGCCTGAGGTTGATTTCCCTTCTACAGAATTTCCTGTGCCTGCAGCTGCAAACCAGTGACAACCGGCTTAATTTTCTACCCATGCTACTTGGTTCTAAGTAACAGCAAATCGTCTAACATCTCAAATTCTCGCAACGCAATCAACCATGCCTCCCAGATCCATTATCAACTCTTAGAACACAATATTGACAGTCAGTTCTAACAAGATCCAAGTTTTCTTTGCACCATAAATCTAAACAAAACTCTAACCTGAACGTTACTAACAAGAAGTTCCTCGTCCTGACATGTCAATGCAATTAACGAAAACAGGATCAACCATGAGAACAATGAGGTACCTTGAGAATGTGAGAACCCATAATCAGTCGGATTTGGACCCGGGTCGTCGGCAGCATCTTGCAGGGACGACTGGAACTCGGGCGTTTTACTGAATTCTTTCATCTGCATCGCAAGTTTGAGCAACAATGCCCACAGATCAATAACCAACAAATCATGAGAAAACCCATCACCATTCAAACATCACCCAGTTAATAAATCATCAAATCACTCCAGAAAACAGTAACAAGAATCAATGAATCAAGTCATACCCAGGCGGGTCCATTACCAGATGGACCATCCCAACCAATATGAGCAACATGCTTCACATCTGTTGGGCATCCAATCTCCATCTCCACCTCCTGCTCCTTCACCACTTCAAGAAAAAGCAATTGAACGCCAACAATGTAAACACGGGATTCAATCCATTGAAAACAAAGTCATCAAAGTTTGAATGATTACCAAACATCTGGGATATGAACTTGAACCCTTTGTAGAATCCTCTGATCTTTGCCATGGTGACTTGTTCAAGGCCAGCCCCCAGAAAAATTTACAGCTATCCAACTAAGGACAAACTAATAATTCATTCACGGCATCTTCATCCCTCCCAAAAAACCTTCCTTTCTTTCACTCCCAGAAAATTTAAGATGAAGACTTTCTAACCCTTTTTCTGCATTTACCCGAAAGGAAAGAAAAGGACGATTTTTTTGGTAAAAAAAATTACTGGAAAGGTGATGGGATCCCAAGAGGAGAGGATGAATGACGCGTTGAGGTGGGAAGAGAGAGAGGAAGGAGGGGGAACAAAAAGACAACCAACTAGAGGCAGGACATGACAAAGAAGAACAGAACAGAACTGAACAGAAACGCAGGAATCTTTTCCTGCGTATAAGGACAAGGACAGAAGTGTTTCCCTGTTGGGTGTCTGTCTCCGCATGTTGTCTGGTTGGATTCCGGTTCTTCTTCGGACATGACAGACCGGTCCAGTCTTAGGGCCTTCAAAAAATTAATCAAACTTATGCAATTCATCATTATTTGCAATGAGCGGTAAAAATCTCAATCAAAGATCCTCCTCTACGATGAGAATCCACCCCCCATTATTATTCAAAATCATGTCCATGATATGCTCCTTGGTGGACAATTTGGTGCGTTGAAACCGAACCCCACATTCATTGAATTTGGTAAAAGCAAGATTAGCCTTCAAAAATCTGCCATTCAAACCCAAAAGTGATGTACAGTAACTAGTAATTTGACCTGGGATTCGCGGGAAATCATCCATCCTATGTGATAGCCTGCTTCCTCCGGGGTGCTGACTCTTGTTCACCTTGTTTAGGGTGTGGGCCATGAATGAATTTGACGATCCCCATGGCCGAACTGACAAATACTGAGGAACTTCCAGGAGGACGAAACAGAACAGATGGCTCGAATGGCAACAATGCAAGGGCACGAATAGGATTAACACTGCCCCGCTGATTGAAGAGTGTTTGTGTATGCATTTACTATTGCCTGCTTTGAGACCCAGCTGAAACCTGCTATTAGACGTTTATATGCTCTGCTACCAGGTTTTAAACCCATCTGTAACATCTTGTCATGATGCTTCATCGCCTTTCCTCATTACCCTCAAGCGACAGAGCCCACGAATCATGAGTAAGAAGCTCGTGCTGCTCAAAAGTCCTTTTCCCTTCATATATTGGAAAATCCTGGAGGCAGTCTCAATGTCCTCTTCTTTTAACAGGTTCTCTATGAGTAAAACGTAAGTCCTCTTGTCTATAGCCATGTTTGACGCCTCCATCTGATAGTGCAACGTAACGGCTTTGTGGATTCGCTGGGTTGTGCAGTAATGCTCAACCAATTCGATACAACAGGATAGATCCAGCAATGTTAATAAACCTTTATTGAGGATTGTATGCAACAAATCCTCGAGTTCTCTCCACCTCCTCCATCGACATCCAGAAGCTAATAATTCCGAAAATTCCCGTCCGTGAGGAGTATAACCTCTCGAGATCAGATCCCCGAGAATTTGGGTCTCCTCCGACAGCGCCTCATACTTGCAAAGAACATTAACAAATGAGTCGTAACAAGCATCGTCAACCATACTGCCCATGCTGGATATCATCTTATGCATCCTGACGGCTTCATCCACTCTGCCTACATCTGTGAACGACTTCAATAAAGAACCATAAGTATCATTTCTCCTTTTAATTCCATCATCAGAAGCTTTCTGAAGGTTTTGTAAGCATTTTTTTCTCAACCATCATCCCAACTGTCCTACCCATGACATCTGCATCTCCGACAGGACAAGCACCATCAAGGATCGAGCTGCAAAACCTAGAACCTGCGGGAAATCCTCTTTTTCCCATCATCCAACCGACTAAATGCCCCGGCAAAGTCTCTTGGCTTGCAACACCAATCCATAACAATGCAATACATCACTGAAGTACAGATCCCTAAATCCAAAAGCACAAGAATCCTGTCAATCTTTCCATACTTATCCAACATTTCTAACAAGCAAAGACCACATTGACTGGTCCGTCATAAGGCCAACCCTCCGATTGCTCCGTAAAAACACCATCCCTCATTGGTTCTCAACAAACAACTGAGAACTACATCACACGCGCCAACCGACACTTCAATACCATTATTCCTCACGAATTTAAACACCTTCAAACTATCCAAGGTCACAGTAACTCTCCATAAGCAGACCCAACAATGGGTGATTCTCGAAACTGGGTAGGCTGCAACAACAGAATCCAACACGGGCCGAACCTGGTGGACGCGGCCAGACTCAATCAAACATCCGATGGCGATGCATTTGCACCTGAGGTCGGGCTGGACGGATAAATACGCGACGTAATAGTTACAGAAGGTGATCGCCGTGTCGGGGTCGCTCCGGACAATCCTCAGGACACGGAGGAACGTCGACGGCGTGAGGTAGGGAGTCAGGTCCCGGCTCTCGAGGAGGAATTTCCAGTTCTAGGGCTGTTGTACTATCGCGGCGATTTGGGACGGCATCTTCCTTTCCTGTGACTGGGTTTTCCATGACGTCGAGGTCGAGAGTTGTCAGCAGAGGAGCCAGGGAGAGCTTCTCACAAGCATTCCGACAAACACTTGACGATCATGAACGAATGCCGGCGGCTCAGTTCGGTTAGGTCCGAGGCTGTCTTTTAGGAATGCGTGATCAGTCCTCTTACTTTTTGAACTTCTGTTTCGATCAATTTAGCCAATATCTTTTGAAGTACCCGGATAGCATTATTTTTATAATTTTCATTTAGTGAGTGTAGCAATTAGTGATTCGTATTCATAAACTCAAAAAATATTAAATTTTTTATTTTATTATTTGGTCGAAAAATGTAAAACGCAAGTCTTAAACAAAACGCTACTTGGGCACAATCTCAAGACTCAATCTCTGAATGCGAACACTCTCTCTTGAATCTTTTAGGCATCCACTATCTCCCCTGTCTCGGCCGCGGCGAGGATGAGCTCCGGCTGCATGGACATCTCCGAGAAGTTCCCGTCGATGCAGTTTGGCTGCCCCAAGGCCTTCAGTGCCAGGTGTGCCGCCTTCTGCCCTGATATCATCATCGCTCCAAACGTCGGCCCCTGCGATGCAATTCGATCGTTAACTAATGTTCGATTGTGTCATCGAAGAATGTTTTGATGGTCGAGATGCAATTTACCATTCTCGGAGCCCCGTCGATCTCGGCAACCTCCATGCCGGTGACTATCATCCCTGGGACGATCTCCCTGGTGAGCCTAACGATGGCGTCCTCGGCCGTGTTCATGTCGAGGGCCTTCATTCCGGGGACACTGTCGATCATCCCGATGCTCTTCAGCCTCTTAACACCAGTAGCACCGAACGGCCCATCGTGTCCGCACGAGCTCACCACGACCTTCGCCTCCATCACATTCGGGTCCATGCAGGACTGTGTGTCATGGTTCATGGACACCAATGCCCAGTTGGTCACCACTCCGGCGACCCTCCCTTCTTTCACGATCAGGTCCTCGGCCGCGACAGCATTGAAGAGCTTGACGTTCGGCCTTGAGAGGAGCTTGCTCATGATTGTCGAGGTGAAGAGCGCGGCGTGCTTGATCACCACGTAGTTGTCCTGCTCGTCGTACTCGATCCCCAGCTCATCGAGGAATCTACAGCAAATCAACCATCACTCAAAATCCAACATTCGAGGAATTGACAAATCGATCAAATCCAGTGTTGATACCTGTGAGCGGGCTTACGAACCACCATGGCCGAAAACAGCTGGCCACCGAGCCACGCCCCTCCACCAGGGCTAACCGACTGCTCCACAATCGCGACACGAACCGACGGGTTCTTGCTCAGCTCGTAGGCGCAGGAAAGCCCGGCAGAACCGGCACCAACAACAACAACATCGGTGTCCGCATAGGTGATCATGTCCATCATGTAGCGGCGGGTCATCTCGCGGGAAACAATGGACTCCTTGATGGGAGCGAACTCGAACGCCCCAAGGTCATAGGAAGGAGCGTTTCCCATGGACATGGAAGCGGCAACGGCATTCTTGTTGGAGGACTTGACTGCCACAACACGCGGCAAGAGGGGGGCGCCGTGAAGGGACGAGGACCAACCCTCGAAGGAGGCGATTTTGGGGGTAGCGGTGGAGGTGAGGGCGGTGGCCACGGTCGTCATTGTAACGTTCTGAGGAGGTGGTCTGAAAGAAAGAGTGATGTAAGAAAATTTAGTGTTTTAGATTTGAGGTTTGTTAATAGTGAGCGTGTGTATATAACGATATGATATGGGCAAAATATCTGAGGAAAAATATCTGCCCACCCAAAAAAAAAAAAAGAGAAATGGGTAAATATCCAAAAAAATAAAATAAAAAATTAATAAATGGATGGGTGGTTTGCGGGGATACGATTCGAACGGTTCAAAATTTGTTTCGGGAAACTTTTCCTCTTTTTCTGGGTGAAGATATTTTTATTGGGACTAATGGGCTTTTGTGGGCCTAATGGGCTATTGTGGACCCAATGGGCTTGAAGCACATTAATCGGAGCCCAAAACAAAGCCCAATTACATACGAGTCGGGTTCGAGGATTACGTCCGAAAAGATACGAGTCGCGCGTGCATTGATGAAACCAGTGTATGGATTAGTGTCACATCGAGTCATAGACTAATTAATTTCTAGAACAAGATATTAGTAACAAAAATTAATCTTGATGCACAATATTCCTAGCAAGTGATTAAAACAGGTACATCAGCGTGCACGTTTGATGACATTGGTGGAGGATATTGGTGTCACATCAAGTCATGGTCTAATTAATGTCTTAGATCATTCATAACATTGTACATCAAAGAGAAACGGAAATTATGGGCAGAAGGTGCTACCACAAAATACAAAAAGCAAATTCAGACAAGAAGGATGGTTAGTGTGAACACTAAAATTTTGCGAAGAAATTTCAGCGTACAAATTATCGTATTAAAATATGTAGCGAGTTCTATCTCTAGTCACGAGAAATGCATGTGATTCCTCTGATTCAATCTTCGAAGAATAACATTTATAGATGGTGATCATGAGCTCTGGCAGAATTTTAGTAGAACTTCGGAATGAAATATTAACGAAATCGTCGGAGACTATGGACGTGATCCGGTAGAACTTCGATAGCTTGATGAAGCCGTCGGGCCCTTTGGCGTGATAAAGCAGAGTCAATAATTTGATGAAGTCATTGGGGCCTTTGAACGTGATCTGGTAGAACCTCAGGGTGCGTTGCAGAAGAACACCGGGCGATGGACGTCGGCAGAGCTTCGGCGAGCAGGAGGCGGCGCGAGTCTTCGAGAGTTCTAAGAGTCTTCTATCCACCTATGTGTGTAGTGTGTTCTGCGTGCTCTGAATGAATGAGGAGACCTTTATTTATAGGGTTCCAGAGCCGATTTATATTAGGAAGCTAGTCATTGCATATTAGGCAACTTCTCGTGGACCGGACTATGAGCCGGGCTTGAACTTGGGCTTAGTTTGGCCCGAAATATTTTTGTTTGGCCCGTATTCAATTATAACCCAATACGTATCTCTGTGGATTTGAACTTGTGGCCCATTTTAATTAATGTTTTTATGGATTGGGTTTATAGCCCATCATACACACTTAGGAAATACTTGTTAGGCTTAATATTTCAAAGCCTAAAATTTGATAAATGCCCCCACTTCAATTCAATCCTCGTATGTATATATGATGGGGAGAGGATAGTACGAAAGTATTCAGGTTTCTTTGAGACTGTTGTCAGTCATTTTCGAGCACTCCTCCCTCTCCTTTTTTAATACATTATCGAGAGCTCATGATTAAGATAACCATTATGAATGTAGAGCCTTAAAGAAAAGTTAACACTCGGGGTTTGCTCCCATCCTTTCTGTGTTTCGCCACTCTGGGCTATGCAGGTTGATTCTGCATTCTGCATTGACTACCGTTTGCAGGGGGGGTGGCCGAAATGGGAGTCAGATGGCCTCCACTTATGTCGATGCGATCTTCTTCCACTTTCCTTGTAAAATTAGTTTTTTCGTTCTTGGATGCAGAACCTGTACCTGCTCCGGTGGAAAAGAGCTTTGCGAGACAAAGTTCAATGAGCTTCATCCGCTCATTGACCGCATTTTGAAATTCTTCTACGTGCCTGAAGGATTGCCATATTTAGCCCAATAGTTTTTTTTTTTAATTTTCGTTTTGCAAGAACTTTTAGCCAGGACTCAGAAGTCCAAGTATTATGGATATGACACTTCCTAACTCACTTGACAAGAAACTCATACAAAGAACTATCCTTTTCCAATGTCACACATTCTTCCATTGAAGATTTTGTAGTTTCATTGGGGACAGTTTTTGTTTTGTATCTACCCCTACTTCATTAGGCAAATCCATCTTATCTGTCACAATATCATCATCTCTTTTACTTTTTGATTTGTTATCCAATTCATAGGTAGCCATCACATAATTTTTTCAATACATAATTGATGGCCAAAGAAACATCCTCACATTCATTGGTGGCATTCTTCTCTACTGGTGATCCCCCTGCATCTTCATTCACTTTTTTTTTAGGCATCAATAGCAAGTATTCCGTGAATACTATTTTTAGTGCTTTTGGTGGAACAATTTTGTCCAAAAAGAAAAATTTGCCGAGTGTGATTTGCCTCTATGACCGGATTGATGGAACGATTCTTATATGTGGGGTGATGTATTATAAATTTTATTCCTTGACCACCTTACGCATTGATTACGGATAAAATGGTGCGCATATATCTTGAATTTCTTGTATAATAAAACCACAACGTATGCACTTAATTTCGATTTCTTCATACAACCTCCCATCGTGGTCTCCTCGACGACACGTATCATGTTGGTACTCCTCGTCGGTGATTTTTCCTTTCTCTCGGTCGACATCCTCAACCCTCTTTTTTTCCGCTTCGACGTCTTCGAGACATTGGTCGAATTCCTTCCACAAAGTTCCTAGTTTGACTTCCTTCGGAGTCTTCTTAGGGACTATATCATCACCCCATTCAAAAAGCCGCTCCGTAATCTTGAGACTATCCTTTTTTTCCGCAACAAGTAGTTCCCTTCCCTTTCTTTTTCTTGAACTCATCTTGTCTTGCTTTGATATGTTAAACGTATGTTTGTTCCTCACACACACACATATATCTATATGGATTCACGTGAAGCGTATAGGTATGAACATAATATATGCAAATATATTAGTAAATATTCATTCCCCTTTTTCTTCGATCCTCAAGGTAATATTATCCCCCGTATATATTATAGCCAAAAAGTGGAATAAGGAACAATCTTGGAGTACGAGAAATGAAATATGTGGGTTTCCCAAAGAATAGAAGGAGACTGCGCAAAGATTTCTTTTTGACGAATCTCGTACACTTCAAGTTTATTTGTTCGGATCAAGTACATTTTATGAAAGAAGGGCCCATTACATATATAATTTACTGGAGTTTTCCTATTACGCTCGGATCAAGGTCGCCCTACTGAAGTACCAAAGGTGCGTTCCGCCCGGTGACGTAATGCCAGAGAAATCATTACCGCAGGGCATAGAGGGGGAGGAAAGTCCCTTTCTTGACCTTGGCCTGCATGCGTTATACCTAGCCCGAGAGTAGCTATAGCAGATCCATTTATAGAGATCAAGCCCCCCCAAAAGTATAGATAAAGGCAAAGGCAATTATTATTATCAAGTCGAAAACGAGCAGTTGATCCCACGAAAGCAACAGGTATCTCCGCAAAGATCTACTTACCCAATGAACCATTAGACATTTACTCATATACTGGAAGTGTTCGAGATTCTCAGCGCAACAATTCTTCTCCAGTCAAAGTTTTTACCAACGCAAGTCACGACGTGTTAACAGTCTTTTCATAAATCTCGTCGTATACATCCAAAAATACGTTGTTGAACCATTTCAGGTAATCTGGTAGCTCTTTTGTCGCATCACGTTCCCATTGTTCTATGGCTATCTTTAGTTCTTCCATCATACAATAAACATCGTAAAGGTCATCGATGACCGAAGTCACTAAGATGACTTTAGTGAGCATTCTTCTGGCGAGTGCGAACTCCGACTCGAAGTAAACACCCAACATCCAAAAGTAGAACTCTATAACCTCGAGATGATCCCGAGCTCCTGCCGATGTTGTTCCTGTAGGGATTTAAAATCCAGTACCGCCAAGGAGTAGAGAGTGCTGTCTCGTGATGGATCTTCCCTGAAGATAGGGATGTACAGCCTCGCCTCGAGCCACGGGACTCCCCTCATTATCGGTATCCTCGGCGCATGACGGATTTGCTCTTTTAGAAGATCATCCCAAGGCATGCCTTAGTTTCATGAATTAATTGAAGTCGAGCAGTGCTGAAGGCATGCTATTTTTTTTACCAACGCGAGTCACGAATAGCTCTCTCATTATTATGAGAATTTATTCGAAACATTCCATTTATCCAACCAATGTCAACCAAGGACAGCTCGTCATCCTCGGATCTACATCCCCGTGAACAAATCAAGCTAAAAATTTCTGAAATACAGGAATATCATCACTTTAAACCTTCCCCGAATAACACGGATAATGACGGGGTAAATGATTCTTTACACTAATTGATTTCTAGGATTAGAATACCTCGATCTCTAAAGCATATGACAACTAGAAAAATCTCTAGGAATCCAAATCATCACATAATCACTCGTCTTCACAAAAGGAAACATGGATATTGATACTAGAAAATCTTCGGCAAATGTTTATCGAAGAGGAATCATATTTTTTTTTTCAAATGATGCTCACCATCCTTGTTCATTCTCATCCCTATTAACAATTTCCGTGATTAGTAATTTTGATTAATTTCCGTAAGCAAGAGACGTCCAAATTCATTCTCCCCATGACCCTATAAATAGAGGTGCGAGGAGCCCGAAAATCCACACTCACATCTTCCTCTCATATCTTACTTTTGGTTACCAGTAATTCATAATTTGTACTTATGCCTCTCCTTCATAAGTTAGGTGGCCATCATTTCATTCTTTCTTAATATATTATTATGATTTTTATTGTGTTATCATTTACTTGCAGAAGAATCATCACATCTCTTGCACATTGCAGCCAAGGACGTCCAACTTGGGGTTACGAAAAAGAATCCTGTGAGAGAAGCTTGTCCTTAACCGTAGGGAATACTGGCCATTATAGCTAATAAAATCATTTCATAAGACCTCTTCCACTAGGTAGTGGGATTTATCACCATTGATTTATCATAACTTTGTAGGTCATTTTCTCTCTGCAGGTACGAATCATCGTCGGATATTTTCTCGGCCTCTCCGTACAAATGAGCTCGTCGCCGAATATTCCCTCGGCCTTCCCTGCACATATGGGACCACCACCGGATATTCCCTCGGCCTCCCCCGTACATATGGGACCGTCGCCAGATAATCCCTCGGCCTCCCCCGTAGATACGGGACCACCGCCTGATATTCAACTTTACTCACATTTCCTTTTTCCTGGCATGATTTGTTGGGGTCATGGTTCATTTTACCAAAAAGATCGTTTCCGGGCATGAGTATTTGTGTATTGCTGAAAATGAATGCAACCTCCGCAACAGAGTGGAATTAGTAGTCCATCGTCCATTGATTGACATCTTTGCCCCACCCTGTGATAAATTGGATGAGAATCGTGATAACCTCAGTCATTGATCGCAAAAAATCTCTGAGCCCTCTTTGTTGGACATGTGGTCACTGAAGTCACTCTCTCATACATGTATGGTGGAGCTAGTACCTTAACGTTTTTTAGGGAGGAATGTCATTGTACGAAAGTCTGAGTGGGTGCATACTCTTCGCTTTTGCGGTGAACTCGATTTTATTCCGAAATATTGAGAATGGCTAGAAGACACAGTCTTTCGTAATGAAAAAGTTCGTAGGAAGGCCAACATACTTGACGCCATACTTTGTTCGCGCAATAGCTATGACCGCAACTCTGATGTCATGCGGGCTTTTTGTGAAGCTTGGTGTCCACAGTTTAACGTTATCGAAACATCAAATGGAGCTTTTTCAATTTCTCTTTGGGATCTATATAAACTTGATGGGCTTCCTATTTATGGCAGTATTAGGAGACGATCACTTGCACGAAAGAACTCACTGGCTCGAACTCCCGAAGCAGATATCTTCCGAAGAGCTGCACATATCTATTTCTAGAACAAAACACTGAGGATGACAGAAGTAGGCAGAAAAATAGAGATGTCCCGTGTAAGGAGGTTGTTCCTATATCGTCTGATCGTCTCCTAATACATTCTGTCATGAATAGGAAGCCCACCAAACTTATATAGATCGCAAAGAGAAATTGAAAAAGCTCAACGTGAAGTTTTGAGGACGCTAAACTGCAGACACCAAGCTTCACAAAAAGCCCGCATGACATCAAAGTTGCGGTCATAGCTATAGTGCGAACAAAGTATGACGTCAAGTATGTTGGCCTTTCTGAGAACTTCTTCATTATGAAAGACTGTCACTTCTAGTCATTTCTAATATTTCGGAATAAAACCGAATTCACCACGGAAGCGAAGAGTATGTACCCACTCAGACTTTCGTGCAATGACATTCCTCCCTAAAGAACGTGAAGGTACCGGCTCTGCCATACATGAGTGAAGGAGTGACTTCAGTGACCACATGTCCAAAGAGGGCTCAGCGATTTTTTGCGACCAATGACTGAGGTTATCACGATTCTCATCCAATTTCTCACAGGGTGGGGCAAAAAGGCCGATCAATGGACGATGGACTACTAATTCCACTCTGTTGCGGAAATCGCCTTCATTTTCAGCAATACACAAATACTCACGCCCGGAAACGATCTTGAACCATGGCTCTAACAAATCCTGCTAGAAAAAAAAGAGGAAAAGCGAGTAAAGTGGAATATCAGGCGGCGGCCCCATATGTAAGGAGGAGGCCGATGGAATATCCTGCACGACCGCATATGTACGGGAAAGTCGAGGAAATATCCGACGGCGATCTTATCTGTACGGGGAAGGTCGAGGGAACGATCCCATCTGTACGGGGGAGGCCGATGGATTATCCGACGGTGGTCCCATATGCACGGGAGAGGCTGAATGAATATATGACAGCGGTCCCATATGTACAGGGGAGACCGAGGGAATATCCGACGGCGGTCTCATATGTACGGGGGAGGCCGAGGGAATATCCGACGGCGGTCCTGAATTGTTGGGTATCCTCGGTTGGATCTGGGTACTCACTTATAAGTGTGAAGGACCTCTGAGCTAGCGGGGTTGAGAAGGCCATCACCCTACAGTGATAACGAAGCCCGACTTTGCAACAATTCTCAGAGAGCGAAAGATTAAACTTACTGCCCGATGTTAGAAGGGGAGATTGTTGGATTATCCCACAGTGAAAGAGGCTAGGTGCTCACTTATAAGTGTGAGGAAAAACTCACCCCATAAGCTGGCTTTTGGTCTTGAGAAGACCTTGCAATCATGTGGCATGTGAGGTGATTGTCATCCCTTTCTGAATGCAATCGTGGTAACGCTATCTCCACCTTTCCGACAGTGGGCTAATGCCGGCAAAAAAGGGTCAAGCTAGCCGGAGAAGCCGGTGGTGGAAAGTCATCATGCGACGTAGTAAGAGAAGCCGGTGGCGGAACGTCATTGTGCGACGTAGGAGATGACGCCGATGAAAAGTGTCCTGCCAGCTAAAGAAGCCGATGGCAGACACGTCCGACAGCAGTTCCAAACTGCTATCAAACACGACCCTGTCAACTGTCTCCTCCTTATGCCTGATGTCCGCAGACGAAAGAACTCGCGTGGCATATTTGGGAAGAGTGTCCTGCACTTGCTGCTTCTCCCGCAACCAGGCTTCTGCCTCAACACACTTGTTGAGTTCCTGAGGCAACAAACGTCCCTTGCATCATGCGTGTCGAGGCAGCTGCAACTGAGCCACATGAATTAGTTTTGAGGACATCTATCGTACCTTCTGCCTTTCTGAAACATCAATGTGTTCATATTTGGGATTGTTCGAGATAGCTTCTTCTTGGAAAGCATATGCTATTGAGAAACTCGCTGATGACAGATCCTCTGTTTACATGTCTTTGCAACGCTCTTCGATGGGATCACCTTGCTGCATAACAATGCAAGCAGGATAAGAAGAAAAAAGACTACACCTTCCACTTACTAAACTTTCAAATGAGAATTAATAAAGTATTTACCTTCTTAAGTTCCTCGAACTTGGCAACATAGACACCCTTTATTTCATTTTCACCTTCATCATACAACTAGTCTTTCACAGCTTAAAGTTTGGTGTTAAACTGATCTTTTTCCGAATCAGTTACAAAAGCATAATGCTTATCATTCAGCTAAAAACCAAAGACACAAAAGATCAACCAAGAAGCGAGATAAACATGACATGTTAATTCATCACGTACCTTGTTCCTCATGTCATACACATAAGACTCAACAGCATTCTTTTTGTCTTCAGTTTCTTCCATTACACGATCTTGCAGTGCCATCTAGAATTCCTTTTCTATTGCCTTCTGTAAGTCAGAAGACAACAGCTCACCAAAAACTCTTTTGGCTACGGGAACAGTCTTTTGCTTCACCTTTGGAGCCTCCAAAGGCAAAAGCAACATGATTAGATAAAGTGAGTTGGCAATGGGTCCACATTGCTTCATTAACAGGAGGATTGAGTCCTAAATCAGTAGCTAAAATAACATAGGAACAAATGAAGAACAAACATGCAAATAATCGTGTAGCAAGCAAATACTTCCTTGCAACAATCCGACTTCACGACACTACCTGATCAAAAGTTGTTGACCACAACACATCCCATTGAGTAATGATGATCACCCGGTAAAATTAGTAGAAAAAATAAGGCGTAAAAGCAATAGAAGCTTACCGTAATATTTGTTTCCATCTCGGTAGCATTTCCTGGTTAAGGGACACCATCCCTGCCCCAGAATTAGCAGCTCCTGTTGCATCCTGCAAGTTTATGTCTGCTCCAGGGGCAGCAGTAGCAACTGAAGGTTCATCATTGTCCACTTTGCTGGGTCCTTTTCATGAAAAAATTGAATTTTAGAAAAGCTCACCGTAGCAGACTCCACAGCCATGATTCCATGCATATATTAATCAAACTTTCACCTTAATTTTGGCTCTTTCTGTTTGAACATTGGAAAGGGTCAATCAACCCATAAAAAAGAGTTGGGAGGGTGAAAACAATAATAATCCAGGATTCCAGACAAGAATGCTACTCGGTAAAGGGAGTCCATTTATACCTTATAAGAGCTGATCATTTGAGCAGCTTGCAGACAACCCGTCTCTGCATAATGAACAGCAACACTAAATGTTCCTGATCTGTAGAAGGTTAGAGCCTTAAAACTGGGTATTTGGTTCCCTTTGGCGAAAACAACACTGCTCTAATGACTCTCAACAGAGTTGGTTCGTGGTTCTGCCACTAAAGCTTTCCATGACATGCCAATGAAAAAACGGAAAGCTCTCGTGTACCTTTTCTCGGAATAAGAAAGATGAAAACAGTAAGTTGAAGCAGTATAGCAGATGTAGCTCTCGTGTACCTTTTCTCTGCCTCGCGACGGCGACGACACAACTCTCCTTCCCAAGATCGAAACCCATCACACTCATCTTCAGTTAATCCAATATTATTTAAGAAGTAGAATGAGTCTGCATGACACCACCGTACGATCTGGCCATTGAAGTCACCATCTTCGCCGGCAAGATTCAAGCAATAACTCGCCTGACTAAAACATGTGTCATCACGGATTCCACAATAACCTCAAGTCCGGAGTAAAAAACATCAACTCAAATGATCGCAACATCAAAACAAGCAATAACCATCACAAATTTCCAGAGTGCTATATATCAAATTAGAACAACGAGGACGTGTCCATCAAAAGAACAAAGTACCCCATCCATACCCGGATACCAAACTCAGTCGCGACAAAAAAGACACCATCTTTAGCATAGCCTCCACGTCCAAGAAACATCAAAAGAAATCAAGAGAGTCGCGACAGAAAAGATACCATCTTTAGCGTCACCTCCACGTCCAAGTAACATCAAAAGAAATCAAGAGAGTCGCAACACAAAAGATAGCATCGTCAGCATCACATCCACGTCCAAGAAACATAAAAAAGAAATCAACAGAGTCGAAAGACACAAAAGATACCATCTTTAGCATCACCCCCACGTCCAAACGACATCAAAAGAAATCAAGAGAACACGAATGATGCGGATTCAATCAAACCCACAGCTAATTGGAGAATCATCATCATCACGACAAAGAAACAAACGAAAAGAAAAGGAAAACGAGGATTCGGAGGTTAACACCAGATTGTGGGGTACTTCTTGGTTTGTGGCGATGGAAGACAGACATCGAGCGGTGATGCTTCTTGGTTTGTGGCGATGGAAGAATGTACGGGGATTTCTTGGGAATAAAAGGCAAAAAGACGAAGACAAGTGTGATTATTATTATTAATGGTAAGAAAAGAAAACTGCCGCTTTTTATTTAGTATGTTTGGGCTTTTGAAGCTAACCAAATATTATGTTTGAGTTAAATAGGGCCCCTGAATCGGCCCAATAATGACCCAAATCCAAATTATTCCTCTTCTTCTTCCCTGATCCAGTTAGATTTGGTGTAATAAATGAAGGGATCTATGTTTTCAAGAATAAGTAGACAAAGATTACGTGGTTTCTTTTTTTGGTTAAACGGTAATTTCATTTTTAAAGAAGTAATCATTACATTTAGATAGAACTTAAAAAGGATTCGAGAGATATTTAAAATAAAAATATAATAAAAGATATATCATCTAGTTTCTCACATGCGGGAATATAAATGTGTTTATTGAACGTCTCGAGGGAAGGGTGCCTCCAATCATTCGCCGTGATTGTGGACTCTAGGGTATACGTGGTCGTCTTTCTATGTGTCGAGCGCGTGGTGCCTCCCAGTACTCGCCATGATGGTGGACTGCCGCAGTGACTCACTCAGCCTCTGGGAAAGTCATCTTGCTCATCTTCTACAAGGTGAGCCCCAGCGACGTGAAGCTGCAAAACGATCTCCAGGGCGCCCTCGACAAGCACAGAGAAAACTACAAAGAAGAGGATGTGAAAAAGTGGGAGGATGCTCTGAAGAAGGTTGGCGGTATCAGTTGTCTGGAGTACAAAAGAGATATGGGGTATATAATTTCATCAGCTCGACCTTTTTCTTTCTTCTTATTATTATAATTATTTTTGTCTTTTGATATTTCAACTGCCGTTAGTTGTCCATGAGCTTTTCCCCATTTTTAGTGGAACAACTTGATCTCCATTTGATCTTGGGCAGGAAGGGAAAGTTTGCTAGTGATGTGGTTGACAAAATTATGAACAAGCTGAACATTAGAGATGTTGCCACATCATCTCATAGGGATGGAAATTCTTGTGGAGAACGTAGTGGGTATGTTGAATTTGAAATCTCACGACGTACGACAAGTCGTGATGGTGCACGGCATGGGGGGTACTTACGAAATGGAGGGAATGAGCGATGATCACGCTCTGCAACTCTTTAGTTGGCATGGCATGCCTTTGGTGGAGAGGGGCCTCCGGATGACTTTGTTGCTTTATCGAAGAAGGTTATTCATATGACCGGAAATATTCCCGTAGCTTTGGAAGTGATTGGAGGGCACTTATTCGGAGAGAATAAAAATTGTATGGGAATATACATTGGGAAAACTTAAGGAAGTGCCCGATGATGGTGTGGTGAAGATTTTAAGGATCAGCTATGATAGTTTTGGGGAGAGGGAGAAGCAGATTTTTCTGGATATTGCATGTTTTGACCATTATGTGATGCCAAGGAAGTATGCGAGTTACATGTGGGAAGCCTGTGGTTTATATCCTAAATGTGGATTGGACGTCCTCCAGAACATATCTTTGATAAAGCTCCTCAATGTCGACAACGACGACGACAATGAAGACAATATTTGGACTCATGTAGACAAGTACTTGATGCATCAGTTAATTGGAGATGGAGAAAGAAAGAGAGACAAGAATTGGTTGCATGACATAGTTAGAGACAAGTATTGGATGCATGACTTAATTAGAGAGATGGGAAGGGAGATTGTTCATTCAGAGGGCCTCCTTCTTCATAGCCCCGGCATGCCCAGCACGCTCTGGGATCCCGAAGAGGCCGTTAATGTCGTATGCCAAACGCAGGTCGAGTAGTAATAACAATGACTTTTCTAATTCCTTGGATTGGACTTATGTCTCTAGGCTTGCTCATTTCCTTTGGTTGTTTTGTTACCAGGGCACCCATCATGTTTTAGCCATCGACCTCCGATCTCAGATTTAGCCATCGACCCATACACTGGGGAGGAATTCAAGATTTCTCATCCTAGGAATTGGACCTCAATTAATTGGGGAATTTAGGAATTTTCGGACCAAGCTATTGTGGCTACGTTGGAATGTGTCGTGGAAACAAGGTCCAAATCCCACTTTCTTCAAGATGGACAACCTCGTCATTCTCGAGCTCACAGGGAAAGGAATTACGGATGATTCAATGCAAGATTTTGGTATTAGTTCCATTTCTCTTGTGTCCCATCCCTTATGAAGCATAACATCAACATTAACTATTGTGAGATACATCTTTTCTTCTTTTGATTTTAACAGAGGATGGGTAATTTGAGAGTACTACATATCACGCAAGGTTGGATCACAAGAATGCCCAACCTCTCTCATTGCCCAAAGTTGGAGATTTTTGTTCTCAAATGTTGCAACCGATTGGAAGAACTCCACAAATCTATCTATGTACTAGGGGATCTTAAATGCCTGAAAATAGAATATTGTTGGCACTTGACGATGTAACCGGAAGATCTTGGATCCAGCCTCCGCTCCCTTCGTTTGTCTGGTCTCGGCGAGGTTGGGGAGTTACTGGGGATAGAGAAGCTATGTGGGTTGCAGAAACTGAAGTTGAATGTCGGTGGCAAGTCCGTTCATCATCTAACTACCGAGTTGGGTGCCTTGTCCAGGCTGGAGGAACTCCATCTGCGTTATTGGCGCATTTCATCCATATCGCAGCTTCCTTCATCATTGCGTAAGTTGACAGTCATGGGATGCCCAAGAGAGGATCATTCGTGGTCAATGTGGAGTGAGGCCAGTTGGCTGGAGGGAGTAAATAATATGGGGAATCCGAGTTATTTCGCTTTAGAAGAAGACTCCAGGGACATCGAATTGTCAAATTTAGCATCGTTGAGGAGTCCATGCTCTTTACTTACGTCTGAGGAATTGTGGACTCATCGGCATTTCCAGGGTTGAGAGGATGGGAGCTCTTGAAGGAATTAATCGTCTCCTTCTGTAGTGATTTCCTGGGTGGTGAAATCTCCGGATCTGTCAAACTTGAGAAGATTGAAGTGGATGAAATATGGGCCATACCTTGGCACGTCACATGTGCGATATCGCGGGGCCTAAGCGGAGAGACAACGACGCGACGCCCGCCCATCACAATTACTGGGACTAAGGCCGGGTAGATCTCGGCCCGCTCCCTTCCGCGTTGCATCACTGTCGTATGCATTTGATTAGGAGTAAACAAAGGAGAGACGTGTTCATTGGCGGAGGACTTGATTAATATCGAACTGTTCTTGTTCCAATTACATTAGACATATTTATAAAACATTGACAAGAAACATGATCGCAGTTGGCTCGTGTCCGCCTCCGGCCTCGGTCAGTAATTAATTAATCGAGTGGACCACGTTTAGGACTAAATAAACCCGTCGTACTCTTCGGGCATGTTCCACCCTCCACCTCATTCCCATTACTCTCAAACTCTCACCACATTCATTTTTTTAACCACGTTCCCAAATCACATCAAACAATTACTAATCCAAAGTCAAAAGGGTTATCTTAGCTTCTTCCATTTATTAAACTACTATGTCCAATCATATAAGCGGGACCGAACATTATGATTGTTACCACCAGAAGTGATTGCAATAAACAAACGCGGTTTTTTACACTCAATGCCTGTTTTGTCTCTCTAGATGCTTTTTTCTATTTCCCTTCGTGTCGGTCCATGTGTTGGTCTTTGATCGTGCGATGTAATGGAGTAACTAGATTCCTTGAATAGATTATGATAAATCCCAGATCTTGTTTAAGCCCCACCTCCACATGCACCAAAAAAACTATTATCATTCCTAAGCCATGTCGCAATATATCTATTCACAACATGGTAATTGAAAAGATGAAAGTCAAAACCGTGTAATGAAATCTGGCAGAAACATGTTACGGTCCATGAAATTGCGGGGAGATCATACCTAAATCGAGAGGAATTCAAATCGGGAACAACTAAGTGATTAGGTTGGAATGACAGCCTAAACCCACATGGGGGCTGCAACTATACCATTAGCATCAGATGAATCCTAAACCACAAACCCTCCAAGTATATAAATGCTTGGCTGAGTTTGGGTCGTCAACATAACACACTTTTCTAGACATACAAACACAGACAGACACACTCCCCACCCCAAGACCTTAAATGGCGGCCATGGCAACGGTCGCCAAGGTTGTCTGTTGCTTTGTCCTTGTCCTTGGGGTAGCCAACGGTCAGGGACTAAAGGTCGGGTTCTACCAGAACACGTGCCCGAACGCTGAGGCCATCGTTAATGATGTCATGAGGACGGTCTTCAAGGAGGCCCTCAGCCTCGCCGGTCCCCTCCTCAGGATGCACTTCCACGATTGCTTCGTCAGGGTGGGTAACATTGTGCTAACTTTACTATTCAGTAGTTGCTATTTGGTGTCGTATGGACTGTGTATCTAACAGGGTTTTGGCTCGATGTAGGGATGTGAGGCCTCCATTCTACTGAACTCCTCCACTAATACCGCAGAGAAGGACTCACCGCCGAACCTCAGCCTCCGTGGTTACCAGGTTATCGACAGGGTGAAAGCTGCCTTGGAGAAGAAGTGCCCCGGCATCGTTTCTTGTGCCGATATTCTTGCGATTGTCGCAAGAGACGCCGTCGTTGCGGTGAGTAATGACAATTTGAGCACGCGCTAAAGTTCTTATGGCCGGTTTCCGGAATGGAATTTTAGATGGAATGGAACGTGAATGAAAAAATATAGCGATTAGGAAGGAAATTGCTTAAAAAATAGTGTATTTAGTTGAAGGATAAAGAGGAGAAGATGAGAGGAATGAAATGAGCTAGGAATGCACATTCCATATCATGAGCTAGATTTCATTCTCCTCCCGTTCTCCTCTTCATCTTTGAGATAAATACATTATTTTTTTAATCAATTTCCTTCCTATTCGCTATATTTTTTATCCTTGCTCGTTCCATTCTCTCTTGAATTCCATTCCGGAAACCAAACATGCTATTAAGTTTTTCTGTTATAAACTTTAAACTTTTAGACTGGAGGGAAATTCTATAACGTGGAGACCGGAAGGAGGGACGGGAACGTCTCGAGCCTAACCGAGACATTGACCAACCTGTTGCCACCGACAGCCAATATCACGACACTTATCGCGGGGTTCAATGCGAAGGGACTCAGTGTGAAGGACCTCGTGGTGCTATCAGGTGACTACTATTTGCATTCCCAATAAACATTTACATATAGTAGTGTAGTTAGCGGTTGACACGGTCCTGTCGATATTCCTAGGTGGGCATACCATTGGGACATCACACTGCTCCTCATTCTCGAACCGTCTGTACAACTTCACGGGGAAGAATGATGCCGACCCAAGCATGGACCCGAACTATGTCAAAGTACTAAAGAAGAGATGCAAGATCAACGACCAGACGACGTTGGTGGAAATGGATCCAGGGAGCTTCAAGACGTTCGACATCAAATACTTCACGCTCATAACCAAGAGGAGAGCCCTGTTCACGTCCGATGAGGCGCTGCTCAACAACTCTGTGACCAAAGCCTACCTGACGGCTCAGTCGAAGAACGGGGGATCCACATTCGGCGACGATTTCGGGGTGTCGATGATGAACATGGGCAGGATCAGCGTCATCACCGGATCTGCTGGCCATATCAGGAAATTCTGCTACAAGAATAACTAAAACTCGAAATGGATCAATCAGTGCTGATTTATTAGGCGTATCTTATCGTATTGTTTTCTGTCTTAATTGTTCGAATAAATTAAACGATAATCATATTATGTTTGTACTTGGTTCTGTTAATTGCGAAAGGGAAGATACGCGGAAGAAACAGATCGAAGAGTAAGCCACTCGAGTCAGCAAAGGTCCTTGTCCTGTTTTCTTTTTCTTTTCCTAGGAGAAGTCGGGTCGAAGTTATCGATGTTGATGTCAACATCAACCACGGCTGGCTGAGGGAGCTTTTTGAATCCCGTGGGTGGGAGTTTCGTGGGTTGATTTCTTTTTTTTGTAGGACAGAAATTTAGTAGAGCTCGACACAAAAGTCGTAATATACGAAATATTTGATGCACAGTATTTAAGTAAGGAAATCGTACAATATGAATATTATGTCCAAGATTACAGAAAAATACAAAAAACTTGTCCATATTTTTTCGTAATTACAAAGTAATGGTTCGTGAATATAGACAACAACTTTGAAACTGTAAAATATGCTATAACTTTATGAATGTCACAAAAGTTTCGTAGTCTTATTTTTTTGTTAGAGGAATGTTTTTTGTCTTTATGTGAAATGCTAAAAAAACGCCCATTTCTAATTTATATTCATATTTTGTGCTATATAGAATTTCATAAAAGTTGATAAGTAAGTCGTCTAACGACAATAGATTCGTATGCGAAATATCCATCAAATAAATATTTCGTTGATACTAATAGTTCCTTTATCTTTAAAAATTCATTGTACTACTTTTTGGGTGTTGGCAATTTGCAAATATTCCGAACAAACAAAGAGTTCTTTTGGAAAACACGATTACTTTGTATTTTTCATTGGAACATATTCATACTTTTAAACTTAAAATATGTAAACTGAACAATATCAATAGGGTACAATTTGATTGCTTTAAAATATTTCGTAGAACTAAAAATTTGCTTACCTTTATGAATTTGTTGCTATAGACTGCAAAATTTTCAATAATAAAGATCACGTACATAATTTTTTTTGGATAACAGAAACAACAACAAATAAGTATATTTAGGCATTTATTTCTGATTATAGAGGAAATATATTATAAACGAATGAAATGCTTTGTCCATGCTTTGTCCTCCATAATATTTGTCAAGCTCTGGTTGCAATAATTATGGATATATGAACAAATATTTAGTGTCGGAAAATAATACGACTTTTTTTGCTTGTCTTTATGAGAATTTTGTTTATTTATATTTCGCATTTAGATTCAGAATTCGTTCGGTATGTAATTTTTGTTGAATTTTTTCATAAAGTTAAGCACTACGAAAAATTCACTACAACTAGTTAAATCCAAAGTCATGTCATTCATTGTCCAAATATTTAGGTAAAAGATTTTGTAAAATTTTGATAAGCAAAATTTACGATACTATAAAAAACTATTGCAAAACTTTTTGTTTTGTAAAAAACTTAGTTTGTTTTACGATTTTATCACTAACTTTTGTTTCTATATTTGTTTTAGCCAATCTTAGATTTTACCATGAGAAAATCGAACAGGCCTCAATCTATAAATTTCAATATTGACTAAAAAAGTAAAAAAAAGGATAATAATATTGAAACCTCTCATGTGTTTTTTTATTGTAGGATTTTAATGGTTAGATTAAGTAAGTTGGAAGCCGAAGTTGGACCATAGTAATTGATGCTGTTAAGAATCTGTAAAATCGATGAAGGTCGGATGATGGCTTTATTATGGGTTACTACTACATGTAGATGGATTGCAAGACGATGCAATGAGAGGTTGGAACTCAACTACTATACGAAAAATGTTGGACAATATTAATGCCTTGTTTGGTTTTCTCACGGTAAAATCCAAGATTGGCAAAATCGTATAACAAACTAAATTTTTGGCAAAACAGAAAGTTTCATAATAGTTTTTGATATTATAATATATTTTGTCATTTTGATGAGATTTGATGAGATTTTGTGTGACTTTTTTTTTTAATTTGTAGAATTTGTGTGATGTTTTTTAACGAAATAGTTGTTGTTTTCCTGTAAACTGTTATATTTAGGATTACCGAATTGTAGTGAAATGTGGCAATCCTGTTATTTACCAGATTGCCGGTATTTTCCCATTAAAACTTTTAAATTTTGAAACCCTACACCAGACTTTGTCTTCTCTTTAGCTCGCCCGTACAACACCCTCTCCCTCACCATATCCTCCCATCTCTCCCGTTCCGACCCCGCCACTTATTGTCATCCCGCCTGTCTTCGGAGCCATCCGACACCTCGCTCACCCACGCCCACAAGAAACACTCTCTCTCCCGGGGACCCGCCATCACCAACAGTACAACAATGAATCTCTGTCGTTGTAAGGGCAGAGGTAAGAAGTCTGCCGCTTCTTCTAGTTCAGGAGTTGGTCAGAGTTGTGACCAGGTAGTTGGTAGAGAGGATAGATGGTATGAAGGCATCAGATGGACTCACGCTCGGGAGGAAATATGTAAGCGACAAATCGAGATAGGTAGAATTGTTGATGTGGATTTTTTTAGAACGAACACAATTTTCTAATGATGAGCATGCTTGATAAGCTGAATATGCGTGGACTAGTTGAATTTGCATTGGAAGAGCGTAGAATTTACTATGACGAGGTTAAGTAATTCTAGTGTTACTTGGAGGAAATTCCCTGCGGTTCACTTCGTACGTATGTTAATGAAAGAGTGTTCTCCTTTAACGGACGTTCTGTGGAGACTGCTTTGAGGATAGGCAGCAAAGGGAAGATAGTAAGGGCTAATTATAATAGGAGTGAGGCCATAAAAGTGTTGTGTATTAATAGATTGAAGGCCTCCGAATTGGATGTAAATATGCGTATGCTGGATACAATCATCACTTTCAATATTACTTGATGGGAATTCATCGTAATCCCGACAATGGTGATAGATGGGTGTCCAAAGATAGAGGCGGAAGATGGTCGTCTAGGGTTGTTCTGCCTGCTGCTGATGTAGAGGACCAGGAAATGCAAGATGTTTCAGATGAGGAGATGAATGTGTCCAAATCGATGGATGCACTTTCTAATCAACTACATGAACTTTCTTGTGAATTTTCCAGTTTAAGAGAGGACAATGACATGAGGTAGAATGAAACGTGGGTGACATACGGAATGTTGAAGTCCTCTACTCAAGAAGAATTGATATCTCTGAGGAGTGAGCTCTCTGGATTGAGAGCCGATATCGATGATGTACGTAAGGAGCAGAATCGCACTACTGACTTGTTATCAAATATTTTGGATTTGTTTCGGAAAGCATAAGTTGTGCTGTTGTAATGACTTGTATTGCAGATTAAAATGTAAATTTCTTTCCTTTATCCATCGGGTTGCTCTAGCCCGAGTTATTCTCCTCAAAAAACTTTATCCTAAAACTAAACTCTACAGAAAAAAGGCGTTCCGAAAACAAGTTTTACAAAAGAACTTTCAACAAAAAAAAGGTGATCCCACGATACTCCCACCCACGGGATTTAAAAACTTCTCGGTTGCAGCCAATAACATTTCGGAGACCAGCAAGCTCGGGCGAGGGGGTTTCCGTTCTGTTTTTAGGGTGACTCACGTCAGTATCTCGATCCCGCGCATCTTTAGCCACGAGTCCTAGTCAACTTATTCCAATGTAGGATAAGCCACCCCACATACAAGACAACGCAGTGAAGCAGAATTCCAGACAAGGGGAATCCGAATTCAAGAACGAGGCAATGCTACTTTCTTAGACTCCAAACCCTGAGCTTGGTCAGGCTCCTCTGCTACAGCTCTGAAGTGATCGAGAGTCTACTCATATACGAGCTCATGCCCAATTCCATCCTCGACAAGTTCGCATTGCATACGTGTTTCCTCATTCACTATAACTTCTGAAACTCACTCGATTGGGACAACTGTTGACAAACATCACTCCTTGGCCCAACATGAAATTGACTTCAGACAAACAGTATAGGTACTCCGCGAAGTAGTGGTGCCCCCGTCTGCAGATCCTTCACGAAAATATAATGAGGAAAGAATTTCATAGAAACACTATTAGCTCAATAGAATTTGGCAACATAGATGAGATTTTTGTCTGAAGAGGGAGCGAAAAGGACATTATCTAAGTGAAAAATATGAAAAGACGATTTGAGAAAAATAGAATCCGAGTGAGTTATGGGTAAAACCTGAATCATCTCTTAGAAATATTTTCTTAGGACCATTGTAATCAGAAAACTGGCCCTCTCTTAAGGTTGTAGTGATTAAGGTTGTATATAGCTGACCCTGTCTTCTTGCAGGTGGGTGGGTATATGTATTTAGGCCGAAGTAGTGAGCCAGGGTATTGGGACGAGTTAGTGGGTCGAATGCTATTGGGCCTAATGGGTGTAGGACTTTGTCTTGTACATTCGTTCCTTTTTTACTTTTATATATTGGCTTACTAAAAAAAAAACGTGACCGATCTCGTAGTGTTATCAGGCGACTGCTATTTTGGTCTGCCAATAAACATCTACTTATATTAGTATGGGTCAGTGCGATTGCTCGTAGTCGAAAATGGACCAAGAGAGCGACAGGACGTTGCTTGTCCACTGTTTATATCCGATCAGGCACTGCTCGCAACCGGCTGGGCTGGCATCATCAACGGATCCACTAGCCGGATCTGGAAATTATTTGTTACCAGAATAACTAAAACTCAAAAAGGGTTATGTTGGAATAGGATTGCAATAAGAAAGTGTTTGAATTAGTGCCTTAAGATCTTTACGTTGGAATTATGCATTTCGCACGAGTCTCATTAGTAGAATCAACACTTTCCATGTATAGAATTAACTTTAGAATAAATCGTTTCAACGTTCACATCTCTAGATTATTGATTTCAATATTTTCATATGGAGGACGAATTTCATAATGAAAGTATAGTTTAGGAAACATATATCAAAATATATTTCCAAAACAACCCAGCAGTGAGCTTGGCAAACAAGTCACTTCTACGAGTGAATTTATACTTAATTTATGAGTTAATTCAATAAGAGTTAACATTAAGTCTTATAGGATATCCATTCCTTAAGTGCTCGTTTACAATCAATCTTCAACAAGAAGCTCTTCTATAACCAATGTATATACTCTGATAAGGAGAGTTATAACTCCCGTAACACGGACATTTTTCTTTGCATCAGAGATTACGGATACGAATGATGAGCCTAGCACACTGGACGCCACTTTTGAGGGCTAAATATCTTTCTCCATTAAAGTACTTTATATAACTTATTTCGTATTGCTCAAATAACAAAGAACGTATTTTATACCGGAAGACACGTTCCTTTATGCACGCATGGCGTTGATTTCTCTGGTGTGCTCCTTGCCGTGGAACAAAGTAAATATTCGTAAAGCATTCTGGATGAAGAAGGGGTTCGTGTTATTATTTTTGTTTTTGTCCTCTCTCGTTTTCCATGAACTCGAGAGGATAAAAAAAAGGTGAAGTCAAGGTCAAAACTCGAATTTGGAATATCATTCATAAACCACCACCATTACCAATTCCTTTAGATACAGATGAGGTAGATGGGCATGGCAAAACCAGAGCCCACTCGTCTCTTAGAGTTACCTCTCCTTCCCTTCGCGATCTCAATCCTCCTCCCCTTCTCTTCGCCCCTCGGTCCCGTCGACCACCAGTATTATCTTTGCTTCGACGAGGATGGGAACTTTACTTCCACCTACGGGAAGACCCTTGATTCCCTTTTAGGGACAATTACCACAACAAGTTCTGACATCCCGACAAGATATTGGCTCTTTAACGTGTCCGCGAGCAGACCGGATTCTCCCGAAGATATCCAGGTCCTTGGATTATGCAGCGGCAATGTTACAGGTGATTCCTGCTGGGCTTGTCTCAGTGAGGCTGCTCATCAGGTTAGACAGCTCTGCCTGAATAAGAAACGGGCTACTCTGTTCAAGGACAAATGCTGGATCCGATATTCAAACAGTCAGATATATGGGGCACTGAACATGGATTCGTTTATAGTGATGCGGAATGCCCAGAATTTGTCAAATTGGAAACGGATTGTCCCCGAACTCAAGATCTTTCTGGAAACTCTGGGATATCAAGCAGCCTCAGGTAAGAATCTCGTCAGAGTACGGTGAAGCAATCCTAAGCTAGCCCATCCCAGTTAAGGCAGTTTTCAATGATATATGCTATCTTAAGGTGATTTTGTCCAGAAGTATGCTACGGGTAACCACTCGGTGGATGAATACAACTTGTACGGGTCAGTCCAGTGCAGCCCAGATCTGACTCAACAAAGTTGTGGCCATTGTGTCGCTGAAACTATAAGGTTTTTACCAATTGGTAAGGCAGGAGGAGCGATATTGACGCCTAGCTGTCAAACAAGGTACCAGTCTGGCCGCTTCTTCAATATCGAAACTGATGGTGCACCTCCACCTCCAACTCCACCTCCAACTCCACCTCCACCTCCACCTCCACCTTCACCTCCTCCGACAGGAACTGTGCAGCTGAGGGAATCAGGCAATAACTTATCCAAAACATGGATCATTGTTGGTGCTTCAAGTGGTGCCGCCGTTGTTGTCATCGGTGTCCTATTAACAGCGAAAAGGAAGAGACACCCAAGAAACCCATCAAAAAGTGAGCAAGACGATTCCGCGAAATCCTGCCTTCTTTTTATCTGTTTTTTCTTTTATATTATGAGTAATCCCTTTCTACTCGCCTGTTTCAGCCGAAGTTATCAACATTGATATCGTCACGGTGGAGTCTCTGCAATTTGATCTCGACATCATCAAGGCTGCTACTGAGAACTTTTCAGAGGCCAATAAGTTTGGGCGAGGAGGTTTCGGCTCTGTTTTCAGAGTGAGTGGCAATTAATCTAGCAGCAGTACCTCAATTTTTCACATCAGTAATGACCAATCTTCGTCGACAACATTTTCTCAATAGGGTACACTTCCCAGCGGGCAAGAGATTGCAGTGAAGCGGCTCTCTCAGAATTCTGGGCAAGGGGAATCCGAATTCAAGAACGAGGCAAGGCTACTTTCACGGCTCCAACACCGGAACTTGGTCAGGCTACTCGGCTACTGCTTGGAAGGGATCGAGAGGCTACTATTATATGAGTTCGTGCCGAATGCGAGCCTCGACAAATTTATATTTGGTACGAGTTTTCTTGTTCAACTCTAACTTATATAATTTGAACTGCTGATCTAACCCCACATGCCACTTGATCTACTTTGGTTAATATGTAGATCCCCTTAAACGGACGCTTCTCGACTGGGATACCCGATACAAGATAATAACGGGGATTACTCGAGGGCTTCTTTACCTACACGAAGACTCGAGGCTCCGAATAGTCCATCGTGACCTTAAGGCCAGTAACATATTGCTGGACATGGACATGAATCCTAAAATATCGGATTTTGGCATGGCTAGATTGTTCGAGCTTGATCAAAATCATGCGGACACAAACAGGATCATGGGCACCTTGTAAGTATCATAGCCTACTCAAGGCCACGACATTATCAATACACTTTGTGTTTTCTTGCGCTGAATTTTGGTTTGCAGCGGATACATGGCTCCTGAGTATGTTTCGCGTGGAAACTTTTCGGTAAAGTCAGATGTCTTTAGTTTCGGCGTCTTGGTCCTCGAAATCGTCAGCGGACGGCGAAACCTAGTTCGTGTTTCTGGGGAAGATTCCGAGATGTTAATAGGTCATGTAAGGAAACTCCTATTTCCGAAATTTACTATAGCTTGGTAAATTTACAACGCCTTTCATCCTTTCGATGCTTAAACATAGGATGTTACAGGCTTGGACGAATTGGAGAAAGGGGAACATATCGGACATCGTGGACTCTGCGGTCTCATCGAGTTACAGCGCAAACATCCTAAGGTGCATTCACATCGGTTTGCTGTGCGTACAAGAAAACGCAGCCTCCAGACCAGAGATGACTTCGGTAGTTCGCTGGCTCGACCATCATTCCGTCCCTCTTCCAGTACCAACAAAACCCGCATTCTTCACGAGCAGGAGCTCCGGTGACAACATCCCTTCCGTATATGATAGCACCTCCAGGACCACTGGAGGCAACCGTGCCCGAGACCACTCAGGCACATCCTCGATCAATGGGAGTTCTTCGTTTACCAAGCCATATCCGAGATAGGACAATGTTTGTATGCCTTGTGTTCAACGACGTGGCCACTTCCATTCCATTCTTCTATCCCATGGTTGTCGTATTTCCTGTTATTCCCGACAATTTATTTTCCAAGCTCGAAGATTTCAAAGTCATGGCCGAAAGCCAAGTCTAAGTCTTCTTCGTCTTGGTCTTTGGGGTCGTTACCCTTTTCCAGCTGTCTATCACTTCCGATAATTACGTCAAGTGATTTGCAATTATTTATTTGCGTGAGACATTGGAAGTTTCTCTGATTCATTCAACATGGAAAGGCGCTGCTTTTTAATTATGAAATTCAATATAATAATAATAATAATAATAATAATAATAATTCTTATTGGCTTTCCAAACCAACAGAGGAATTATTAACATTTTTCGATATTTTACCATTTATTTCGTTCTTAAAAGAACTGATTGCTCTTATTTTTCTATTTTTGGTTTTTTATATTTTGTGGATTGCTTACATGAAACATGCATGCGTCCTATAAATTACATAAATTTTTTGTTTTGACTGAACTTTAGGACATCCCTTGTTAGCATCAGTGTTAGATTTATGGATTGTGTGTCCTTTTTCTGTTTTGATACTTTGTTTTGTCCAGTAATTTTCTCGTACATCATGTGTTGTGTTTTTTCTTTAATCCTAATGGTTTTTAAAAGTATTATTTACGTATTTTATATGTCGCGATAGGACAATTGTAATAAAATAGAGTTCCTTCGACCTCGGCCCAGCTTCTAAAAAGTTGGGCCTATTAAAGTTGTATGATGTGGCCCATAATTGAGGCCCATTAAGGCCCATATCAAATTAACAACTAAGAAGACTAAAATGTTATGAATTTATCTTTTATTCTATATACACAAAATATAGATAAGAATGGGACTCATTCATGCTTCCATCCCAATCTCCAACAACTTGCATTGGGTATTAAAATTACTCTGTGACCAAGTTGGATCGTGCATGGAGAGAGTAGGCCGACTAACATTGACTCATGTCTTTAAATATATTTAAAATGTATTATCATCATCACTGGAGGGACACGACAGACCAGAGGATCCAGCCACGGCCGCGGGAAGATGCTCGTCCTCCTCCCGATCATCGCCTTCCTTTACTTACCGGCTCGGATCGATGGCCAAACCCCGTTGTGCTTGCCGTACGGGAACTTCACTCCCGGCGATACCTACCAGTCCAACCTTGACACCCTTTTGAACTCCATCGCCACGACAGATTCTAGTACCCTGACTTACGGGCTCTTCAATGCATCGCTAAGGCCGGGACAGGATTCCGACGGCATCGAAATGATGGGATACTGCAGTGGGGATCTCACCCGCGATGCTTGCCGGGCTTGTCTCGATGACTCTGCTAATCGGATTAGGCATGAGTGTCCGGTTCAAAAAATTGCTGCCCTGTTCCTGGATAACTGTACCATCAAGTACACAAACCAAACTCTGCGCGGGGTGTACACGTATCCCTACGTGCTGCTGCCGGAGGCGGAGAATGCCTCGAACTGGGACACGTTCAAGCAGGAACTCGACCGGTTGTTGGATGATCTACGAGGTCAAGCTGCTTCAGGTGAGGTTGCAAATTATGGTAAAATTCAAATCTCTGGCAGCTTGAAGGCGCAGTTTTCATTAACATTTTTGTCCCATCTATTGCTTTCCTAGGCGATGCTCTTCGAAAGTATGCAGAGGGTAGTGGCCCGGTGTATTTCGACACCTTATATGCGACAGTACTATGCAGCCCCGACTTGAGCCAGAAGGAATGTAGCGATTGCCTGGTGCTAATCGCCCAGTTACTACCGTCATGTTGTGACGGCAAAGTTGGAGGACGGATAATGACTCCAAGTTGTCAACTCAGGTACTCCACCAACCGCTTCTTTGATCCCATTGCCGTCCCTCTTCCATCTCCTCCTCCTCCTCAACCGCTGGCGATGGCTCCATCTTCCCCGGGTACACAAACTATTTTTCACTAACCGAACATCGGAATAGAAAGCTGAGGATATCGAACATGCTCATGTTTTATTGTGCCCCTGTCAGGACAATCAGGGTCTAGTTCATCCAAGGGAAAATTGATTGGTATCACAGCTTCATGCGCTGCCGCTGTCGTTGTCATTGGCGTTCTCGTTTTCTTCATTGCGAAACGGAAGAAGCGCCCCATGCAAGGACTCACAAGTAAGAAATAGATTGTTACGTTGTGTTTCAAGTCCTCCGATCCTGTTCGATGCCTAAGTATTTTTCTACGAGACCTTAACATCATTGTCCTGGTGCCTACTTTCATCATCCAGCTCGAGAAGTTGATGACGTTGGCGGGGACGAATCACTGCAGTTTAATTTTGATATTGTGAGGTCGGCTACGGATAACTTCTCCGACATTAATAAGCTCGGGCAGGGTGGTTTTGGCCCTGTTTTCAAGGTTAGTGTCAGGGAATTGCCCCCATTCAATTTATAGTCCTGATGTTGAGGATCACTGTTGGTCGCTGTTTATTTAGGGAAAGCTTCCGAATGGGCAAGAGATCGCTGTGAAGCGGCTCTCAAGGGGTTCCGAGCAAGGGGAGGTAGAGTTCAAGAATGAGGTCGGGCTACTCGTGAGGCTTCAGCACCGGAACCTGGTGAGATTGCTCGGGTACTGCCTGCGAGGGGATGAAAAGCTTCTCGTTTATGAGTTCCTACCCAACTCGAGCCTCGATCGATTCATATTTGGTGAGCTTTTTCATCCACATTCAAATCCAGATAAGCACAATGACCGTGAAGTGAATGGAGACTTTGGCCGTGTTATTCAGATCCCTTAAAACGTGCACGCCTAGATTGGGACCTCCGATACAAAATAATAACAGGAATTGCTCGAGGGCTTCTCTACCTGCATGAAGACTCGCGGCTTCGTATTATTCATCGTGACCTTAAAGCCAGCAACGTCTTGCTAGACGCAGATTTGAATCCTAAAGTATCAGATTTCGGCATGGCTAGATTGTTTGAGCTTGATCAAACTCAGGCCGACACTAGCAGAATTGTGGGCACCTAGTAAGTTACAAAATCGGATTCACCTTTCCTTCCCCGTCAATAGATAGCTTGATAACTATGGCAAGACTCTGATGTGCAGTGGATATATGGCGCCGGAGTACCTCGAGTGCGGACACTTTTCTGTTCGGTCGGATGTTTTCAGTTTCGGGGTCCTCATCTTGGAAATAGTTAGCGGCCGGCGAAACATTGTTCCACAACCTGAGGAAGATATGACAACACTGACAAGTCAAGTAAGCAATTTATATACCTACAACCTGCAGCTTTTGTACTACTACAATAGTAAAACACTCGAAATAGGAAAGTTGTATCGACGACTACAACTGCTAGATCACATCAACATAGGTCGGTTTAAAATCACAATGTCCATGCCATATATGAACAAAGCAATGCTTTGTCGGGAAACTCTATCGATGCCCTGTTGTACTTACGAAGGGAATTTCTCCAGGCATGGAGGAAGTGGAGAGACTTGGAGCTTTCGAGCATCATCGACCCAGCACTGAACTCGGGTTCTACTGCAGATATCACGAGGTGCATCCACATTGCGTTGCTGTGCGTTCAAGAAGGCGTGACCAGCAGACCGACGATTGCCTCCGTGGTCCTCATGCTCAACAGTAACTCCATTACCCTCCCCATGCCAACACAGCCAGCATACTTCAGAGACACCGCCGCGAGGTCTCCAGGGGCTTTCGTTAGCAGAACCAACACTGACACGGTCAGCAATGCGTCTATTACTGCAGTATATCCGCGATAGATCTCCCAATCCTAAAGGCATGGACCCTGGATCTGAAAGAAATATGCGATGCTTCCACTATTGGATACTCCTTGCAGAATTTGTTTCTAAGAATGCAACTAGACCTCACAGTTCGGGTCTTATCGATTTATAATCGTGAAATTCTACAACTATTTATATGTTTCGTGAAAACCGCTAAAGGATATTGGGTACGACGCTCGCACATGAGTAGCTCAATGGAGACGGCCCAATGGATTCCCCCTCAAAATGGCAAAAGCAAAGCCCAATACGGGCATTGCCCCCCCTCTACTTTCCACATTATGTTCTTGTCTTCGTCCAGTGACATCTCCATCCAAACCACATCTAAAAGGCAAACGACTCCGGTGTCCACTATTGGATCAAGGCGAAAGTCAATGTCAACTCTAAGAAAATAGGAAACCGTGATTTTAGTGCCCAATGTGAAAAGGGTTGTCACCTAAAAATGGGACAAACCCAAGTCCCACATCGGAAAGGTAAAAGACTCCGGCCTTGTATATAAGCCTAAGCGGGCTACTCCCTCTACAGCCAATTGGTTTTAGAGAGGAACCCCGCTGGGCTTGTATGCTGGGCTCGGCATATGGGCCGGTCCGATATTCTAACATGGTATCAGAGCAGGTTAAGCCTAGTAAAACCGATGGTGGGCCCCCCTCGCCCGTGTTACGGTGCAAGTGCCCGTGTGTGGTCCGGTTAAAACCCAAAAAGGGTGCCGGCTTGTAAGCCCGTATGTGGGCTTGGGTTTGAGGGGGTGTGTGAAAAGGGTTGTCACCTAAAAATGGGACAAACCCAAGTCCCACATCGGAAAGGTAAAAGACTCCGGCCTTGTATATAAGCCTAAGCGGGCTACTCCCTCTACAGCCAATTGGTTTTAGAGAGGAACCCCGCTGGACTTGTATGCTGGGCTCGGCATATGGGCCGGTCCGATATTCTAACACCCAACATGATGACGAAATGTGTGGTCCAAATTAATCAAATGAATTAATGATTTCTTACGCCAGATGCGCGTATGTGAATTACTTTCCATCTTACTCTGCAGTTTTTCATTTTGGAAGAAGAAACGCTGCAGATGAAGAGGAAGGGAACGCCACCTGCTCCTATGTAACCCTCTTCCGAGCTTCCCCGCCTCTTCCTCGTCGCGGTCGCGATCTTCCTTCCCTTGTCTTCGCTTGTGTCCCCTGTCACCGGTCAGAATTACCTTTGTTACGACCAGGATGGAAACTTCACTTCCAATGAAACCTATGGGACGACCCTCGATACCCTCCTAGGGTCGATTGTGACGACGAGTCCCAACGCCCTGACCTATGGGCTCTTTAACGTGTCTGCGAGCCAGCCGCAGTTCCCTGACAATATTCAGGTGCTCGGTGTCTGCAGCGGAGATGTCACAGGCGAGGAGTGCCGGGACTGTCTTAACAGGACCTCTCGCCAGGTCAGACAGCTCTGCCCGACCAAGAAACAGGCGACCCTGTTCGAGGATCAATGTTGGATCCGGTATTCGGGTGGTCAGCTCTACGGCGAGATGAAAACCGATCCGTATATCGTGGCATGGAACGTGCAGAACGCGTCAGACTGGGATCGATTCGGTGCTGAGCTCAAGAAGTTGTTGGACGGTCTACGAGATGAAGCCGCTTCAGGTGAGATTTGTAGTCATGGAATATTTATTTCCAGAATTCGATTGAGCCACACCGAGATAGACCCATTTAAGCAAGTTTGCCCCTTGTCTTATGGTTTCTGAAGGAGGTCCGATCCGGAAGTATGCAACGAATATCAGCTCAGTGGATTTGGCTACGTTGTACGGGCTCGTCCAATGCAGCCCTGATCTGAGCACTCAACAATGCAGTGATTGCCTTGTGACGACCATCGGGAGGTTACCACAAGGTAAAGTGGGTGGAGTGGTGTTGTCCCCTAGCTGCCGATCAAGATTCGAGACGTACCGCTTCTTCAACTCAGTGGTCGTACCTCTCCCATCACCTCCTCCTCCTCCTCCAGCACCTCCTACTGCAACGCCAGTTCCACCTTCTCCACAGACCCAATCAGGGAGCAACTCTGCCCAAAAATGGATCATTGTTGGTGCGTCAAGCGGTTCTGCAGTCATTGTCATCATCTGCATCTTCATCTTCTTTAAAGTGAAACGGAATAAACGCCCTACCAATCTGTCAACAAGTAAGTCTTGAGATCTCGCAAACTCATATTCTGTTCTTTCGTCAAAACTGTATCAATTGCTGTAAAGCTTTACGAGTAGCATGTTTGATGACCGGCTGGCCCCTTTCTCTTTTCACAGTTTCAGCTGAAGTTGACGACAATGATGCTATCACAGAGGAATCTCCGCAGTTTGACCTTGACATTATACGGGCTGCGACGGGGAACTTTTCCGAGGCTAACAAGCTTGGTCAGGGAGGTTTTGGTCCTGTTTTCAGAGTGAGTGGTAACAAGTTTGTTGTCCTGCTCTGTATGGCGATTCTTGACATCTGTAAAGACTCTTCTTGAATGATACAGGGTAAGCTTCCCAACGGAACTGAGATCGCGGTAAAGCGCCTCTCTCAAAATTCGGGACAAGGGGAATATGAATTCAAGAATGAGGCCCGATTGCTTTCTCGGCTCCAACACCGGAACTTAGTCAAGCTACTCGGTTACTGTTTGGAGGGGATCGAAAGGCTTCTCGTATATGAGTTTGTGCCAAATGCTAGTCTCGAGAAGTTCATCTTTGGTATACCATTCACAACTTCACTCCCCGTATGTAATTTTGAGTTAAGGGTGCTGACAGTACGTAACCGGTATGCAGATCCCCTTAAACGCGTGCTTCTCGACTGGGATACCCGATATAAGATAATAACGGGCATCGCTCGAGGGCTTCTTTACCTTCATGAAGACTCAAGGCTTCGGATCATCCATCGGGACCTAAAAGCAAGTAACATATTGCTGGACATGGACATGAATGCTAAGGTATCAGATTTTGGAACTGCTAGATTGTTCGAGATCGATCAAACTCAAGCTGACACGAGCCAGATCATGGGCACATAGTAAGTATCTTAACCAGTTTCAACCATATTCCGATCAAAATGGTTTATGCTGACTTTGTTGAGTTTCGGTTTGCAGTGGATATATGGCACCCGAGTATGTACTGCGGGGACATTATTCGCTCAAGTCAGATGTCTTTAGCTTCGGGGTCTTGGTCCTGGAAATTGTGAGCGGTCGGAGAAACCTCGAGCCTCGTTCCGGACAGGATATGGAGTTGTTGATAGGCCATGTACGCTTTAACTTATTCGATTTTACTCCGCGGGTCTTTCAGTTTTAGCGACTAACTCTTGAAACTGGATATTGCAGGTTTGGAAGAACTGGAGAGAAGGGAACATTTCAGGCATTGTAGATCCAGCCGTGACTTCGGGTTATACCCCGAACATCCTGAGATGCATCCACATCGGTTTGTTGTGCGTACAACAAAACGAGGCGACCAGGCCATCCATGTCCTCGGTCGTCCTCATGCTCAACAGTCAGTCAGTCACTCTCTCCGTGCCAACAGAGCCTGCGTTCTTGATGAACATGAGCCCCATCAACAACAGCGATATCTCCTCCGGCTATGATAGCACCTCTAATGCCACAAAAGCCGATCCCTCCGGGAACAAGGCGGACGCGTTCTCCATCAACGAAGCTTCCATTACGGATCCATATCCGAGATAGTGTGGTCGAGATGGATGTATGTTGTGATCTATCTTTTGAATATTTTAGTCTAAGCACTTACAAAAATTACACTAGAGTCAAATTAAAATTATTGTAATCTTTAAAAATTTGTAATATGAACAAAAGGGTTTCGACGTGGGAGATTAATGTTAAATCAGGATTAGTCGAGATGGGTGGAAGTAAAGTTTTTGTCCTTATTTAGTCCGATCTCAATCACAAACATTCATAATATAAACTATACAAGAAATTTGAAATAGAGATATGGAAGTCAATAAGTCTTCTGTTCCTTTTTTTTCCCTCTGGTGTCAGAAAGTCAATTAGACTTTTCTGGTTTGGTTTGATCTGCCTCATTTAACTTTTAGGTACCTACGTTCGTAGGAACAGACGAAATGAATGAAAAACGCGTTTAAGGGATGCTAACTACCTTCCACAAGTCCTTGTTGTCCTCACCTCGTCATAAATTACCAATGATTACGACTACCAATGAGACTAAGGTTAGTCTTATGAATACGATTTTAATTTTCAAAATTTTCATAATATAACCATATGGACGCATTTTGATATCGGGTCCATAGACAAAATCCCCGGACTGCTCATTCGTCCCTAAACAATATGACCGAACATTCCAGGAAATTACATCTCCGGATAACTTTCCAAATTTTGAATATATTCAAATGGGAAAGGGTTGTCCCCGACAATTATTTTAACAAAAACTTAAAGACTTTAGGAGTCAAAGACTTTTGTCTTTTCCTTTTACGGTGGTCAGGAAACTAAGCTTGTATTGAAAAAAAACACACGATTTGGTTAAGGTTAAAATTTCTGGTCCGAAACCATCGTGAGTTTGGACATAATATGAAAGTAGGTAAATATATGTATAAATAATAAAACGTTATGTATAAAAAAAATGCGAACATGTCTGAATAAGAATCAAACACCGAAAAAGAATCTCCCATTCGTAGGTAGTCCCGGTCAATATTCCGACGACAAGATTGATGAATGTTCCGATCACCGTCGGGTTTGGAACACGTCTGCCTGAGATATGGTGAGACCCGAACCCAAGCTAACAGAATTACTTCGTTTAGTTATTCAAAGGGCTCGTGACACAATTTGTTATTTAAAGATATTGTAATATGATTTTGCATCGTTGCAATCATATAATTTTGAACAATTACCCATGTTGATGTAATAAAAACCCTAAGACTTTCAGACTAATGATAGTGGTGGTGATCATTAGTAGTATTCTAGTGATTAATCATGCCCTAAATCTAGATGCTTTTTGACATTCGGACAGTATTATTGTCATCATTCACCGGCGTCTCCATCAATGGGAATAGAAACTTTTGATGTATATCCCCATCATCCACAGCTATTAGAGTTATTCATGCGCGGAGAAGAGAGAGAAAATAATGCAACCTTCGAGGCTACCATTTCATCTCGTCGTGGTTGCGACCCTCTCGGCAACCGTCGGCGGCCAGGACAAGCTATGCTTCAATGTAGGCAACTTCACCGCCAATGACACCTTACAGACGAGCCTTGACTCCCTTCTTGGCTCCATCTCCACCACAAATTCTAGTACAATGGCTTATGGGCTCTTCAACGCGTCTACCAGTGCTTCGCAAAGTTCTGAAGTCATTGACACGATGGGGTACTGCGTGGGGATCTTGACAGTGATGCTTGCCGGGCTTGCTTTAACACCTCTTCTTACTGGATCCGGCAGCTGTGTCCACTCCAGAAGAAGGCGGTTGTCTTCAACCAAAAGTGCACGCTGAAGTATTCTAATGATTCGATGCACGGTGTGTTGGACCTGAGCCAATGCCGCTATAGGTTGAACTCGCAGAATGCATCGAATTGGGATACCTTCTCATCGGCACTCGAGAAGTTGCTGGATGATCTGCGAGACGAAGCTTCATCAGGTTAGGCGACAAATTTCCTGCTTGTCCGTGAATCTAAGCGAAGTGAATTTGTAACCATCCGTCCTGTCAATGGCTTTATCAAGGGGGTCCTCTACGAAAGTATGCGGCGGTACTAGCTCAGCGGATCTTCTCACGTTGTACACCACGGTGCAGTGTAGCCCCGATCTTAGTGATCAACAATGTAGAGAATGCTTGAACAGGATTGCCGGGACGATACCACCGGGTAGAGTTGGAGCAAGAACGTTGTGGCCCAGTTGTCAGTTGAGGTACTAGATCTACCGCTTCTTTGACCCCATTGTCCCTCTTTCGTCTCCTGCTCCACCTCCAGCAACGGCAGCAGTATCACCGTCGTCTAGCCTGCCAGGTAAACAAACTCTTAATATTGATTCGCTTCAGGAGTTTTCGATGTATTGATGGAAAACGATGGCAAACTGTGACCAATGTGTGGACATAGAGAAGAAGAAACCATCGAATGCGTGGATCTTCGTCATTACTTCTACATCTCGGCCATTCTTCTTGGTGTATTTCTTGCATTCCTAATTGCTAAAAGAAGGAAGGGACGTATTGTTATTAAACTCCAGAGTAAGTTCGAGATTGTCCCAATTTGCCCGTCGATTCTGCAACGTAATCTGATTTGAAGGCAATTACGCTTATCAGATGGAGATGCGGACGACATCATGATGCATGGGGAGTAATCCTAGAGGCGTGGGGAAACCGGAAGCGAGGATAGGAAGGCCGTTGAATAAAGTGGGACGGGAGCGGAAGGAGATATGACTGCAGAAGCTGTGAAGGAAGGGAAGGGAGTTGTCAAAGAAGTCGGAGGCGGGAAGAAGGGGACGCGGAAGAAGTCGGCCGTTAATAGCCGTTGCAGAAGTAGTTATGTTTTAAACGTAGTGGGTAGGGTCAGAAAATGGGCTTGTGTTCGGGTTTGGCCCAGCCCAGGTCGTTATGCTATTTAGACGGGGATAGCTGCCGGAGGAAGTTAGTTAGTTTTTCGGCGTAGAAGTGTGGGGGCGATGGCACAGTGTCTGAGACTGTGAACAGGTCAGCAATTGGGCTATCGGAGTTGGCAATCGAAGGGGAGGTTTGATCGGGGTTTATTGTCATTTGGTTGTGCTGTTGTGTTGCGTTGTTTCGTGTTGGGTGCGTTGGAAGTCTGCTGCGTAGTAGTAGTTGCAGGGCGGTTGTGATTGCACTGCAACAAGGGTATCAGAGCTCCGATCTTGGTGTATGAGATGGAGACAAGGTATGGCGAGTTGAAGAGAGACCAGGAAGCCATTAGCTCGGTGGTAAACAAAATGATGCAGAGAATGGAGCTGGTTACAACGCAGCTGAAAGATATGCAAGTCCAGACAGTGTCCCAGCTTAAGGAAATACAGACTCAAATTACGAAGATGGATAAACAGAAGGACTCGGGGTCGGTGGTGTTAGGAAGGGTAACTATAGAACGGCCAACAGTAGGGGAGGTCGATAGCAGAGGCGTTATTACGTTCGTTATGCCAAAAATAGAATTTCCCGACTTCGACAGCACCAACCTAGAAGACTGGTTGTACAAATGCCAACGATATTTCGAGTTGGAGAATGTACCGGAGGATAAAAAGGTGAAGCTGGCCTCACTGTACCTGTATGGAGGAGCTCTACAGTGGCACTTTACATATATCCGAAATAGAAACTCGGGTTTGGCTTTAAGTTGGGAGGAATATGCTGCTGCATTGAATAGGAGGTTTGGAGCGGAGGTATTTGAGAACCCGATGGGTAAGATGAAGAACTTAAAACAGGAAGGGCAATTAGACAATCTGTACGCTTACATGACAGAGTTCGACACGTGCTTAAGAAGGGTTCTAGAAAAGATTGAGCTGCCAATGCAATTCCAAGTGAGTTTATTTATTAATGGGCTGAAAGAAGAGTACCGAAGCACCCTGTGGTTGTTGAAACCTGCAGATCTATTGTGTGCGCAAGCAAATGCCCGAATTCTAAGTCAGGACACACCAATTGCAGAGGGGGGAGTAGGGACTAAACCGTTGAGGTTCATGAGTAGGGGGGCAGCCAGAGAGGTGGGACTTAGGGATGACACTGCAGTGACTCCTAATGGAACGAACATAAAGAACGCTATGACTACTGGGGGACAAAACAGAAACAGTAAAGGGTTTCTCACCCTGGGAGACAATCAGCCTTATCCGGGTGGAAGGAGGAAATTGAGCCAAGAGGAGATAGAGGAAAGAAGGCTCAAAGGACTATGCTTTGGTTGCAATGAACCTTTTCCCAGGTCGCACAGATACACCAAGCGACAGTTCTTTTCTCTGATTGTAGATGAGATGCAAGGAGAAGGAGAAAATTATGCCACAGGAGAGGGAATACAGGAGAAGTTGGGGGGATGTGGAGAGGATGACATCTCGGTGACTATGCATGCAATGTTGGGTGAAGATGGAGGAGTAGGGGTGCAGACTATGAAGGTAGAGGGCAGGTTTATAAGGAAAGGATTGAATATTCTCATAGACTCTGGAAGTACTCACAACTTTCTAGATGTGGGAGTGGTTCGGGGTATGAATTTAGCAACTGTACCAATAACACCAGTTCGAATCATGGTAGCTGACAGGAGAAGCATTTACTGCACGGCCATGTTGAAACAATTCGTGTGGGATATGCAGGGACACGACTTTACTGCAGATTTTTATCTTATTGCTTTGGGAGGCTGTGAGACGGTTCTTGGGGTTAAGTGGTTGGCAAAGCTTGGCGACATCACTTGGAATTTCCAAGATGCAGTGATGAAGTTCAAGTGGAATCAACAGATGGTTGAATTGATGGGGAATCGAAGGCTGACTGACAGTAAGTTTTGGCAACTAATAGTGAAGAAGAACCGAACCAAGGAACTAATGGCTCCAATCTTCACCTTCTGTTGGATAGGAGTGGGATTGAATGATTCAATGAAACCTCAGCTGCACTGCCATTCTGATGAGATGAATGATCTGATACTGATGTGGAGAGGGTGTTGGACGCTTTTGTGGATATCTTTCAAGAGCCCCGGGAGTTACCCCCATTTAGAGGGCACGATCACATAATTCAGCTCAAAGAAGGGGTACAAGGAGTGAATGTCAGGCCATATAGGCATTCTGCAGCATAGAAGGACATTATATAGAAGATGATACAGGACTTGTTGGAGGCAGGAGTGATACAACCTAGCCGCAACGCTTTTTCTTCACCAATTGTGTTTGTAAAGAAGAAAGATGGGACATGGAGGATGTGTGTAGACTACCGAGAGCTGAATGCTTGCACTGTGAAGGACAAATATCCCATTCTGGTTATAGAGGAGCTGCTGGATGAGTTGTTTGGAGCCACCATTTTCTCGAAGATAGATCTGAGAGCTGGGTACCATCAGATACGCATGGCTCCTGAAGACGTGCACAAGACTGCCTTTAGAACCCATGATGGCCACTACGAGTTCTTGGTTATGCCGTTCGGACTTACTAATGCACCGTCCACTTTTCAGGGTCTTATGAATGCCATCTTTCGGCCCTACCTCAGGAAGTTTATTTTGGTCTTTTTCGACGATATATTGGTTTATAGCAAAACCAGAAGAGAGCATGCTCAGCATTTACACTCTGCATTAACTGTGTTAAGGAGGCACACTCTGTTTGCAAAGAAGTCCAAGTGCGCCTTCGGAAGCTCTAGAGTGGAGTATCTAGGACATTATATTGAGGCCGGGGGAGTTTCAATGGATCCAGCCAAGGTTAGAGCTGTACAAGAGTGGCCAATTCCTACTTCAGTGAAGCAATTGAGGGGATTTCTAGGCTTGAGTGGCTACTACAGGCACTTCATGAAGGGTTATGGGGTTATTAGCCGGCCTTTAACATTGCTATTGAGGAAGGACGCTTTTCAGTGGACAGCTCAAGCACAGGCCTCATTCAACAAGCTTAAGCAATTATTGAGCTCTGCTCTTGTTTTGGCACTTCCGAATTTTTCAGAACTCGGTGGTGGAGACTGATGCATGTGACGTGGGGATAGGGGCTGTTTTAATGCGGAATGATCATCCGATAGCTTACATAAGTAAGCATCTAGCTCAGAGACATTGTGGGTTATCTGTTTATGAGAAGGAGTTGTATTCCATTGTGTATGCAGTAGTCGGCAAATGGCACCATTACCTGACTGGGAGGCACTTCATCATCAGGACAGATCATAGGAGCTTGAAGTTTTTATTGGAGCAATGTTTGCACACCGAAAGCCAATTTAAGTGGTTAGCCAAACTCATGGGGTATGACTATGAAATCAACTACAAGAAAGGGAAGGAAAATGCTGTGGCGGATGCTCTTTCTCGCATACAAGGATCTGAGCTGTTTGATGTGATGGTACAGGAACATGCACCTACATTGTTGGATGAAATTAAGGAGAGTTGGGTAACTGACACTAAATGTGCTGGGATTATAGAAGGTCTTCAATTGGGAAAGCTAACCAACTCCAAGTATTAGTGGCAGCAAGGGTTATTGAAAAAGGGTTCTAAGATAGTAGTGGGAAACAATCAAGACCTGCACAAGAAGATTATTCATCTGTTCAACAGCAGTCCAGTAGGAGGGCACTCGAAAGTGCTTGCTACTTGCAAGAGACTAACTGGCTTGTTCTTTTGGAAGGGACTGGGGAAAGAGGTCAGACAGTTTATCAGAGAATGTGGGGTCTGTTCGAGGTGTAAACATGATAACATGGCCTCTCCGGGCTTATTACAACCTCTGCCTATTCCCAATGGATTCTGGCAAGAAATTTCGATGGACTTTGTAGAGGGGCTACCTTTATCACATGGGAAAGACAGTATTTTGGTGGTTGTGGACTGGTTAAGCAAATACGGACACTTCGTGGCCTTGCATCATCCGTACTCTACGAAGGAAGTGGCTCAAGCTTTCTTGGATCAGATCTTCAAGTTGCATGGCTTACCCACTTCAGTCGTCAGTGACAGAGACATGATTTTCATGAGTAAATTCTGGAGGGAGTTGATGAGTCTACAGGGTGTTGAGCTCCACATGTCTACACCCTATCATCCTCAAAGTGATGGACAGACAGAAGTAGTAAATCGCTGTCTCGAAACCTATATGAGATGCATGGTAGGAGACTGTCCTCGGGAGTGGTTTCGATGGTTGGCTTTAGCTGAGTGGTGGTACAATAGCACTTACCATTCCTCTATTCAGACAAGTCCTTTCGAGGCCTTATATGGATACCCCCCACCTGTGCATATTCCCTACATTCCACACGATAATGCCCTTCCTGCTGTGGATCTGAAGCTGAGGAACAGAGAAGCTATGATCAAGGTGCTTCGGTTCCATTTGGACAGAGCTCAGCACAGGGTGAAGCAACTCGCCGACAAACACAGGACAGACAGGGAGTTCAATGTTGGGGATTGGGTAATCGTGAAGCTTCGACCTTATAGACAGAACTCGGTGGTGCAGCGAAGTTATCTCAAGTTATCTCCTCTATTTTATGGACCCTACAAGGTTGTAGATCGCATTGGCAAGGTGGCATATCGTCTGGAGCTCCCAGCTAGATCAGCTACACATCCCACCTTCCATGTTTCCAAGCTGAGGCGCAGTGTTCCAGATTTGACACGAGTCGCTTCTGCACTGCCTGTATTTGGTGAGTTACAGGAGCGGAAACCAATAGCCATCTTGGCTAAGAGAATGGTCAAGAGAGGTAATCGGGTGGCAACCAAAGTTCTAGTACAGTGGTTGGGAGAGATGGAGGAGGACGCCACTTGGGAATTCCTCTTTGATTTGGAGAAGCGATATCCCGGGTGTACACTTGAGGACAAGTATCCTTTAAGGGGGAACGCTTGATGCGTGGGGAGTGATCCTGGAGGCGTGGAGAAACCGGAAGCGAGGATAGGAAGGCCGTTGAATAAAGTGGGAAAGGAGCGGAAGGCGATATGACTGCAGAAGCTGTGAAGGAAGGGAAGGGAGTTGTCAAAGAAGTCAGAGGCGGGAAGAAGGGGACGCGGGAGAAGTCGGCCGTTAATAGTCGTTGCAGAAGTAGTTATGTTTTAAACGTAGTGGGTCGGGTCGAAAAATGGGCTTGTGTTCGGGTTTGGCCCAGCCTAGGTCGTTATGCTATTTAGTCGGGGATAGCTGCCGGAGAAAGTTAGTTAGTTTTCCGGCGTAGAAGTGTGGGGGCGATGGCACAGTGTCTGAGACTGTGAACAAGTCTGCGATTGGGCTATCGGAGTTGGCAATCGAAGGGAAGGTTTGATCGGGGTTTACTGTCATTTGGTTGTGCTGTTGTGTTGCGTTGTTTCGAGTTGAGTGCGTTGGAAGTCTGCTGCGTAGTAGTAGTTGCAGGGCGGTTGTGATTGCACTGCAACACATCACCATCACGAAATCGCTACAGTTCGATCTCGAATCATTATGGAAGCAACCGAGAACTTCTCCGAAGCCAATAAGCTCGGACAAGGTGGTTTTGGCATGTTTACCTCGTAAGTGATAATTAGCTACCATAATTTCTGCAGTGATCCTAACGTCAAGTGAACGACTATATTCTTCCGTATACTTTTCTTCAGGGTAAGCTTCCGAGTGGACAAGAAATTGCAGTGAAACGACTCTCAAAGAATTCAGGACAAGGGGAACTAGAATTCAAGAATGAGGTAGCACTACTCGCGAGGCTTCAACACCAGAACTTGGTGAGACTACTCGACTTTTGCTTGGAAGGCGATGAAAGGCTTCTTGTATATGAGTTCGTACCCAACTCGAGCCTCGACCAGTTCATCTTTGGTAAGTTTCTTTCCCACTCTTGCAGTGCTATGTATTGATGGACGTAAAAAGGGCTTATAGCTCCACGGTCTCTTGTTATGTAGATCCCATCAAGCGTGCATGCCTCGACTGTGTGGACCAGATTTATGAAGTCCAAGCCCAAGAGCCCAAGTGTCCAAGTTACACGAGCCCAAGTTACATAAATAATTAACTAAACCTAGGCCCTTAGTTACCTCACTACCCTTTATCATTATTCCTCCTGAGGTCGTACAAAACGAATTAGAAAAGGATGGAAGGGTGCGCGGAGCATTCTGTACATAAAAAGGGGAAATATTCTGTTAAAGAAGGATAAGGAAAAAGAAAACAAATTGTAGCTCTTTCTTCTTCTTCTTCTTCTTCTTCTTCTTCTTCTTCTTCTTCTTCTTCTTCTTCTTCTTTGCTTCTTCTCCTCTCACCATTACACCTGTAATCGCTTTATGGTATCAGAGCCCACTTGCCTAACAGCAGTGACTCCGTTTTAGCCACGATGACAGATCAACTTCCTGTCTATCCTCTTTCACCACCTCCTGCAGATGTTCCATCAAATCAGACCCAGACTCTGTAGACACCAAGTTCAACCATTTCAGGAGGACAAAACACAGGTGGGTCTAGTATCCCTAGCCCTATACAGTTACCAACATGAATATTTTCATCAACCTTAAAGCTAGATGATGGAAACTACCCCCTGTGGAAAGGGCAAATGCTAGCTGCTATTATTGCTGGTGGATATGAAGACTTTGTGTATGGTATTAGCTTACCACCATCACAGTTTCTGGATAGTGCTATGCGGGTGCAAAACCCTGACTTCAAACTGTGGCAACGCACAGATAAGTCACTGATGAGCCTTCTATTTGCCTCCCTCACACCAGAACCCTTGAGCCAAGTAGTTTGCTGTAAAACTTCTCATGAGGTGTGGGAAAATCTGCGGAGTAGATATGAATCAAGTTCAACAACTCGAGTAATCAACTTGAGAATGCAGATGCAACATCTAAAGAAAGAAGGGAGAAGTATACAACAGTATTTGAACACTTTAAAGACATACTCAGATCAACTAAGTGCGGTGGGTGAAGCTGTACCCTATGGAGACTATATCTGGTACATGTTAGAAGGGTTACCAGCTGAGTATGATCCCATCGTCTCTGCTATATACACGAGGTCTGATGAACCGTCTATTGAGGAAGTGCAAAGCTTATTGTTGAATTTTGAACATCGCATAGAAAGAAGGAATGAAGCTGAGCATCTACTGCGACAAGTTCAGATGTCAACTCTCCAAACAGGTACTACAGGGTCTCAGTTTAGACATCCTATCAGTAGGTATCCCACCCCAAGCCCAAACTTCTATTCTACCAGCAGACCCAGGTTTCAATCCACCTATCAACCTCCCAAGTTTCAGTCCCCTGGTCTACTAGACCTCCTGTTAGAACTATCACACATGTTCCCAGACCACCTGATAGAAACAACCCAAGACCCCCTTTTTCATTCAGACCAAAATGCCATATTTGTTTTAAGGTAGGGCACACTGCCTTAAACTGTTACCATCGCCTAAATACCAATTTTCAACCCCAACCCTAGGCCTATCATATCACTTCTTATCCTAGTCAACCTATGACATGTCCTATGTCTCCTTCCACTACTCAGACGTCACAATCTATTTCTGTGCCTTATACTACCACTCCATCTACCCAGATACCACAACCTATCCCTGCCTATTTTGACCCCAATGAATGGATGCTTAATTCTGGGGCTACTCACCATGTGACCCCTCACGTTGAAGACCTGCAACATGTTTCTGAATATAAAGGTAAAGCCTCAGTCATGGTTGGTAATGGCAGCAAAGAGGGTATTACACATGTTGGTCATAGAGTTCTACACACTAATTTTGGTTTTATTACTCTTCAAAATCTACTTCATACTCCTAAACTGTCAAATAGACTTGTTAGTGTCTCTAGACTATGTCAGGACAATGATGTTAGTGTTGAATTCTATTCTGATTTCTTATGTGTTAAGGACAAGAAAACCAAGCAGATTCTCCTTCAAGGGCCGATGCAGGAAGGCCTGTATAGAATTCCCTCACTCTCTCTCCCAGCAGACACAAGACCCAATCAGCAGTTGCACAAACAAAATTATCCTTATGTCTACACAGCAACACCAATAACTACTTTGGATACTCTCAAGGTGGCATTCCAGGCTAGGTCATCCAAGCTTAGAAGTTCTACACAAAGTTTTATCTTTTTGTAAACTGCCTTATGAACAAGGTTCCTTGTCTTTCTGTTCTGCTTGCGCAGTGACCAAACATCATAGACTTCCTTTTTCTATTTCCAGTGCACGTGCAGAAAAACCTTTTGCTCTTATTCACACAGATCTACGCGGACCATCTCCAGTTAGTTCTCATACTGGAGATAGGTATTTTATGTTGTTAGTGAATGATTTTACTCGTTTCACATGGATCTGTTTCTTACATGAAAAGTCTCAAGCTAAAACAGCTTTTATACAGTTTCATCAACTAATTCAAAATAAGTTTAACTCATCCATTCTCACTGTTAGATTAGATTGGGGTGGTGAATTCAGGTCATTACACTCCTATTTTACTCAGATGGGTATTTCACATCAACTATCTTGTCCTTACACTCCTCAACAAAATGGACGTGTAGAAAGAAAGAATAGAAGTGGTAGAAGTTGGTTTAACTTTGCTCAATCAAGCTAGTGTTCCACTCTCCTTCTGGCCCTATGCATTTTATCATGTTGTCACTCTTATAAACTTACTCCCCTCTAGAGTCCTTAATTTCTTGACCCCTTTTGAATTACTTACTAAACAAAAAACTATCTATGACTCACTTAGAGTGTTTGGGTGACAGTGTTTTCATTTGTTGAGAATGTATAACACTCATAAACTGCAACCTAGGTCTGTTAGTTGTGTTCTGCTAGGAGACAGTTCATCACACAGAGGGTACATTTGTTTCCATAGAGAAACTGGAAAAATTTATGTTTCGAGAGATGTGTTGTTTGATGAATCTACTTTTCCTTTTCATTCTAGCCTGCCCGACAAAGTCTCATCTACTTCCTCTCCTCCTCTATATATGTTCCAACCTGTTCTACCTTAGCTACACCTAAAGAAGCTTCCTTTCCAACTCAGTAACAGAACCACAGACAAAATCACATTCAGAATTCTATGCCATGTTCAGATACAGTAGCCCCTTGTTCCTTTATACCATTATCTAATTCTAGTCCTAGTTTGCATACTTCTAATTTCCCAGATCCAACCATGACAGAGGCTTCACCATCTACAGAGACAGATGCAGTAAGGAATGTGCATCCTATGGTTACAAGATCCAAAGCTGGAATTTTCAAACCTAAACTATTCCTGACCAGTTCCTTGCCACAATCAACTCAAACCTTATATACCACTGCTTCATTACCTACTGAACCTACTAGTTTGGCTGAGGCACTTATCATACCAGTCTGGAGAGATGCTATGATGACTGAACTTGGAGCACTAGAGAGGAATGAGACCTGGGAATTGGTTCCATGCCAGGAAGCACAGAAAATTGTTGGCTGCAAATGGGTGTTTAAGGTAAAACTCAATGCGAATGGCACTTTGGAGAGATGTAAAGCTAGACTTGTTGCCAAGGGGTTTACTCAAACACCTGGTATAGACTATAAAGAGACCTTTAGCCCAGTGGTAAGGCATCAAACAATAAGAGTAGTGTTGAGTCTTGCTGTTACACTTGGATGGCTACTTAAGCAGCTAGATGTGCATAATGCCTTTTTAAATGGAGATCTTACTGAGACTGTTTTCATGGAGCAGCCACCAGGATGGGTTAATGCAAATAAACCTACACACATTTGCAAACTAAAGAAGGCTTTGTATGGCTTAAAGCAGAGTCCAAGGGCTTGGTATATGAAACTAAGTGGGTGTCTTCTAAAATGGGGTTTTCTCAATTCTACAGCTGATGCCTCAATGTTTTACAAAATCTCTACTGCGGGTATTATCATTCTGTTAGTATATGTGGATGATATAGTAGTAACAGGGTCTGATCAAGATGGCATCAGTGTGTTGTTACCTAAGTTGCATCAAGAGTTTGCATTGAAAGATTTGGGAGAGTTATCCTATTTTCTCGGCTTTCAAGTGACAAGGACAAAGACTACTATACATCTGTGCCAAGAAAAGTATGTTAATGATCTACTACATAAAGCAGGATTGATGGAATGCAAACCGACACCTTCCCCTATGGCTTCTACTGGTCCAGTTTCTAAATATACTGGGGAACTATTATCCGATAAGGAGTTTAGTAGGAGCTTTACAGTATTGCACTAATACCCGTACTGATATAAGCTTTGCTGTGAATATGGCTTGTCAATATTTGCAATCTCCTACTGATGTCCATCTAAAAGGAGTAAAGAGAATTCTAAGGTACCTAAAGGGGACTAGTGATTTTGGCATCACAATACAGGCTGGAGACTCGCTACAAGTCACCTGTTATACAGATGCGGATTGGGCCAGTTACCCGGATGATAGAAAGAGCACCGGAGCTTACTGTGTCTACATGGGTCCTAATTTGGTGTCTTGGACATCACAGAAGCAAAGGGTGGTGTCTAGATCTAGCACGGAGGCAGAGTATAAAGCACTGGCGGAAGGAGTGGCAGAAGTTACATGGGTTCAAAGAGTACTATCTGAGCTCAACTATTGTGATCTTACACCTCCGATACTCTACTGTGACAATCTGAGTACTATCCAACTAGCAGCTAACCCTAGTATGCATGCCCGAACAAAACATGTAGAAATCGACCACCATTTCATCAGAGAAAAGGTACTAGCTGGGAGGTTGGAGCTGTGTCATGTTACCTCAGAGGGGCAGATTGCAGATCCGTTGACGAAGGTTCTTCCTCTTCATCGTTTCTCATCTTGTCATTCACAGCTGACGGTATTTTCCAGATCCAGCAGTACAAAGCCAAGTAGTGAAGTTGAAAATGGGTTTGTAGAAAAAGAAGAGCTTGCTGGAAATAAAGTTAAAAATGGGTTTGTAGAAGAAGAAGAAAGGAAAGAAAGGAGTTCAGGAGGGTTTTTCGATCAAGAAGAGGACAAGGAAGAAAGAGGTTCGAGAAGGCTCTCTGATCAAAGTTCTCAAACTTTAAGTCTGTCTGATAAAACTACAGCTAGTCTAGATGATGAAGATGTGACAGGTGTGATCAGACTAGATGAGCAAAGATATGAGACAGACGGGCCGACATTGAGGGGGAATGTGGACGAGGCCAAAGGGAGTTGAAGTTGAGGGGGAATGTGGACCAGATTTATGAAGTCCAAGCCCAAGAGCCCAAGTGCCCAAGTTACACGAGCCCAAGTTACATAAATAATTAACTAAACCCAGGCCCTTAGTTACCTCACTACCCCTTATCATTATTACTCATGAGGTCGTACAAAACGAATTAGAAAAGGATGGAAGGGTGCGCGGAGCATTCTGTACATAAAAAGGAGAAACATTTTGTTAAAGAAGGATAAGAAAAAAGAAAACAAATTGCAGCTCTTTTTTCTTCTTCTTCTTCTTCTTCTTTGCTTCTTCTCCTCTCACCATTACACCTGTAAACACTTCAGACTGGGACACCCGATACAAAACAATTATGGGAATCGCTCGGGGGCTCTTGTACTTACATGAAGATTCACGTTTTCGCATTATCCATCATGATCTAAAGGCCAGCAACATCTTGTTGGACGCAGACATGAGTCAAAAGTTTCAGATTTTGGCATGGCTAGATTGTTCGAGCTCGAGCAAACTCAGGATGACACTAATAGAATAGTTGGAACCTAGTAAGAACGTCAACTTCTTCATGCATTGTCCCGATCAGTACGTACAGTTTGCCTTGTGTGATTTATGACATTTTTTCGTCCATGAATATAAATGCTTAGCGGGTATATGGTCCCCGAGTACATACTGCACGGGCACATTTCCTTGAAGTAGGACGTTTTCAGTTTCGGGGTTCTCGTGTTGGAGATTATGAGTGGCAGGACGGCGGGAGAGGCCGTCCCAGAGGTGAACCAGAGATCTTGATAAGCCATGTATGTTTGCTTATGCTGCAAATTTGGTGATTGGATTCTTCCTCCGAGCAAAGTTTTTCTAATACTAGCAGCACCCTCATGGGCATTGAATTTCCATGTTTCAGGTGTGGAGATGTTGGCAAGAAGGTAAGATATCAGACATTGTCGATCCCTTGGTGGATCAAGGTTATAGTGAGGATATCGCGAGAAGCATTCACATCGGTTTGTTATGCGTTGAAGAGAACATGTCAAGTAGACCGACCATGGCTTCGGTCGTTGTAATGCTCAACATCGACAGCGTCTCACTCCCCATGCCGACACAACCAGCTTTCTTGATGAGCGACGACTACGTAACCTAGATTTCATCTTCGGACGATGGAACTTCGGTGGAGTCCTGGATCGACCACTCTGGAAATAGGGTAAGTGCAGCCGGCACGCACTCGGTATACGGAGTTACCATTACGTAGCTCTATATCCACGACAAAACGAAATTGTGCAAAAATCATGAACATGTCAAAAACTCCAATAGATGGATAATGTTTCAAAACTATATAGAGCTATTACGCCGAATTTGGGGCGAGACAGTGGACAAAGAGACTACAAACAACTTAGATTTATGCTCTTTGAGAGTTTTCGAAATCGTTTATGCTTTGGAATGTTGCAACAAGATGCAGAACATCATCGTCGCGAGGCAACAAGAGCTGCAGGTCAATCTCGAAGCCATGGGATAAGCAGCCGAGAACTTCTCCGATGCCAAAGGAGCTCGGACATCGCGACGAAATCCTTCTCCCATCAGCATATTCACTTCTACTTTTGTGTATATATTACCAGCAAATGAGATTGGTGTTACTTGGTTCGTTAGATTTTGAATAAATGAAAAATAAATATGTTTGCCTTAGTAAGATATTAAATAAGAATATGATGTAATCAGTTTTTTTTTAATAATTCCGTGTCATGGAATATAAATAATAAAATTAAACTGTAAGAAAAAAAATTCAAATCCAAATATAATTAATGAAAAAGAATTTCAAAGATCCGCAAGAATTTCGATAGAGAATCGTCTTTTATCATGTTACAAAAATTTTTATTTGAGAAAAAAAATTAATAAATCTATGTGGTGAAGGCGACACTAGAAACATGATTATTTTAATAATTTCATTTAAAATTCTAATTAGTATACAAATTTAATTTATGATTTATTCCTAAAAAATTTTATTAAAAATCTGTAAATCCAATATAAATTACCCCAATTCAAATGATCTGATTAATTTTCGAATTTATTATTCCTTCCATATCTATACTTTCAATAACTTTAAAACGAATTCCTCTGCCCCGGAAATCCTGTCTCTGTTTTGAGTCATCTAAACCGCAACCTTTCCCTCCCTCCCCACAGTCCGTTTCCGAACAGCTGTCGGAGTTGGGATGCCGAGGAAGAAGTCGCTCTCCGCAGTGAGTCGTGTCGATGTCCCGATCAGCGACGGCTCCACTTATTTGTCGTCGTCGCGTGTAGTCAAACCTCCTGTCGGGGGGCAGAAGGCCAAAGGTTTCCGAGGGAGGAAAAGGACTTCTGATAACCCAGTAGTGGACACGGTCGTGGTCGGTGATGGAGAAGGGATTGGTGTTGCGCCAGCCACGAATCCAAATCCGAGGAAGAGGAAGTCGCTGTCTTTGAAGACCCCTGTCAGCGTCCTGATCAGTGACGGCTCCACTTCTTCATCGTCGTCTCATGTCGTCAAGCCTCCTGTCGAGAGATGGAAGGCCAAGGGTATCCGGGGGAGGCAGAGTACGAAGAGTTGCGATAACCCAGTTGAGGACACGGTCGTGGTCGGGGATGGGGATGGTGGTGAGCCAGAGTTGTGTTGTGACATCTGTGCAGAGACTAGGCTGGGTGGTGAGATGATCAAGATTAGCGAGAGATGCACGCACTCTTTCTGCACTGGTTGTGTCACGAAGCACGTCGAGACGAAGATCCTAGAGAATGTCACGGACGTCAAGTGCCCAGGTTTGGATTGCGAGAGCGTGATCGAGGTAGATATCTGCAGTGGATTTCTCGAGGGGAAGCTGTTGCAGATGTGGGAGAAGGCAAAGTGCGAAGCAGCCTTTGATGAGATACAGAAGTATTACTGCCCATTTAAGGAGTGTTCAGCGATGTTGATCGTTGACAGTGAGGTGGGTAATTCGCTGAAGGAGTGCGAGTGCCCATACTGTCATAGGTTGTTCTGTGCCAGTTGCAAGGTCCCCTGGCATTGGAAGTATACCTGCGAGCAGTTCCAGTCGATGGATGAGGGAGAACGCGGGAACGAGGACGTGCTGGTGAAGGAGCTTGCCGAGGAGAAGAAATGGGGTCGGTGTCCCAAGTGCAAGTTCTACGTCGAAAGGACCTACGGCTGCCCCCACATCATCTGCAGGTGGATGACTCTTCCTCGATTTCCCTTTCGCCGATGCAGCTATCATATCTATACGGGGTGCCTGGGATTCAAAACATTGCATATCGACTCACGAACATAGTCCTAATTCTTAGCTCGTGCACATTACAACGAGTCCTCTCAGGACTCGGACTCCTGTTTCACTAAGGATTGATTAGGTTGCTCGCTCGCCTTTTACATTGCCTTGCTGCTGTTTTCACTTAACAAACTTACTAGGAAGGCGATCCAGCCGTCGATGAAACTGGTCTCCAAGCCCGCGGTTGGTTACTGACTGATTTTGTCGCCATCCCTGGCAGGTGCAGGTTCGAGTTCTGTTACGGTTGCGGGAGCGACTGGCGTGCTGGTCTCCACGGTGGTTGCGCTAAACCCTGACCCGGGGTGTGCTCATTCCCAGCTTCGTTTTAGGTTTAGAACTAAGGCACTAAAATTTCCTTCTCCTGTCTTTTGTTATTCTCTCATCCTTTCATTTGTTTAGGGAGGTTTAACCTCCTATACGTTTATACATAACTTATGATTTTCTTACATAAATAGTTTTTGGGTATATGATCTTGTCGCCTTATTTTGTTAAATTCAAACCAAATTTTCGGTCACATCAATAATTTCCAAAAATCATGAATAAAATAAGCAAAATCCACGCGTGTCGCCCCTCCTCGTCCCCGTAAATATGAGCAGGCGCTGTCTTTCGAGTTTCATTTTGGGCGGAACCTTTGGATTAACCCTAGGTTGTTGGAGGAAGATGTTTCTAGTGGGATTAATTCCTCATATAAATGAGTTACTGGTGATTTAGAGTTAATGAGATAGATAGTGAGAGATACTTCAAGGTTTTTTTCTCGCGATCAAACAAACACGGCCTTAAAGAGACAGTGTCTATTTTACTCATCCCTATATTATTTCGGAGAATCAAAACTATTATTCCCAAATCTTAACTATAAATAATTATTTAGTTACTACACTAAAAAAGGAATCCCAAAAGATTAGCAAATGGTGTTCAATGAACGAACGCATGTATTTATTAATAGAAATAAAAGAAAAGGAAAGATATCCTCCATCCATACTGTGCATTCAAGAGTGATACAGTCTAGAAGGAATAAGTCAAGGCAGCACGAATTGGAATTTGGAGGGACTTATGGAGATCGGGAAAGGAGTAGCAGGCGGCGCTGAATCCATTGTTTCGGACCCGGTTGGGGTGGTCTGTGAAATATGTGCTCACTCGAGGGATGAGGCCGAGATGTTCTCCGTCGGCAGCGGCTGTTCCCATTCCTTTTGCCGCGATTGTATAAGCAATCACGTTTCGACAAAGGTGAGCGATAACGTTACAGTGATCAAGTGTCCCGGGCTAGAGTGCGCAGGTGTTTTTGAGATTGAGTACTGTAGGGGAGTCGTGCCGGAGGATTTGGCAATCAGGTGGGAAAGGGTGAGGTGTGAGGCGATGTTCCTCGAGTCCCAGAAGCTTTATTGTCCGTTTAAGGATTGCTCGGCAATGCTGATCAAGGACTGGGATTATGGGGAGAATGACGGGGATTGTAAGGTTAGGGAGTGCGAGTGCCCGTATTGCCATCGGTTGTTCTGTGCAGCGTGCGAGGTGCCGTGGCATGCGGGGGTTACGTGTGAGGAGTACCTGGCCCTGGGCGAGGATGAGAGGGGGAGGGAGGATCTTTTGGTGTGGGAGCTCGCTTTGGCGAACAAGTGGGGCAGGTGTCCCCGGTGCAAGTACTACGTTGAAAGGACTCAGGGCTGTCCCCATATTACCTGCAGGTGAGATGGATTTTATGCATTTTCTTCGACCCGGTCAATGTTTTATGGAAGTCGAAAGCGCTCTCTTGAATGTGTTTGCAGGTGCCAGTTCGAGTTCTGCTACGGATGCGGTGCTGCATGGGATGACAAACACGGAGGTTGCGCGAGAGACTAGGTGTTAGTGGAACCAGTTATCGGCATTACTCCTCTGTACGAACCGCCACCGCCATACCATTTGAACATTGCATGATCTTTTGGATTACATTGCTTATGATTGAAGACACTGCCCAGAAACTCAGCCATTTCCTTAATCTATTAAGCGTAAAGCTTGTCAAATTCTAGGTTGTTCGAATCAAAACTAATTGGGGCCACCTTGACATCGACAGAGAGGAACAGAACATCGTGGAAGGAACAAAATCATCGCAACATGATGCTATGGAGCGTACCGCCACTGAACGAGGACCTCAATGGCCACACGCAGACACTCGAGACACCTGAGATGGTCCTTCTCCTTGATATGAATGGTCGTGCCTGAAAAATGTCTTATTTAAGTTGATTTCTAGGAGTTGAAACTGAAACGAACATCAAACTTGTAGTGGGCATACCCGAATTTTCTCGTCCCATTAATCGAAGCTTCCGGAGTCGAACTGGAACCAAATTCAAAGTGAGGTGTGTAATAATCGGCATCCATTTGTGTTACTTGAGAGATAAGCATGCCTTCTCAATCTTCATGGCCCTCCTCGTCAAATGTGGGGTCCTCATACGTCGGTTGCACCTCCTCATCTTCATTCCCCTGTTCTGTGTTCTCCTCTTCGTCCACGAGTTGATCTCACAGGCCGCCGGGCGACCATACAATCGTACCGGTGCATACTCCCTCGTCAACTCCTTGTCCTGTTTCTCCTACACTTCATCCCTTTCCTCTGATTCCCTTTCCTACTTAATATTTGTTTTCTTTCAAATCATATACTAAAAAACTCATCAGAACAACATGAGATCAGAATATCAAGAAAATCTTGGATGAAAAAACTTTGGAGGTAGTCGTAACAGCCATGGGTTATTGCCAGAAGAACTGTCATCGAGCATTTTGTCGAGATTATTGATGAAGGATCTGTCGAGGTTAAAGGCGACTTGCAAGCTTTGTTACTCCTTGATAACAGATCAGGAATTCGCAGAAAGTCGGGTTTTCATAGTCTACAACCCAGAGGAAATTACAATGTCGCCAGCCATGAAAAGCGTGTTCTCAGACGACTTGCTTCTTTGTGACACCTGGGCATGCAAACAGAGTGTACTTTCGCCTTCCGCCATTTTCTCACCGAGGACAAATCACACAAGAAACAATTGCCCAGAAGATGGGAAATGATATCATTCGAGATAAGGTCCAGGAGCAAGATCATTCTCTGGAACACTGGTTACCCATGTTTGATCGACTGTGAATCATTGTTATGTGACTGTCCGTCATTGCACAGATTTCCGTGGATGGGTGAGTCATATGGGTCCCATTTGGTAGTTGGAATTTGCAATGGGCTTGTGTTGCTGCAGCGGGATTACGAGAAACCGAAACTCAGCTTGTGGAATCCCATAACGAGAGAGATCAGGAAGATTCGGAACGTGATTGAGTGCTTGTGCTATTGTAACACAGACTATGGGTTCAGTTTCGTCCGTTCATCAGATGAATACGAGATCGTGATGGTACATCGGCCAATGGCTCTTCAAAAGTACTGTCTACTTGCTGTGTTTGAAGCACAATACATGGAAGACGGGCCCAGTGCCACGTCTCGCCGAAATTACTTCTAGATACCATAATGGGATTCAGTTGAGTGGTTTCATACACTGGATGATTTTATACCGAGCAAAGGAAGATTGTCCTCGAAGAAGATGTACATCAAGGTTTCGGGTGGCATGCCATGGATGTAATGACGAGACCTTAGTCTCGCCTCACACTTTAGTTGTCCTCACATTAAGTTATGGTAAGCCTGCAATTCCGTTTTCGTGTTCAATCGGAAGCCTCGAAATGGAAACAGATCGAGATCCAGTAGGTTTAATGCCCTTTTTTCGTCCCTCCTCTTTGGCCGTAAAAGCCCCAAGTTTACTACTTGGTAGAAAATATGATCATATTATTACAAATATGCCGATTTGTTTTAGTAAATATTTGAAGAATAACAGAGCTGAACTTGAATCCTGCGAACTGATATCATTCGATAGATTATGGACTAGGCTCGATCGTCATGGGAGATACCGTACAAAGAAGATCGACCCTTTTCTTAAGCTCTTCTGGGTTGGCACCCACCAGCTTATCAACCGGAGCGCCGTCCTTGATGATCAGGAAAGTGGGCATAGCTTTTATTTCCATCCTGCTCGCGACATCCTGTGTTTGTTCCAACGAAACAAAATTCTCATGACGTATCCAATATAAACAAGTAGAACTAAGCCGATGGCTACCTTGACATCATCAACATCAACCGAGAGGAACAGAACATCGCTGAAGCTAGAAGTGAGCTCCTCGAAGAAAGGGTTCATCGCCACGGAAGGTATGCACCATGATGCCGTGAAGTGAACCACCACCTAGAGAAATCGAACGAAGAAACTAAAAAGGTCTTCCATAATGAACAAAACACATCGACGGCCACTACCCGGATGCTCGAAACATCGAGTTTTGACCCAAAACACGCCAAGTCCAAGGTGCGAGAGATGGAGTACTCACGAGGGAAGCTTGAGAAAGAAAGGAATCCCATGTCTCCTTGGAATCAACCTTGACAACTCTAGACTTGTTCTGCACCTCCTGTTCTTCGCCCTCCATCATTCCCTTTCTTTTTGCTTCACTTCTTGTTCCTCTCCCTCTCTTTTGATTCCTTATCTTGTTAGGGGCACAGAACCAAAATGTATTTTTATTTGTTGCTTGTTGATCAATCCCATCTTAGAAAATTTCATCATTACAATATTGGGATTGAGTTGTCAAGTTTACCAATTACATAAAAGCAAAACTATTCTTCTCTAATTTATTCATTGTGACAAATATGATACATATATCATAATTATTGCTATAATTTGATAGGAGTTTCACGGAAGAGGGTGATGTGATATATAATCAGTTTGTATCAATTGTCCTTTAAATAACTATTTCCATCCATTTTTTTATGTAAATTAATGATGTGTGCCCAACAACCCTAATGATGGGCAATCTTTCTTACAATCATTTGTTTCACATCTGTCATAGCATAGGGACATACGCATTATATTATGCCTTTCACCCTTCATCATTTCCGGGACTGTATGGGCCATCATTGGGCCAGGCCCATTGTAGAATCCAATTGTGGACCTCGGTGAAATTTTAAACCTTTTGTCTCCCCGCCCCGTCCTCTCCGGCGAACCCTCCAGACGTACCTCCCAGCGCCGCTCAATTGGAAACCCTAGAATCCCAATTTGGGAACGCTCGATTGCCCCCGATTCGACGCGAGGATGAACCCGTTGGACCCAATCGGGAGACCGAGGTTGACGAGGGGCTCTGTTCTCCCGCCTCAACACACGCGTGTTCGCCAAGAAGGACCCGATCGACCTCCTGAGGGCGCTCGTCGAGTTCTCATCGGTGAAGAAGAGCCTGGTCGTTTCCGACGAGTACGAGTTCGTTAGGGCGAGGCTGGAGTGCCCCCCGTCGAAGCTGCAGTTCATGATACGAAATGCTCGGAGTTGAAGACGTTGTATTTGTAGAGCTTGAGTAAGGTGGGAGGAGGAGGAGGAGAGTTGACGGGGGATGTCGAGGTGGTGTTACTGTTGGAGAAGTTGTGGGGTGAGGAGGTGATGTGGCAGGTGTAGAAGAAGGAAAGGGAGAGGACCGGGAGGGCTATGACGTTGGATGAGTTGAGGGCTGAGTTAGATCGGGGGATTCGAGGCCGTTGATGGAAGGTCACGGGCAGGTGGAATTGGCAGGTTTTGGGACGGTGTCTGAGCTGGAGGAAGGGAAGCCGTCGAGCATTGTTTCCAGGAAGGAAAAGCGTAAGAGAAAGGATGAATCAGGAAAGGTTGGTGTAGCGGCCGAGGATGATTCAGGTCATGAGGTTTTGAATGATGAAGATGGCGAGTTTGTGTAATCGGCCAAGTTGGGATTGAAGTCTGGATCAGAGGACGGGGAGTCGGACGGGAAAGCGGGTAGGAAGAAGGAGAAGAAACATAAGGTATATGACAATTCTGTGAAGCAACAAAGATAACGGGAAGAGGCTTCTGGAAGTGAGAAGATAAGCAGGGGAAATGGTGATCTTGCGGTGGCTGGGGATTCGAGAGCAGAGTTTGGACTGGGGAATGGGAGCCTGGCTAGCTGCGAGGTGTTGAACAAGAAAAACCATAAGCAAGTTGAAAGATCAAGAGAGATTGAAAAATTGTCGGAAAGGTGATCACGCAATGATGATGATGATGGTTTAGCGAGATCGGCTGAGTGGGGGAGTACATATTCACCGCTAGACAAAGGGAAATCGTGTAGGAAGAAGAAGAAGAAAATGTCAGGTTGATCATAAATCCACGTACAACTAATTGCCCCAAATGAGACTAATATCTGATTCTCGTATAGCCATGGTTTGTTACTAGCTTATGATCATGATCTTGTCCGAAGTTCTGACTCAGTCATTGACGGAAGAACAAGAAATCTGATCTTGTGGGTGAGAAGGGAACAATTAGTTCGCGAAATGTCTGAAAGAATCAATTAAACAGGTCTGCCACCTTGTTTGGGCATCTTTTCCTCCTTCCTCGTCGCCTTTGCAGAAACGAAATAGGCCACACTGAACAACCCGTGAATGAAACAAAGGACGCCGCCTATTGACAGCAACCTTTGATGACCCAATCCGCAGGACCTCCTCGTCTTCGTATTCGACATCGCCCCCATGATCAGCATCGAGAACGCAACTACCAGCACTATCCATGATAATATCAGCGAGGCAAATGCCAGTTGCTTATTTGCCGTAGCCTGTTCGAGTTCTTCCTTGGACCAAACAACCACGCAACCACCTATCAAGTTTGTCAAAGCATGAGCAACAATCAGGAACACAGCCGCCGACAGCGCCAGCTTGAATGCCCCATAGCTCGGGTCTCTACACTCGAAGATCAACATCTTCCGGCTACTCAGCTGCTCGGAACACAGACAAAGAACACACGCCTCATAATCCCATACCAAAAAAACCCCAGAACAAAACCCACCAACCCCACGAACCCTGACCTTGTTCTGGGCAAGTTCGGCTTCGATGCCGAGGATTCCCGCGATGATGTCCAAAGCCATGATCAACAGGCATAGCAAGAAGCTCACGTTCTTCGCCATCTTTACAAAAAATGGATCCTCCGATAATCATCAACGAACAACAACAACTTTATAATGGTTTGATCCTTTCTCAACTTTATTCCTTCCTTCCATTTTCGAATTTCGGTTTCCCTTGCATGCAAGATAAGTAATAGGTGCAAAACAAAGAGTACCTCCCCTCCTTAGTCTTCCGACAACAAATGTTACATGTTAATTATTTTCGAGTATATATTAGTTTTGCTGATATTCCTGTCGATGTCGTGTTTATCCGATCCCATAATGCTAAAAGCGAATATGTTAATGGGTCGCATTCGAAAATAGGGTGAAGGAATTTTAAAAAATTGGGCCAGAGGGGTGGGTACAGCCCAAGGCCCTTGAGTTGTGTTGGGCCTGAAAGATCCGACCCGGCCCACTGTGAAATCGGATCGAGACCAACTAAATCGGAATCGTCCCCCAAAAGTCATCCATCCAAGAAGAGAGAGAGAGCGAGAGAGAGGAGGGACTGAGTGTCGTCAGATTCTTGGGATCAATCGCGGTCGGGCGGGTTGGGGGGAAATCGTCGGAGGTCGGTTGGAGTTTTTGTTCGTTCGTCGGAGATGTCGAAGAAGAAGGCGGTCGGAGGGAGCACGATGACCCTCAAGGACTTCCACGGCGGCTCAATCCCTTCCGATCTCCCCCTCCCTTCAGCTCCCGGCCTGTGCGTTTCGTTTCCCCTCCCTGTGATGCTTTCTAGGGTTTTCTGATCGTTTTGAGATTCCATTTCGATATTGATCTTCCGGTCTTGTTACTGCTTTCCCTTTGATTGGATGAGATTAGATCTAGTGAGATGGAATGACCTCTTTTGGTTGCATTGGATTTGGAATGAACTGTTAATCCTATCCGATGGGTTGTTATGGTTGTCGTTGCATGTAGGGTCGCAAGGCCAGCAGAGCGCGGGGGTTACGATCGCTCAGTGTCCTGGGGGAGCTCCACAATGGGCCGGCCGGAAATCCATAGAGGCACCAGGCCGAACTCGTCCCATGGAAGTAGTCGTCATTTCGATGATAAGACCCCGTTCCTCAACCCAAACGTCTTGCCGATTGGTCGTAATTTTGATGAGGATGAACGCAAGCCGCTCGATGGTTCCTCTGCACCGCGACGCACCATTAGTGATGATACTGTTAGGGCACCCATGTTGCGTCCAGAGCCTAGGTCTGTGCCTGGGCTTGGAGGGACGGCGAGGTCTCAGGTGTTGCAGGTGAGTGGCCGGGCTGACAGTTTGAACATGGGAGGAGGGGTTGTTGAGGGGATTCAATCGGGTTGGGGTGTTACTGGCGGCGGGAATGTGTGGGCTGCGAGGAGAGATGCGGTAAGCATGGTTAGTGGTGACGAGAGAGTTTTTGCTGCTGCTAGTGCAGCTTCAAAGTTGGTTCATGCAAGCGCATTAGAGAAGGTATCTTCTGGGAGGTGGCAATCAAGGGTGCCATGCCACGAGGAGCGCGGGGATGTTGAGGTGGTCAAACCTATTGAGCGGGAGCGTGAGTTGGTTTCAAAGGGTTTTGACGACTCTAAATACAGGACTAGGCGAGATTATGGCGAAGGAGTTCAAGTTGGTGGAAATGAGGGTGTAAATCATAAGGCCACCAGCAATGTGGCTTCCATGGGAGGGAAGGAAAGTAGTTCGTTTGGTCGTACAGAAGTTATGGTCAGTCAGTTTAGATTTCAAAATCCAGTTTCTTCAGATGTTTCAGAGCGTCCCAAGTTGAAGTTGACTCTGAGGACAAAGCCGTTAGAAAATTCAGAGCAACCAGTACAAGAAGTAAAGCGGGTACTTCTCTATCGCATCATTCCCATTTGTATCCAGTTGTTCCGAAATGTGACATCCATGTGGTTGTAAAATTGGCATAGGTTGTTTCAAGGCCAGCTGAAGTGGACCATCCTGATACTCAGGATGCTAAGCATGTTCTACCTGGAGTTGAGAATACTAACCAGATAGTGGAAAGACCAAAGTTGAATCTCAAACCACGATCACAGCCTATTGATCCAGTGGAGCCAAATGCTGATGTGGACAGGTTTAAAATTAAGATGTGATTAGTTTCCCTGTGCAAGGATATATTCTTGTGTATTTGGTTGGGTCTTTTCTTGCAACCAATGACATGCGCAAATGGAGATCACATGATGTCCAAATTGTATTTCATTCACGTAGGACTCGACAATAATGATAAATTGTTGTAGCTGAGTCTTGATAGGCATGAGATATTCCTCCTTTTCAGCTTATGCTTTACTTTCTGAAACCTGGCTACGAATCTTGGAGTCGAAAGGTTTTTATCCTTGGCTACTCTTAGCATGAGATCCTGACTATTCATTTGTATGTAAGTAGTCTTTTAATAGCTTACCAGGTCTTTACTTCTCTGTCCTTCATTTCCAAGAGCCATACTAGATGCATTTGCATATGTAGTTCAAATCTCACGAAAATTACTTAAATTTGGATTTTGGAGAAGATGGAGGTATTTGATGAGTGTTGTCAATGTTTCCAGTCTCATATCTCTACCACTGTTCGAAATATTGCAGGAGTGCCGTATTTGGTGGGGCTCGTCCACGAGAGATGGTGAGTTGATAGTTTCATCATGTGCTTTCCAGTGCCCTGAATATTTCTTTGTTGGAAGGTTTTCTAACTCCTGATCCCGTATCACAATTCTCAGGTGCTAAAGGAGAGGGGTATTGATTATGTCTCTTCTGAGAATCATGATGTTGCCCTCACTTCTGACAGGTTCGGACCTTTTCCCATACCTATCACTAGCATTGGATGATGCATGCCTTAAATGATCCATTTAATGTTACATTTTACTATGTTGCGGATACTTCTGTGAAGGCCAAAGTCTTTCCCCAAGAATGAAAGGCTTCCTTCGAATGCAACAATGCTTCATTGTGTGAAGTCCGAAGATGTCGTAGTTGATTCGAGGAATGTGAAAAAATTCGAGAGAGGGGATCAAAAGGCTGATGACAGAAGTGACTCACAGAAAAGGAACTGGCAGAGCGATAACCCTCGGAATGTCAAAGATTCCGATAGGCAACAGCCACGACAGAATCAGCAGCAGCCACCACAGGAGAGGCGACCTTCCCCGGAAACATGGCGCAAACCTCGGGAGGGACCTCCAAAACCAGTATCCCCTGAAGGAGGTGGGCGTTTTGGAAAGGCAGCCTCTGCGTTCGAGCTTGCCCAGGCATTCTCCGGCTCGCTGTCAACTTCAATGACTGCTCAACGCCCTTCTGGGCAGAAGGGTCCTGGCGGACAGCCCCAGGTACCATTCTCACGCCTGACAGGCCCTGCAACTAGACCCCAGATTAACGGTTACTAAGACTCGGAGTTGCATTAGCCAGTTCAAAGAAGTTTCCAAGGGTTTTGACATATCATGTGTACTGGTGGAGGCGGATTGTTTGCTTACGGGCAACGCATATTGATCGCAATTATAGTTGAAGGCAGGAGATGTACAATTTGATTCCATGAAGTTTTCACATTTGGTGCCGGTTTCATTATCATCGTTATGCGGGTAACTGGGTAGAAACAGCTAGGATTGTCGTGCTGATTTACAAATCTGGCGATCTAGATCATATCATCTGTTGCACCAGATTATGAGCTGATTAGTGCAGACCGGGAGAACTCACTGAGCTGTATAAGCCCACGTCTGGAGTGTTTATGCAGCAAGAACTTCGCGTCCTTGTCTATCATCTTTAGTGAAAGCTAACGGCAATAGCAGCCATATCTCGCCCTTGTTCTGGTGTATCATCCTCAGGTATTTATGAAGCCCCATGATCACCAGAAATCATCACAGGAGCAATTACCACCTCCAAAATGATGAAACCGATGAATATCTCTCACGACGATCTCCCTTCTCAGGAGTTTGGAAGCAAACTTCATGAAATTGTGGCAGTCGGTACAGATCCGAAGGTTCTTCATTACTCGGATTCTCGATCCAGGGCTCAAGTTAATGATTCCGTAGGCAAGAGCCAGTTTCTCGCTGTGGAAACTGATGATCATTTCCCCTTCTTCGTCTTCGACATCGTGCATCACCAGCTTCGCATCGGGGGAGTATCCAATTTCTCGTAGCCGCCCCACCAAATTGCCCAAGTACGAGTAAATTTCATCTGCTTGAGGGTGTGAGTTATCGCCCACTGAGAATGTCTGGATATGGTTGTTCAGATACATCCATGACTGGCCGGGGTGCTTCCTAAGCCCTCTCTTCTGCATTTGATTCCGAATCTGAGCAGCCTCCAACCATTTCTTGTCACCCGCACGCATGTTTGCCATTAAAATGTAAGGTTCTGGATCAGAGGGTGATAGGTGAAGCAGCTTCTGCGAAACCCAGTTTCCTAAATCGTTTTCCTTGTGGAGTCGGCAGGATGATAAGACAGACCTCCAAACAGCGGCGACATCAGATATGCCGTTTTCATCGATGAATCCCCATATCTCGTCAAAGTGACCACTACGACCAAACAGATCCACCATGCATGTCAAGTGTTCAACACTGGGTTTGATCCTATAAACCTCTTTCATGATCCGGAAATACTCCCGTCCTACTTCAAGCAGCCCAGCATGGCAGCACGCAGTTAATACCCCCAGAAAAGTGATCTCGTTCGGTAGAAATCCCTCATCCAACATCTGTCTGAATAGTGCAACTGAATTCCTACCTTGCCCATGGAATGCAAGACCAGATATCATCGAAGTCCACACGACGGAATTAGAATCTTCACTCCGTTCAAAAACTAGCTGGGCATCGTCGAGACTCCCACATTTGGCATACATGTCAATTAAAGAAGAACAGAGGTGGGCATCCTGCTTATGCCCGATTTTCTCAACCAATGCATGGATCTGCTGACCGAGTTCCAGCACCCCAGCATTACCACATGCTGAGATAATGCTCGTGATACTGTACTTGTCCACCTTGAATGGCTCGACAGCAAACTTCCTTCTAAAAACTTCGAAAGCTGCCCCATATTCCCCGTTCTTCACATAACCCGACACCAAGGAACTATAGGCCATGTTCTCCGCAATTGGATCCGCACAAACCATGACCCCATCTTTTGTGCTGGTGAGCATTCGAGGCATGTGTTCGAAGACCGTCATCGAATTCCTCATGTCCCCGCATTTGGAATACATATCTATCAGAGAGTTCCGAACGAACCCATTATTGTCCATACCGAGCCTCATGATGCGGCCATGAATCTCTCTCCCCAAGCTCAAAAGGGACATCGATGCAACCAAGACTAGAGCAATGGAGAAACTAACACATCCCAGCAACGCTCCGGCTCGCTCCATCTCGTACAACATCTCTAACGCATGTATTCCCATCCCATTCCTCATGAGACCGTCGATAACCGTGTTCCAACTAGCAGAATCCTTAACGGGCATCCTCCAAAACAGCTCGACCGACTTCCCAACATCTCCATTCGCAACAAGTCCACCGATCATAACATTCCAAGAGACCGTATCCTTCTCCACCATCGTCTCGAACAACCTCCCGCCGAAGCCCAACTCCCCACACTTAACATACAAATCCAGAACCGCATTCCAAAACACTACGTCCATGCCAACCCAACCTCCATTTCTCAGCGCCCAACCGTGCACGCACTTCCCAGAACGAACATCCCCAAGTCCAGCGCAACATTTCAGAACGCTAGACAACGTGAAGGCATTCGGACGAACCCCTCCCTCCAGCATATCCCTAAACACCCCCAACCCCAAAGCCGCGACATCACCCCCGCCCCTGGAAACCCCAGACAACAGCGCCGTCCACGTCCGGACATCCTTATCGGGAATTTCATCGAACAGCTTCCGGGCGCCGATAAAATCGAGGCGCCTGACGTAGAGGCAGAGCAAGTATCTGGAGACACGGCCTCCAATCAATCCTGCTTTGACGAGCTTCGCGTGAAAGGTCTCGGGCTTCGGGTCGACCTCGTAGAACCCGATTACCGAGGAGCAGAAGTTAGCGGCCAAGGCGAGTTTCGGTGAAGTCGAGGATTTGGGAAGGGGGAAGCGCGGGATGTTTGAAGAATAAGAAGAATAATACATGGCGTCGCTTATTCTTCTTCTTACCCTCATCTCGGTCGTTACATGATATGATAACGACCGACCAACGTCCAGTCATTTACGTACATCTATCATTATATTTCGACAATGACTTATATACATCGATATCCAATTAACGATAAAATGCTTGGCCCTGTTAAAAAAATATTCCCTACTTAAAAAAAAAAAAAAAATTAACCCGATTGTTTACAAACTGATCCTAGGTGATTCTTAAGGAGGTGGATTATAGTGAGGAAAATAATTTACAAAATAAAATAGTTAGTTTACCTGGGATTGGGAAAGGAATTGAAGTTTGCAAGGGACCAGCAGTTGAAACGGTTCAAGTGGGCTGTGGGGGTGATAGCAGATCTGGATAAATATTCCACGTAACTTCAGGAAGCTTATGTTCATGTTTAAATGACAGTCGAATGTCAATATCAGATGGTCGCCAGACGAGAATCTGCCTCATTACATGAGAGCATGCTTCCACGCACTCGACAGCATCACTAACGGAATTAGTGACAGAGTCTACCCGGGAATTCCCCAAGCCCTTCTGCAAAGCTTGTATGAATGAGGCCAGGATGGTCCCCATGATGTACGATTACGAGGACGGCCATTCACTTCCGATCTTGGAGAAGCACGTGAAATCGTTGCTCTTTGGAGAACCCCATTTCCAGGCTCCAACAATCGATAACATTTATAAGATGATCTAAAGATCAAATCAGAGGGAAGAGTAGATTCTTACAATGACGCTCGATCCCAATATACTCGTCAAAATCTGGAAGAATAGTCTGAGATTAATGTAAGGACTAATCTCAATCCTAATCACGTCCAAGAACGAAAGAGAACACTTTCTGACAACAGAAGACAGTTCGATCGCATAACATGTAACAAAATTCCAACAACTAAACTCCGCCATTCCCTATGCTCGTCATCGAACAGAAATTAACCTTTCCAGCAAACTCACCTTGTTGCCAATGCACTTCACTCAGTTGCCGGAACTTGCAGGATATAACGGAAATACTTATTGTTCCTCCCGAGTAGACGGACCTCCTCGGCTTCTTTCATCCTGGACTGCTTAACCAGCTCATCCACAGCCTTCTGCAACGTGGGCGGATCAATGAGACAGCCCAGATGGAATATATCCTTACATAGTTGATATGCGTAGTCCGCATCACCCTTTTCACAAGCAAGCGGAATGATAATTCCAAAGGTGGCTTTATCAGGATCATACTCCGTGTTCTTCACTATATGCTTGTGCCAGGTCTTGACCTCATCCAAATCGCCCTCGTTAGCGTAGCCTTTAATCAGAGAATTATAGCAAAACAAGTCGGGTTTTATCCCCTTGCTCTTGATTTCATCAATCAGCTCAACAGCTTCCTTCATTTTCTTCCTCGAGGTAAGACCAACCAGCTTCGAGCTGTAACTCCTGACATCGGGAGCGACACCCTTTTCCTCCATCATCCTCCAAACTCGGTCACCGTCCTCGGGCCTATTCTTCCTATAAAGAAAGTTCAACAAAGTATTGAAAGTTATAACATTAGGACTAAACCCCATCTTCTCCATCTCATTGAGCATTGCGAGTGCTCGCTCGAAGTCGCCGCTCTCACAGAAACCCTTGACGATGACATTATACGAGACCCCATCCAATTTGATCCCCAACTTCTCGGGCAGCTCAGTGTACAGCGCCTCGTTCTCATTGAACTTCTTTGAGTTAACCGAAGCGGTTAGGAGAGCATTCAAGGACACGACGGTCCGGTCACACTCCAGCTGCGGCATTTCGTCGAACAGCTTGCGTGCATAGTCGAACATACCGTGCTTCCCATACAAGCAGATGAGCCTGGCAACGAACCCTTCCTTCTTGATATCCCTAAATCCCTTCTGGTGATCGAGTATCTCGTGGATCTGATCGAAGCGTCCCGCGGAAGCCAGGCGCCGGACGACGTTCTCGTAGACCCCGTTCTTCGTCCGGAAATGGTCCAAGGCCGACGATTTCTTGAACTGGTCGACAATACGGTTGAAGTTTCGTTCCTTATACAAGTAAGACGCCGCTGCGCTCGGCGAAGTTGGGAATGTGGCCTCCGCCGCGACCGTCGCTAGAGTGCGTCGCAGGATACGGGAAAAGCCGGGCATGGTCGTGACTTAGGGTTCGACTGTGGTGATTCGAAAGACGTAAATACCAGACGTTCCGAGAGGGTTTATGTGCGTCAGTTTAATGTTTTGTAGCGAACGGACGGCGGGGGCCGGTTCGGGCCCGGCCTCCGTGGTCTAGGCTGCTAAACGGATCGTGTTCGGGTAGAGCCCAAATTGACGTACACAGATTATCATGAGAGTCAACTTTCTTCGTTACAAACTCTGAGCTCAGGACTATTCTGACGATGATCAAAACCAATTCCGAGAATAGAAAGACTCGCATTGACACGTACTTGAAAGCTCGCAGGGACGCTGTTGGGGTCGTTGTTGTCGTAAGGATTGCTGCTCCCAAACAAGTAATCGGTTGGATTGATGTTGGTATGTTCATGATGATGACGACGGCGGTGGTGGTGGTGATTGCACATTTCGCTATTCGCCCCTCCCTCCTATCTTCCCTTTCCAGACAAGGCCAGTACCCGAATAATGGGTTTCATGGGTTAACGGACGTACACTTCCAAGGGGGGACGTGGGCCGAAATAATCCCATAATTAGGCCCAATATTTTCTGGGCCAGGTCCAGTTGCTACTGCCCAGTATGAAAGACAAAAGTAATAAGTTAAACAACAAGCCATGTATTAACATATTATAATAATATTTTTCATTGCTTATATCTTTCTAATTAAAAAAAAATTAGTTTTATTTGATGTAGGCAAAAATAATAAAAAATGGACCTAGAAAAAAGATTTTGTCAGAAATAATTAAAAAAAAAAAATAGAATCCGTTAAATCTCCGCTGGCCCTTAAAATTTAAATAAAGATTATTCTCCTTATTTGAATTTACGGGTTGATTTGGTAATTGAAATATGGTTGAAACTGCGATTTTTATTTAGAAATATGTGGTTGAAAGCATGATCTTATAAAGACATACCGAACATTTTAAATTTTGTTAGTAGAGTGAATTAGGTATTGCATGCTTTCGAGAACTTCCATATGAAACGAATTCGTCCTCTGAAAAGCTATATGCAGCCAGTTTTGTTTGACCTTTCCTATTATCTTAATGTAAGTTTCGAATTCCCGACAAGCCGGTACTGAACCTTGTCGCGGCGCCGAGAGCGATTGAATAATAAAGCCAAGCAATGGGACATTCTTTCCGCGATTTCGTACCTGCACGTTTTCGCAGCATTTGCTTTTCTGTTATTTAAACAAGGAGAGATTACTTCCGACAATGATTTTCTACTCGAAAGAATATGATGGATTAAGGGTCCGTCCAAGATTAGGTACAAAGTGTTGCATCACTCATTCGGTACCCCTCGTTTCGGAGTATTGCGTGTTATTTGCATAAAATTCGGCACGAGTCAATGAGTTTTTTTTTTTTCTTTATTACGATCCTGCGATTGAAACATGTGCGTAGCTCTTCAATCTTCGAGGTTATGTTTTCTAACATTAGTTTTGATATATGAAAGCAAGCCATCCAAATATGACCCTTTGATAGTTAGTGGATAAACAATCATGGATCGTACTAAAACACCTTCTTCTCTTTTTTTTTTTTCTAATATCGACCCAACTCGGCTATGATCCATATCATGCTATCGTGTTTCGAAATCGAGTTTACGAACTGACTCCATAAGTCTGCGATCTCTCGACTTTGTTGCGATTTCATACGGTAGAGTTGAAGGGGCAAGTTCACTTAATCCTTTTCAAACCCTAACCAAAATCCAACTGCCCCTCTCATTACCACCCACTCAGACATTACCCCCTGGTTTTAAGGGTGATTTCGTTTTGACATCATCTAACACGACAGTGATACCTCAACGTCGATCGGGCTCTCAAGATTACATGATCATCCTGGGTCATCGAGGTCTTCTCACGACGTTGACCTTGGCAAGATGCTCCGGCAGGTGGAGTTTAGCTCGAATGCCGACCCTTGAGTCAAATTCGGACATCACGGTAACAGTAAGAACAGGGTTTTCGGCTGGACCCGCCGCCGCAAAATGATAAGCGGGACATCCTCGGAGGGTCGAATGGTTAATTACATGCTTATAACTAATCTTTAGTAACAACAACAATGACAGAATAGTCAGAAGCGTGTAACATAATGTCGAACAAAACGAGTATACACGTGCCAAACAGGTTCCAAGTTTCAAAAAAGGACAATCATTATTCATCACGATGGGATCTTTTTGAGAAATCCTTCTCTCTTTCTTTTTTTGTTTTGTTTTACAGTTGGCCCCATCAATCGATTTACACGAAGGGTCGCTTAAATAAAATGGAAATTATTTTCGTTTTCTTGGGAGGTGGTTGGGGGGGTAGGTAATGTTGTTCTTACAACATGTGAACGGACGACTCGTGTTACCTCAACTTTGCCAACGACAATTATTATAAATGATTAATAAAGCATTAACATAAGGCTTTAACACGAGAACAAATAAGGGTAGTCGGTCGTTTTGTTCTAATTAATTAAAAACTCATACTATCAATTTTTTTTTATTTAATTTGTACGAAATATGTACGTCAAATTTCGGGAAGGATGTTGGATTAGAATTGAAGTAAAGACCCGCGTGTCGATCGTCCGTTTCCGAATGATAATTCAACCCCTTACGCCCGATCACGTCAGCATGGCATCATCATACATAAATCAACTAAACACATTTCTCTGCCCTTTCCCGAGGCGTGAGACCCAACTCGAACTGTGTTAAAACTGAATTACATATTATTATTATTATTATATAGATGATCTCCATTAGTAGATTGTGGTACTTGAACATGGGAAATATATGTGTATAGTATTTTCTTGACGGGTGCTTTCGTTGTTGTCCGGAGGAGGCACGCGTGCTTTGACGAAAACACCGAATGGAATATGCGGTCGTAGTTTAATGTCTTACTTTCCGTCTACTTCTTTTCGCACTCGACACGATCTTCTTAGAAAAAACATTTTGATCAATACCTTATAGGGAAAAAAAAAAAAAGTCTCGAGTCAGTGTTGCTCCCACTATCTTAGAGATGGAAGACGATATGGTCTCATCCATCACGAAAAGTCTCCGAAGCCCCCCCTGTGGACCGACCCACAGCGACGACACGAGACGTGTCGGATCACGCTTCTGCGTGTGGTCCTCTTCGAGATCGACTTACTTTGTAACAACGGAAGAAGCTCATAACCTCGTTCGTTTTGTGGTAGACGTATTTCGGCAAGTAGGCTGTGCTTGGATGTAGCAGAAACATTTCCACCAGTCATTTCACGACATTTTCATCTCATTTCCTACCCATTTTCCAACTTTTTCTAGTTGATCCACTTAATTTTCCCTACTATTCAACATCCAAATGCGACTTAGAGTCACGATACACATCGATAAAGTTCCCAAAATGGGATAAGAAACCCTAAATACTCATTTGACCCGTCGTAAGTACATCCGTAATGTAAGAAAATAAACATTATCATTGGATCCTGCCTAATAAATAAGGCACGTAAGATTGACTATAATATATCTCGGGTTCGTTGACTTTTGGGGTTTCATTTTTTGAGGCATTTAGTCAACTCACAGGAGTTGTACACGGAATATATAAACAATATCATCACAAATCCATGGATCCACCCATTTCTTAATTGCTCACAATACCAAATCATTCCATCTAAGAAAATTCCACGGGCAGAAATTTAGGCAAATCCCCATCATCTCTCGCGTTGAGATCACGTTTTATATTGTGTCCGGATTGGATGAATGGACCCATCATTTTTTAGAAAAAAAAAAGAGTTATATAGTATCAACATTTGAATAGACTTGATACGTAGTTCTTATACAAATTTCGCGAAATCGCGAGCCCTCAAGAAAGGAGATTAACGTGAAGGAAATGAATCATTTTTAGATAACTACTTCATGTTAACATGTTTTTGTTGCGGAGTGTTTAAAGATAGGATATATTTGGGTAAATTTTTATTTTATTTTTTTCCGTGTGGGGTATGAAGAAGTGTGGTGAAAATTATTCGACATGTGAGTTGGGTTCGGGATTATTTTTGTCTTGTGAGTCGAAATGAAGAGTCGCATAAGTCAAAGCCTAAAGAGTGTGGATTTTAAATAAATAAATGAATAAATGTAAGAAAAAATTAGTCAAACCGGTGTGGTCATTGTTCTGTTGCCTTTGGTCGCATCACATTCTCTTAGAAGTTCCAACTGGAGACAAATTGTCGTGTGTCGATGGATTGGCCTAACTTGTCTTTTCAGTTTCTTCAGAAATATCCCCTAAGAAAACGAGTATACGCCTCTCCCGAAAGTTGGATAAATAAACACGTGAAATCTAGTCGAATTTCGAATAAACACTTACTTACAAATTTCAACGAGCGAGTTATTCGTTCCGAAAACCTTTGAAAATTAAGGATTCATTCGAGGATGGGGTAATTATTCTTTCTCCTTTTTCATTTGACGAATACTAAAAATAACGACGGTACAAATTAACGACTATCGATCGGCATTTTTATTTTTTGGGAATGTGAAATGGTAGGACCTTAACCACATAAACATAGAAAAGATTTATAAAAGTCTTCCACCCAAGCAAACAAAAGTCAAAAGTCCATTTTCATCTACTATCCAATAGACATATATCCCAAGAAAGATTTGTCATAATTGTAGTCACACGTAATTGTGGCGTCGGGTTATGTATGACATATGGATTGGTGTGGAAATTTCATAATGGAAACCCCAATAGTATGTGCAACACTAATCCTTTGACTTTTTATCTAGAAAAGAGACAATGTTTCTTACAGTGTTGTCCGAATTCTAAACCCTAACTTTTTGGGTTTACTAAATCATGAATAGGGGAGAGCAAACTTTGATTTTTGCTCAAAATTTTGAGACAAAGCATCTAATAAAATCACTACCAGTCAGAAAAAAGGCACACATTTAGCTTTAGGTACACAATTTTCTTAAGGTTCGGATTCCTTTGTTAATTAGCATTTCTTGCGTTTGATCTTAGTTTTTTAAACTCTTGGTTGAGGTGAAAAGTCGGGTCATTGTTTAGCTTGAGAATCTCGATTCCTCATACATTTTAATAATACAAGACCACCCAAAAACAACAAATACTAATCTTCCCTAAAGACACACGTCCATTGTATTCCCACTTTGTATCGCCTTTACCTTTTGATTTAATTGCCTAAAATAATGTGACCCCTAATCGGATAGACACAACTAATGACACGAGGAAAAGGCCAAGTTTGATACTTAAATGTAAAAAACAACCCCATTCATCATCACAAGATAAACAAAAAAACATTAGTGCCAACAATCATCAAACAACCCAACACACACCCAATTCAGCGAGGGAGAGAGGACAAGCATTTTTGTTATCCTAATCCCATGATTAGAAAACTCATCTTTTTTATTTCCTACTTTGTCCTAAAGAAATGCATGTAATAATAGTAATAATAATACCAAAAAATATTCCCCTTGTTTTTCAACTTTATTTTTATTAAATTTTCTACTTTTGGATGAAATGTCAACCAAGTTTGGAATTTCTACCATTCCCCCTGTCATCATATTATAAATAAGTTGGACATCTTGACATTCACCCTCCGAAATCAAAGCAACCACTAAAAAATATTCCAAACCCATCCCCATAGCATACAGAAACCAGGTAATATTGCTTCCATGGCGGAGGAGTTTTATTCGGCAGCCGCCGGGATATACGGCGGAAACTGGTGGTGTTCGCCCAGAAGCTCGATGTTCCCCGGCGTCGTCCCGTTTTCGCAGTGTTCGCTTGATGTCCCGAATTTCCACTGGCCGGGGGCGGAGTCCTTGAAGTCCGGGAGGATTTGCGACGATGACTATAGCGGAAGTAATGATTCGGGGCTTTCGGGTTGTGGTACGGGTTTCATGGCGACGGATGCTGGAAACGGGCTCCTGCCTTCTGCCTTCAAGGAACTCAGCCGAACCCTATTGTAAGTCCGCGGTAACTAGCCTCATCTTTTCGACGGTGTTTCCGTGGCTTTCTGCTTATCTTTCTCCTTTCCCTTGCAGTGACGACAGCGAAAATCTTGTGGACCTAAATAGCTACGCGTCGATTCTTAACGAATTCTCCGGGGAAGATTCGACCACTTTGCTTCAAAACTACTTGTTCGGGGATGATTCAGACTTTCACATCGGCGGAGGCATGATAGCACGTGACTTCAACATTCAGAACAACATAGCGGCATTTCCGGATGATCACTCCTCGAATCTCAGTCGACCGTCTCCACCTTATGTACCCAATTCCAGGCCAAATCCAAAACCATACGCGACAAATAAGCTCCGACCCTCTAACAAGCCAAGCCCCGCGAGACAACCCGTGATGAACATGTGGGATTCTGCGGTCGACTCTCCGGCGAGGCAACCACAGAACAAACCCGGGGACCCCTTACTCACAGTCAAGGTAAGCTAGCTATTCGCAAAACAAAATTTCCGCGCGGATCTATCAAAGAGACACGCTCTTACCAGACTCTTATGTCCTAATTTTAGATTTTTGTTTTTTCAATTTCTTCAGACAGAAAGTAGTGTGTTGGGAGCAAACAATAATACAAGGAGTGGTGTGAAGTCCACCACAAAAAGGAGCACTAACAATAACATGATGGTGGAGTCGTCTGTTCCGAAGAGACCAAGGATTCAGACCCCATCTCCATTACCAACTTTTAAGGTAAATCCCAAGAACATCAACAAAAGTTGTTCTTTGTTAAAGATGTTTTAATCAATTGTTTGTCTCAATACCATAATTCCAGGTAAGAAAAGAGAAGCTTGGGGACCGAATCACTGCCTTGCAGCAATTGGTATCTCCTTTTGGAAAGGTATAGATAGAATAATTCTTCATCTTTCCTCTAGATAAGTCGTCAAGCTTTTGTTAATTACATGGACATTAACTTGGGATGGAATTTCGCTGATTCTCCGCAGACTGATACGGCATCGGTGCTACATGAGGCGATCGAGTACATCAAATTCTTGCACGATCAAGTCCACGTAAGTGAACAAAATCATCTCCACACTCACAACATGATTTTCTCACCGTGTATTTTCTCTGCCTGTAAAGTATAAACTCAACCTCACATGTTGTTTATCAAATCGACAGTCCTTGAGCACGCCACGCGTGAAAGATGCGGTACTCCACCGGGTTCCTCCCCAGAGGACGGAGATGAGGAAACGTGGGCTATGCCTGGTCCCGATCTCGAGTGCGTTCCCCGTTGCCGGTGAGGCCCCGGTCGATTTTTGGACCCCGAACCTCGGCGGAACCTTTAGGTAGGTAGGTGAAACAAAGAAAGAAGAGTAAGGGAAGGGAAGGGGAATAAGGTATTAATTAGGAAGTGGGAAGATTTGTAATAGTAGGAAGGAAGGATGGAAGGAAGAATATTAGTTAGGAGAGTGTGGAACAGGAACAGGTGTTTGGAATTCAGACATTAAGTAATAACAAACACAAAGGAGAAAGAGGTTGTTGTTGTTGTTGTTGTTGGTTTGTGTTTTGGAAAGAAATTTATAAAATTATATTTTTGTTTATCCCTTTATTCTTATTAAATGTGGAGGTGCAGATGGGTTTGACCCCAAAAACAACAAGTAGAATACATCCAACCATAACAATTCCTCTAACCTGTATATATAAATAATGGGATTTATATAAAATAATAATAGATTTAGAAATTTATAATAAGGCGAGTTGTTTTTATGTAAATTTATTTAAAACAACAATTAAACGCATGGCATATCGTTTTTCTTGTTTGTTCAGTAATGAAATGACGGGAGTGAAATGTCGGCATGGGGCCAAGAAAGCAGAAGAGCAAGAACGCGAAATGTCTTGGAATCAGACAATAGTCATACATCAAAACCCAAATATATTCTCTAGATTTCATACGTTAAATTTGGGTGTTAAATGAATTGTAATGCTGTCTGAATCCTCTAATCCGAGAATAGTAGGGTTCCTTTTGCTAGTCTTGAGCTACAAGTCTTTTTGTTTACAGTGATCGTCATGTCTTTTCCCGTAGTCCTTTGAATCCAATCCCATTTTTGACTCTCCAAAAGTTTAGAGAATCAGTTCGTAGGAAAAATGAACGGAAAGGCCTCGTTCTTCTCGGCCATTGGATTAAGAGTAGTACTTCCCTAGTCACCAAAGTGCTGGCATGATTCGCAATAATGAAATCAAATCGAATGTTTTCATTGATGTTCATTCTTAAAAATGTGGTGAAAAGAGGGTAGAATTTGGTTGACTCCATTTGGCGAACCAATATTTTGCACACAACCATTTGGGCCCATAAGTTCAATTATCTGAAACCAAAGCCCAGGCCCAACTGGGCCCAATATTGGTGCTTGATCGGGTTGATCTTGCTGGGTTTGACTAGATTGACGATTCTTAGGACAAGGCAGTGATTGGTAGGAAACTATTATGGGATTTTAGACTTGATGATGCTTCTGCTTTGGTTGCTTGGAAGAGGAAGCGACTTTGCCCGAGTTACCCTGAACGAACCATGTTGCTGCAGATACATTTTCTTATGCTTTCATATTTGCAGGGAACTTTCCATTTTGGTTCTTGTTTTGTGCGCTTTGGCGAATGCGGATGCATCTGCGGCAACCGGGAGGCATTACTTCCTGTACCTGGCCGTTAGTTTTACCTTATCAATAGCAGCATATTTGGGTTTCTTCCTAATGCAGATGCGGAAGAACTTCTTTTTCACGAATCGATTGCAACCATGGACTCGACTCTTGACACTTGGCCCGGTTATGTTGCAGGGTATAGTTATCTCGACGAGTACTTTTACCATTTGATTTGTCCCTGCTGTTCATTATCTCTGTTAAGATATAAAATATAAACCAAGCCTCACCTGACAGCTTAAGTTTTTAGGTCGATCGGTAAGGTTTCTACATGGTATCAGAGCGGTCCTGGGTTTAAACCCCCGCGCACGCAAAAATCCCCAAAAATAAGGCGAGTGGCCAAAAAGAGCCCGCCTAGCCTTGAACCAAGGGCCCAGAGCCAACGATGCCTGCCCGGTTCGGCTTGAGGGGGCGTGTTAAGATATAAAATATAAACCAAGCCTCACCTGATAGCTTAAGCTTTTAGGTCGAACGGTAAGGTTTCTACAATCTCAAGTAAGACTTTCCCTAGGTTTATGGCATACATCTGCATATCCATTCTTCATTTGGTGCCGGTTGGGTCATGCCCTGGCTTTGCCATTTTCTGCAGGAAGCCAGAACTTTGGGAATGAACAATGTCCAGGAAGGCTGGCGACCCGAAATGCATTGCCTCCTACAGCAATGGAAATGAGGCATTCGCCGAGTTAGATCTGAAACCTCCTCATGTTTCCCAGGTGGAGGAGACTAAACGTGTGACCGGGAGTTGAGAAGGGCTGAGTTTAATAAATGGCAACCTAACAATATTTTGTCCTTTCAGAAGAGTTAAAATTTAAATGATATGGAATGACCCGGAATTGAATCACAAGCTAATAGTTTGATAGAAGAAACTTTATTATGCCAATGAGTTCGGGACTAAGCAAAAGCAACAGAACAAACAACTTGAATAAACAAATGATCTAGAATTGAGAAGAGGTGTGTACGAGTCTTCGTCAATAAATAAATATACACGTTATGATCCATAGTGAATGACGTTAGGCTAAGTGGGGCAAATGGAGTCCCACGTGATTTACTCATTCGACGATCATACCTAAATATAAAAAAGCAAAATATGCGTTTATATTCTTAATCTTTTTTTTTTATACGTTTGGATCATCACCCTAAGTTTAAAGTTATACAACAATATGTTGTTGCAATTACATCTTATCTTTAAACAATCTAGGCAAAGAAAAACTCTTTTCTTTTTTTGTTGTTTACCCAGTTTTAGGGAGAGCAATGCACATGAGTTGCAAAGTACTTGGAAATGAAGGTCATAACAAGAGGATGTGTAATAGCAGAATCAATCCGGAATAACTCCTATTGGCCATCCCATGATGAGCAACAAACGATGTAACAATTTGCCTGTGCCTCCAGAATCCAGACCAAAACGTGCTACCTTGAGAGGAAGAGGAAGGACAACAAAGGATGATAATTGCATAGGAGCAGGCTATTTGTTTGTGTCTTTGCTTAGCTGGTTCTGAGAAGCTCCACTAACGGATGTTCATTTTGTTGACCTTTTAGTCAATGAGCTCGAAATAATATATCAACGGAGATTTCGTTTGCATCCAACTTCACTTAACTTCAATCACATGGAGATGTGACTTATCTTCAATTATAGCTTTTGGGTCATTCGATTTGAGAAAAGCTCGGCCAAGCCACTCAATCTTCAGTCTTCCTCGGGTACTCTCAACTATAATTAGGGTTGCTTTTTTTATTTTATTATTCTCGTAAATAGGATTCATTTGATTTAGTCCAGGTCCATCACTTATCCTTACCTAACGTCGTCCATTTCATAGTTAAAAAAAAAAAAGTTAGACAAAACGCGTATTCTGCCAATATAAAATTGAAAAAAGGGAAGCAGCTTTGCTGGTTGTTTTGATCCCATCCCTGGTTTTTGGATCTGGGTTTCACAGTTTTCTGCAGCTACTGCTTTAAGGTTGCGATCTTTGATCCCTTTGGGTTGTGGGTTTTGAAGCTTTTTGGGTGAAAATTTGTTTGTTGCTGACTCCTGGTTTGCCCGGGTTTTGGGGTTATGGGTGTGGATTTGGCGTTTGTCTGGTTCTGGGTTTGGCTTGTCGATGGTGAATGAAGTATTGAGTCTGCTGGAGATGATGAGGTGTTGATTCTCGTGGGCTAGATACAGTCAAAACAGGGGCCGATTGGAGTGATTTTGGGCCGGGCGGTCTGTTTCCGTGCACTCGGGTGGAATAGAGGGCATAGGGGAACGTGGCTTTGACTTTCCTGCGGTAATGGCAATCTTCGTGCTTGCAGTTGAGGCTTGAGCTACGTTTTGTTGACGGTTGTGCTAATTCTCGTTGAAAGGTGTGATGTATTGAAAGAAACTGCGTTCCAAGCTTTCCGTGCCAAGGAGCCTGCTAATCTGCATTGGGTTTGTATTTTCCTGCTGATGTTTTGACACCGAAAACAAAAACTCCTGTAGAGTATTTGCATTAAGGAGGTAAACTGTTTGGCGATTTGCATATCGTGTTGAAATTAAGATTGTCCATGGTGACGCTTATCTATGGTCTTTTAGTATTGAGGGGCTGCTCAAACAAGATCCATGATAAATACGCTCGCTTGTAGAATGTGCTTCTGGAAACGTTGTTGTGCTCTAGAATTTCTGATCAGTCTCCTTTGGTAGGTTATACTTATCGATCTGCTATGGGAAAGTCCATTGAAGACAGTGAGCCAGACCACCCCGAAGAGATATTACGACATCTGAAAACCAACAAGCAGAAAGTGTTCCTACTTGGAAAATCTGGAGTTGGGAAAACATGGATGGCGAGGGAGGTCTGTCGTCGTGCTCGGACAGAAGGTTTTTCCTATGCGACTCTTTGGTTTGCTCCAGACAATAATATCAATAGACGAAGAGTGGCAGAAGATTATGAGAGGAGAATTGCTGAGAATGTTGCCCTTCAGCTGTCGGCATATTCTTTTAATGAGGACTGCGAAGATGATGAAGATGATTTCGAGGTACAGGAGAGCAAAGATCTGGATAAGGAGGACTTAAAGCAGAGAATCCAAGAAAAGCTTTATGCTATGAAATCTGCTGTGAAGGTCCCTTCGAGAAAAGATGGGCAGCCTGACGAGTCGAGCTTGGCGATTCCTGAACCAAAGGAAACCCCAAAGTCAAACCCGAGTGTTCCTCCTGAATCCCCTCAAGAGAAGGAAAAGATATATATTCTTGTTGTTCTCGATGGGATTGCCATTGATGAACAGGAAAAGATGGTGGACGAACTAAACAAAATTCTTCCTTTTCCAAAGTACTTAATTACAGGTGCTGATGGTAATGGCAGCACGGAGCATACTGGTCCTGAGATTCACCAGGAGGAAGAAAACTGCTTTATACATCGCATGAGAGGACTATCTGTCCAAGGCTCATTAAAGTTACTGAAAGGAAAGGTGAAGGGGCATGTTCATACTTCTTCAAATTTCGAAAAATTATGTTCTGAAATTGGACAATATGGGTCTGCTTCGGCTGGTGAAAGGAGTTCGCATGAGCCTAGATCTACGAGTGATTTGCTTGTTCCATCAATGATGGTTATGCTGGCGGAAGCTCTGAACAATGCCCAGATACTATCCCTGGAAGAAAAGAGTCAAGAGGAACATGCTGGTGAGTGGACCTTAGAAAGCGCATTGGAAGAAGCTGCTGACATTTTCAGATCCGGCGATGTCAACAAACTAGTGACTTTGGTGTACGAGATGTTTGCGAGAAATGGAACCATCTCTGACTGTGCTTGGCACATCAGGCGTTTGTTTGTCGAACCGCGTGCGATGCATTGTAACGAGCTGACTGCCCACTGGTTGCTGGAAGGTTATCTTGGTGACCTTGAGCAGATCGATATTGCATTTGAGGAAGCGCACCGCACTCTGATGGATCTCAAGGCTCGTGGTATCCTGAAAGAACGGGAGAATAGTTTCATATATCTAGAAGGGGCTGAAGCGAATCTCCACGATTGCCGACATGGTGCCTTCCATGCCACAACCCGACTTGGTTTGGCTGATGTCATGGCAGATGCTGAGGGCTGGGCTGGTCTTGGCCGGACTACCCTTGCTGATGGAGTATTGAAGACGAGCCACAAGAAGAAGGATGAAATATCGACTCTTATTATTGATGGTGTCAGTCATCTGTGGAGGAGATTCCCCAGGACTTACTTAAGTAGTATGGGAAACCTTAGAAATCTGGTCATCATAAATCCCACTTTTAAAGAGTTGCCTCCACCCCTGTTAAGTCTCAAGGAGATTCAGGTGCTTGTTCTGAGAGGCTGCAGTGCACTAGTTAATGTGGATGGGCTTGGCGAACTTGAGAACTTGTTTGTCCTCGAGATTTCTGGGGCGTCTTCGTTGGTGACCATGAAGGATGACCTTTTTGGGAAAATGCAGAAAATCAGGAGCATTAACTTGTCTGGGGCAGGCATTAAACTTGTTCCTAAAACTCTGATGAAGCTGAAAGAGTTGCGTTGGCTAATTCTCAGAGATTGCAAGATGTTGGAGTTGGATAAGCCGAATTATGTGAAACTTCTGGCAAAACTGGAAGTCCTTGATCTTTCTGGTTCTTGCAACTTAAGAAGAATTCCTGACAAGAACTTGTCGTCGCTGAATCAACTTCAAACTCTGAATCTTTCGCTAACAAACGTGGACCGTTTGCCCTTTTTTGATAATTTACCAAAACTCTCCCGACTCTTGTTAGGTGAATGTCCAGACCTCGCTAGGTTGCCCACATTAGAAAAATTGAATGCCCTTGAAGTTCTTGATCTTTCGGGTGCCAAGGCCTTGAAAGAAGTGCAGGATGATTGTCTGAAGAATAAGCCTTTCCTAAGGGTCCTTGACCTTTCTCGTAGTTCAGTCACCAAAGTACCCGAAAATGCCGGGGGTTTAACTCATCTTCTTCTGAGAGGTTGCACGGGCCTTACAACTCTCTCAGCGACCAAGAATATGGGAAATCTTCAGGTCCTAGACCTCTCCGGTGCCACTTCTTTGGGTGAAATCGAGGATTTTCAAGATCCCATAGAACTCCGTGACCTCATCCTTTCTAGGACTAAAATAAAGAGGCTGCCCAAGTTCCGTGAAGGCTGTAAGCTTCGTAGGCTCCTGCTGAAAGATTGCACCTTGCTCACCAATCTTCCGAACTTTGCAGATCTTAGGAGCTTGGAGGTCCTTGATCTTTCGGGATGTAGCAGTTTGGAAATAAAAGGTTCATCCTTTCTACAAATGTCGAGTCTCAAGATACTTAATCTTTCAGGAACAAAACTCCGGTCCCTTTCCTCGGATTGTTTTCCTGTTAGCCTCTCCCAGCTTATAATAAGAGATTGTGTGGACCTGAAAGTGCTCCCGGCAATCGAGTCTATCAAGGCCTTAGAGAAACTGGACCTCTCTGGTTCGTGCTACCTGCATAACGTGACAGCTGAGACGCTTAAATGTATGACCAACCTACGGGTGCTCAACTTGTCTGGTGTTCCCCTGAAGGAATTGCCACCTTTGTCCCACCTGACCTTGCTCAGAGAACTTTCGCTAGCTGGCTGTTCCTTTGATGTAGAAAAACTAGAGAAACTGACAGGGTTGAGGCATCTGGACTTGTCGAGGATGAAGAAAGTTTCCCTGCCTTCCCTGAAAAAGTTTCCCCATCTACGTCAGTTGATTCTGAGTGACTGTTCTGAATTGAAGGAGTTGGTTGATTTGAAGGCACCTAAGAATTTGGAAGTTCTGGACATTGAGGGGACGACTTTTGCTCTTCCCCAAGATATCGGAAGTCTTGCAGGGCTGAGGGAGCTTAAATTGTCAGAGATGAAACAAGGAGACTGGAGTAAGATTAAAATTGTTCCCGAGAATTTCAGCTGCCAAAAGTGCGAACTGGCTAGTTCTCCTCTCGATGAAATGATTTCGTTGGTTATTGGCGGTATTGCATTCTTCAATTTCTTGAAGGACAATGCCAGTTTATGGGATTCCTGTTTTACGAAATTTCATTTCTCCGTTTGGATTCCTAAGGCAAAAGTTAAGAGAAGAAGCCATGAAGATGTAAGACTCACGAGTCTTCTAGAAAGGAACACGGGTTACCTAAAGGATGTCGTTTCTGTCGGAAGAATCCCCCCAGGAGGGGAATATAGCCGGTATCTGGAGATTCACGGGTTGCTGTTTCCTGAACCCGAACCTGAAAAACCTTCTCAACCAAAGGATGTTATGCTTGAAGGCAGTACAGGTGAGATACCAAATAATGTCCCCAAGCAAGCTGAACCAGAATATAATCACGTCGAGGTACTGAAAGAAGCTCTCATTTGTACCGAGCACATTTCGCTGATTGACAATAGCTCTATAAAACATATATCTCAGATTGGTGATGAGAATCTAAAGGCAATGAAAAGCCTATGGCTTGAAAATTGTGCCAATATTACCCGCGTCATCAACAAAATAGAAGATGTAGGTTTGGTGCAAAAGCTAAGTTCTCTGTATTTGTGGAATCTGTCATCCTTAACTTGCATGTATTATGATGAACTGCAGCCTGAGCACTTCCCTCATCTTAAGACCTTGCATGTGGAGTGTTGCCCTCTGCCCAAGCTTTTTGATCCATCCTGGCTCCCTGAAAATCTTGAAACCCTGCGCGTGAAATTCTGCACGGAAATGACTGTGATATTTGACTGTTCTAGAGAGACCGTGGAATGTAAGTTGCAGAAGTTGCAGCTCGTGGGACTGCCAAAGCTTATCAGTATTGGCATTTCTATGCCTCATTTGAAAGAATTGAAGCTTAGAGGTTGTCCAGGGGTGGAGGATCTAGGAGTACTCGGAAAGGCTGATTATCTAGAAGTTATTCATATTTCCGATGCCTCCAAGCTGAAAAGAATCTTGACCGGGCAGGATTTCGGCAGCTTCCAAAATCTGCTTGATCTCAAGATAGAGTCTTGCCCTCGGCTCGAGTGTATTTTATCTTCGCCTTTGGTACCTCAAAAGTTGAAGTCTATTGAGATAAAGCACTGCGGAGAATTGGCAACCTTGTTTTGCAGCGGACCAACTCCGGTCTCGTTGCCAAGCCTGACCTCTCTTGTGTTGTGGAATTTGCCTAAGTTAGAGAATATCGGTGCAGAGCTTCCTGATGGACGATCCTTCCCACACTGGGGTTGCCCCAAGTTGGCAAAACTTACATGAAAGGTACTGTCATCTTCATGCTGGGCATGGATTTATCTGCATCTGCCAAAGCAAACATGATGTTCAATTTGGATATCCTTTGTTTTCGCCGCTTAGAAACTTTCTGTGCTTGCCCAGCTTGATTTTGGAACCCTGTCATACATATATTAGCCAATATCGCATTCCCTCAAATTTGCCTTCTTTTACGTCTGCAGAGTTTCCTCAAATTTGCTTGAAATGTCCGGAGAAAGGGCAGGATGATTTCCACATTTAGTTTGCTGACGGATTGATTGGTGTTACACGTGCAGTGAGATTGCAACTACAGATGCTGCGCACTCACTCACTCGAGTGTTTCTCTACTGCAGCCTGCACTTGCACTGCACTACATTTTTCAGCTCCGGGATTGCCATTTCTATTTAACAGAGGTTTGCACTCTGATTGTTCCTTTTGGATTCAGTGGCTTACCATAGCCGTTAAATTCTAGCGGGCACAGCTTTTGGCTCGAGACTTAGTTCAGTAAATAACTTTTAGCTAGGGGTTTGTATCTCCCTGCTTGTTCATGCCGCCGCAGGTTTAACTCAGTTTTCAATTTCTTATGAATTTTCAAGTGCGGGACTCTTAGCTGGTCGGATTTTCAAACATAGACATCTTCCATCATCCGCAGTCCGAGAACATTTGGCACGGCTTTGATGTCCTTTCGATGAACAGTTTTCACAACTACTTTGCTATTTCAACCTATCTCATCCCAACACACCAAAATGAAGAAGGAGAAATTTTGATTTTCTTCCGAACAGTCTATTTCATGGCTTGATTCTATGCAGATAAATCGCGGGCATGTCAAGCAGGCAAAGACAACCAAAGCATGCACGCCATCTAAGGCTCCAAGACAACGTGATTATCAAGCTCCAAGGCTCCAGGTCAACTGTCCGGATTCATGAAGTTTATATCAAAGCCTCATTAAAAAAAAAAGATGGCTTTATTAAGTTATACATTTCGATCGTGGACTTTAACGTGTGCTCGGGGATGAACGACAAGAGATGAGTGACATGAGTGAACGAGAACAGATGAGCAACAACGAAGTCTGTTTTGAGTGAAGCACCTTGAGCGAAGCATCACTTTAAGATTCAACGGTATGATGGTGTTCACCTCCTCAGAAGAGAAGCGGCCTCTCTTGATATCCGGCTGCAACCGACCGCTCTTCCCGCAACGTTGCAACACCCCAAGTACTCGAGAACCTCAGTAAACTTTGCAACCAGTCTTTTCTCTTACACATATATACAAACTCACCAGCATTCTTGGGGAGGGTCCTCCAATTGCCATAGCCATCCTCCTCTCGGGTCCATGGACCTTTCCTTCACCCCCCATTGTTCTTCTCACAACCCCCCGATGATGTAATAAGGACAGAAGAAACCTTTCGTTTCGTTCAAAATTTGTCGCACGCAAGTAATTTTATTAAATATTAAAACCTATGCTTGAATCCTATTTACATCGTACACGATACACTTCGGATAAATCATATACCTAAACTTAAAGTAGGAACAGATTCACGATAATTCTTCACGAAAAAAATGGAGTTACAAAAAAAAAGAAAAATAGACTAAGAGTTGTTGTCATTAGGAAAAAAAAAATTTTTAAGAAACAATTGGTTTTGGTGGAGTTTGAGGGTGTTTTTAATTTTATTTATAACCTTTAGAAAACGATTATATTATTTACATTTTATTTTTTTGGCACGATGATAATTGATTTATTACGTCAAAATGCCTTTAACATTAGAACTACCTGATATTGGTATTTAAGTTCATAAGATAACTAATAATTTCTTGTAGAAATCAATTGCCTAAGAGCAATGAGAAATGAATGACATGGCCATGACGCAATAATTAGAAAAAAAGAGTAATAAATGAGAAAGAGGGAAAAACAGGTCGGACAAAAAATTATTGCCAAAAGTTACATCCACAAATAAAAAGAAGAAAAGTAAATATAAAACGATGGGAGTTGGCACACAAAGCATGTGTGCCTCTTCACGGAGTTCACCAATGTTTTCTTTCCTTTTCTTCCCCACGAAGCCTGGGGGTAGCCCAAAGAAAAAAATGGTGGTCTAAAAAGGGATCTTGAATTTGAAGCTTACTACTGTCCAGATTGTGTTAACCTTAAAATTCTTACAAGAACTGCTTGCTCCTGGTAGGAACGAGCAAGTTCCCCCCGCGGGGGCAGCAGTTCGTGTGTCCCGGAAGACATCCTCATCTGACAGTATAAACAAAGTCCCGATTTATGAGATATGAATGAAGAATGGTTGGATTGCTGTGGGCAGTTACCTTCTGTGCATGTCGTTTGAAATACATCTGAAGACTATGAATTTGAGTAGTCCTTGTTTCTGCTCTGATATGCTAGATGCGAGTCGAGGAACTTGTGGATATCATCATCAGGATCTCGTCGTGGATGTTTCTGTTGGTAACAAGGACGCCGCCGTTGGGGCATATAGTCCTCCGTTCGCTTGTATCTGCTGCTAAATTGAGTTCAGTGCCTTCCCAGTCTGTTACCTGGATAGTAATAATCAGTGACCACATCATGTCGAAAAATATATTTCAAGGTCTGTTACCGAGATGAAGTACCTTTCCCCCGGCCTCGAGCACGCATATGATGCCGACAGCATGGTCCCATGCCTACAGAGGAGGACATAAGTACGGATATAAGAAGACCCTCTGGTTAGCCGGTTCGACAAAGGAATGAGGGCGATGAAGCCCAAGAACTGATCACCTTGACTGTAGCTTTCGGTTTTACCCTCTGAATGTATACGGACGCCCTTCCTGAGGCAATCAACATGTACTTACATAAGCTGCACGATCAATAGAAAGCTTGTCAGGTTCCCAGGAAGCTTTACTCTAAGGCTGAGAAGGGATACATGGATGAAGCTGAAGATGGCTGGAACAGGCTTCGATGTGAAAATGACAGAAAGATCATCCGTGAGTTTTGATATCAGTGAAATCATGATGGGAGTATCACATTATCGAGACAACGAGAAAACGATGCAGACATCAATCAAACTTCCACATAAACAAAGCGCATCTACGCCGAACCATTTCATTGGAGAGGAGAGAAAACGTACAGTGAGAAACCGATTGGATTATGAAAATGAGACGTCAGAAATACGAAAATTCATACAAGAAACATCATATGACCTTCCACAACAGGCTTTCAAGAGCACAATTTCATCCTTTCGAGGGGTATCTGGAGTAGTTGCTTTAAAGGTTGCTGAGAGGGGGAGCGACTCCCATGCCTGACTTTCTGGAATGCAGAAACGTCCCTCGTGTGCACTCGAGAATCCATCGACCAAAGTCCTGGTCCATAGACCAGATAATGCACGAGTGGGATCGAGCATGTCTGACAGCCATCTTGTCCATGTGCCACAGCCGGTATGAGATATCATAATGAGGCCAAGCTTTAGACCTCTGTCCTGCCCTTCTTGCAGCTCATTCTCCACAACATCAGAAAAACTTGGCTGCCAGTTCGGGCAGCCCATGACCCCTAAAACAATTTCTCCACCAACTACAAGTGCCAATCCCACCTGAAAACATAGAAGTGTGTGTTTCAGTCAAGAAGAGAGGCAAAGAAGTTAAGACCCACGTTTATATCGAGCAAGCATCTTGGAGAATGATCCGCAACTGGCCAGTGCCTGCATATTACAATTGCTGGAAACAACCCTAACTAGCTACATCGTTGTCTCAGTGAATGGAATCTACTGATCAAGTTCAGAAGCCAGAATCTCCTAACAACGAGCAGTCCTCTTTAACCATAGAACTTTATCAGCCATACTATTGACTGCATAATCACTAAATCAGTCAATGACAATCTAACAAAAATGTACAAAACTTGCATAATCAAAATAAAACAAAGGCCTGGCTATTAGACCATACATCAGCAAATTAGAGAAAGCTTCATTGAGCCCGAGCTTGGGAAAGAAGGCACATACCACGTATAAGGACTCGTTTTCCTTTAAAAATCCCCGTGTTCCATCTATCGGATCCAAAATCTGCAGCCATCAAAAGAATCAACTGTATTTTACTCATTTTGCTTGTCTAAATTTTTTTCTAACATTTGGTAGGTTTGAAGAATCTATAACATACTCATCCCTCTATTTGCCAGGATCAAACTCTGCAGACTCACCCAGTAAGTTGCTGGCTGGATCCCAAAAGAAGCAGCATCCTTTCCTCCTCTGTCAATAGCTTTCAAAACGTCGTCTTTCGTTGGTGGTCGATCTACAGGGGCAGCTTTATCGGTAACGGCATTGGTCACAAAGTCTGCTAAACTGGTCGCCCGTATAGAAGCGGAGTCCTCCTCTGCCACCAGAGGGATAGAGGGGAACTGTTTCCCCAGTTCTATCACATAGAAGAATTTATACAGATGTGTCACCAATTGCCCGGAGAAGAACCCGGATTCAGTCACATGCAGACAATGATAATGCCCTAATTGCTTACTATTACTGCAACCATCTTTGCAGAATTCCTGGATTACGAACCAATCCAACAAGAAATACAACCTCGTTTCCTACAATTTCAAGCACAAAATCAAAGACCCCTGGAGTTGAATCGCAGTTACCCAAACTGACGAGAGCTTGCACGCCGAAATCGGCAACGGTGACGGGCGTTCGATCATCCTTCTCCACGACCCTACTTCCATCTCCGGAAAACAAAGACCTTTTGACCTGCACGAAAACAACAGCAAACCCAAACTCCCCTCACCCAAAATCCAGAAGCCCCATAAACAACTGCGGGAAAACCGAGGAATCGGGAAGCCCATTACGTCAACGCAGAGACGGCAAGCTCTCTTGACCACATCGACCGCCGCCTCGAGCTCCCTCCGGTACTCGGCGTTCCGGAACGAGGAGGGAAGCGACGAGGCGTAATCGACAGGAGACGAAGACTTGCAGGCGATGGATACCCTGTGATGGAGCGTAGGGTAAGCACACGGACCGATGCGTCGGACGGCGGAGATGCGATGCTGCTGGTGGAGGACCGTCATTTTGCTGCGGCTCAGGTGGTTAGCGATAACAGCGGTTTTAACTTCGATCCATAAAATTTCTGATTTTCTTCGCCACTCGTATACAAACGGAACATTCTACAATTATTCATAATAAAAGATAAAATTTTTAAAATTCGCAAGTGGAAGGTGGGTTTGCACTTTCCTTTAAAAAAAAAAACTTTCGGCCCCCACCCCCACCCTTCCTACCCTCCGTCCCGCCTCCAACCCACCTCATTCTATCTCATTTCCGCCCCTACCCGCCTCTTCTTCACCCCTCTATTTCCTTCCCCGTCATTTCCGTCCCGTCTTCCCCCTCTTCAGTTTCTCTCCTACGTTCCGTTCCTCTTTCTTTTAAAAAAAATAAAAAGTTAAATGAGACGGAAACTCACATTCTGTTTAATAATTTTAAAGTTAAGATTTGAAATTTTGTCTTTTTTATAAATTAAAAAACGGGTTCATTTAATTGTAAATTCGTATTTTACGAAATACGAACCGCATTTCGTAATTTATTTTTAAATTAACCCTCACGACTCCCTTGAGTTTTGAATAAGCAAATAAGACAAAAAATGGAGACGGGCCATTAATGATGAGATTCGAGAAATCAGAAGGATGGACATGTGGGAACTTGCTTATCTTTCTGGTGTCAAAAGTCGATTGGTGTGGCGTGGATATTCAACGAGAAAAAGAATGATGGCCGTGTTGTAGAAAAAATATTGTTAAATGACTTGAATTATTATTAGCCGATCTGAATTATTACCCTACCCAAAAGTTTAGGGACCTAGATGGTAATTTCTAGACCTAGGGTTACTTGTGGGTTTGTAAAGGGTTATTGGGAGGACAAGACAATTGGGACGACGACTCTTGATTAATAGAATTCTCTCTGCTCGTGGATGTAGGCTATCTTGACCGAACCATGTAAATCCTGGTGTTTGTGTTTCTCTTGTTCTATTTTCTTCGTTGATCCGGCTGCAATCGATAACAAGTGGTATCAGAGCAAGGGTTTGTTAGATCTGAGGCAGTGCTGTTGAAGGTGTCTTTTCACAAATTTGAAATTGAGAAGTTCAATGGTTCGAATGATTTCCGTTGTGGAAGGTGAAGATGCAGGCTCTTCTGGTACAACAGGGATGTGCAGCAGCGTTAGATGGAGAAGTGAAATTACCAGCGTCAATGGATGCGGCAGGGAAGGCTGATATTCTGTCCAAAGCCCATAGTACGATTCTTTTGAGTCTGGCTGATGAAGTTTTAAGGGAGGTGCTTGGAAATAAAACGGCGGCTTCTTTATGGAAAACGCTTGAAGATAAATATCAAAATAAATCCTTGACGAATTGTCTTTATTTGAAGCAGCGTTTATATACTTTGAGGATGACAGAAAGTGCATCGGTTAAGGAGCACGTCGACAATTTTAATCGGATTGTTTTGGATTTACAAGGCGTTGATGTTAAAATTGACGATGAAGATCAAGCTTTAATTCTTCTGTGTTCTTTGCCTAGCTCATATGAAAACTTCGTGGATACTATGTTGTATGGAAGGGAGACCATTTCTGTCAATGATGTAAAAGATGCGCTACAGTCGAAAGAATTGAAGAAGAAGGTCTCTGAATCATATGAAGGTGGATCAGAATCAGGTCTGGTTGTCAGTAGAAGCAGGAATAAGGAGAGGGATGGCGGAAAGAAGGGCAAGTCACGTTCAAAATCTAAATCCAAGGGACCGAGATGTTATCACTGTAAAGAGCCGGGGCACTTTAAAAGAGATTGTCCGCAGCGAAAAGCTGGTAAAGAAGGTAGAGAATCAGATGGTAAAGCAATTGCAAGTGTAGTGCGTGAGAGTTCTGATGAAGGTGAATACGAAGGCAGTGATGTCTTGACTGTTGCAACTTCCAGTCTTACAGATACATGGATCATGGACAGTGGCGCCTCTTATCACATGACTTTTAATAAGGACTGGTTCACTTCATTTAAAAAGTGGAACAGTTCTGTGAGGTTAGGTGATGACAAGGCAATTCCAGTTTTGGGCAGCGGCTCAATGCAGATCAAAATGTATGATGGGACTGTTAGAATAATCGAAGCTTGGTATGTTCCGGACCTACGGAAAAATCTGATATCTTTAGCTACTCTTGATAATCATGGATACAAATTTACTGGTGGTGATGGACAACTCAAAGTCTCGAAGGGTGCTATTACGGTGATGAAGGGTAAACGCCAGCATGGTATTTACGTCTTGATGGGGAATACAGTGACGGGAAGTGCTGCTGTCTCTTCTTATGAACAGTCTATTGATTGTACAGAGTTATGGCATTGTAGATTGGGGCATATGAGTGAACAAGGCCTTACAATTTTGAGTAAAAAAGGTTTGTTGAATGGAGCTGAAACTGGAAAACTGAAGTTCTGTGAAACTTGTGTTATGGGCAAGCAACGCAGGGTTAAGTTCAGTTCAGGAAAGCACACTTCAACGGGTATCCTTGAGTATATTCATTCTGATTTGTGGGGTCTAGCTCGAGTTAAGTCTAATGGTGGATGCAGTTACTTTGTTACGTTCATTGATGACTACTCCAGAAAAGTTTGGGTGTATTGTTTGAAATCAAAGGATGAAGTGTTTGGGCGGTTCAAAGAGTGGAAGACTATGGTTGAAAAACGTACGGGTAAACAGGTCAAAACTCTGAGGACGGATAATGGGTTAGAATTTTGTAATGCACCATTTGATGAGTTCTGCAAGAAGGAAGGTATAGTGAGGCATCGTACTGTACGACATACACTACAACAGAATGGAGTTGCAAAACGCATGAACCAAACACTGATGCAGCGTGCTCGATGCATGCGGTTAAACGCTAGACTCCCTAAAGAATTTTGGGCTGAGGCAGTTAATATTGCCAGTTATTTGGTGAACAGATCCCCATCAACTGCAATTGATTGTAAGACTCCGCAAGAAGTATGGTATGGTACTTCCTCTGATTATTCTGGCCTGCGTATATTTGGTTGTCCTGCATATGCTCATGTTAATGATGGTAAACTGGAGCCGAGGGCAATGAAGTGCATATTTCTAGGATATGCTAAAGGGGTTAAAGGATATAGATTGTGGTGTACCGAAAAGGATATAACTCCTAAATTTATTATTAGCAGAGATGTTACGTTTGATGAATCTGCTATGTTTGGCCAGAAAAGGGAACTTGATGATCATGCAGGGAAAAGTGATCGTGATGTTGTCCAAAAGGTGGAGTTTGATGCCGAAACTTCGAATAGAATATTGGAAAATCCTGAAAATCAGCCCATAGAGATGCAGCAAAATGAATATGAAAGTATTGCAACAAGCAAAGCTAGGAGGGTGACAAAAAGGCCTGCCAGGTTTGCAGATTTTGTTAATGTCGTGGATACTAATCCAGTTACTTATGCTCTGGCAGTAGCTGAGAGTATAAATTCGGATGAACCTCGGTCATATAAAGAGGCAGTGAAGAGTATGGAAGCAGCGGAATGGTTAGTAGCCATGAATGAGGAGATGCAATCATTGTCAAAAAATAAAACCTGGGAACTTGTACCAATGTCAAACGGTGTTAAATCGGTGGGATGCAAATGGGTCTTTAAAAGGAAAGAAGGTATTCCTAGGGTTGAAGCAGCTAGGTTCAAAGCACGGCTTGTGGCACAGGGGTTCTCGCAGAAGGAGGGAATTGATTATCATGAGGTGTTTTCTCCAGTCGTAAAACACAAGACTATAAGAGTTCTGTTAGCCATGGTGAGTGCTTTTGATCTTGAGTTAGAGTAGCTTGACGTAAAAACTGCATTCTTACATGGAAACTTGGAGGAGCAAATTTATATGTCGCAACTCGAAGGTTTTCTTGATCCTGAGAAGAAAGATCACATGTTTTTGCTGAAAAAATCTTTATATGGTTTGAAACAGTCACCAAGGCAGTGAAGAGGTTTGATGCATTTATGATTTCTCATGCTTTTATCCGAAATCAGTTTGACAACTGTGTCTACTCTAGAAAGTTGGCCGATGGCTCATTTGTGTATTTGTTGCTATACGTTGATGCTATGTTAATTGCAGCTCGCAGTAAAGCTGAAATTAACAATTTAAAGGCTTTGTTGAGCAGTGAGTTTGAAATGAAGGATTTGGGTGTAGCCAAAAAAATATTGGGCATGGAAATCTGGAGAGACAGGAAAGCAGGATTATTGTACTTGTCACAAAAGAAGTACATTGAAAAATTATTGCAGGTTTTCCAGATGGGCGAATCCAAGCCAGTTAGCACTCCTTTGGCGGCACACTTTAAATTTGATGCTAGTGCGTTACCGAATACAGAGGAGGAGAAAGACTACATGAGTCTTGTTCCTTATTCAAATGCCATAGGCAGCTTGATGTATGCAATGGTGTGCACTAGACCAGATTTAGCTCATGCTGTTAGTGTGGTTAGCAGATTTATGAGTAATCATGGAAAAACTCATTGGGAAGCGGTAAAATGGATTATGCGATACTTGAAAGGTACAAGTGGTTTATGTTTAGTTTATGGAGCTGGTGGAACTGCTAATGGTCTTATGGGATATACTGATTCTGATTATGGTGGAGATCTCCTGAGAAGAAGATCCTTGACATGTTATATTTTTACTCTCTTTGACGGTAGTATCAGTTGGAAAGCAACTCTACAGTCTACTGTTGCTTTGTCTATAACTGAAGCAGAATATATGTCATTGACTGAAGGTGTTAAGGAGGGCATCTGGTTGCTTGGTCTTGTTGGTAGTTTGGGTTTGGAGGTGCAGAAACCTGCTATTTACTGTGACAGTCAAAGTGCATTATGTTTAGCGAAGAACCCGGTTTATCATGAAAGATCGAAGCATATTGATGTTAGACTAAATTTCATCAGGGATGTTATTGAAGAAAACGTATTGACTAGCAGATAATCCAGCAGATATGTTGACTAAGCCACTACCTGTAGAAAAGTTCAAGCATAGCTTGGACTTGGTGAATATTCGCATATCCCCAGGGCCTTAGAGGCATGAATGGCAGAGAGTTATTCTTGTGAGTTTCCAAGGAAAATTCAAGTCAATGTGGAGATTTGTTAAATGACTTGAATTATTATTAGCCGACCTGAATTATTACCCTACCCAAAAGTTTAGGGACCTAGATGGTAATTTCTTGACCTAGGGTTACTTGTGGGTTTGTAAAGGGTTATTGGGGGGACAAGGCAATTGGGACGACGGCTCTTGATTAATAGAATTCTCTCTGCCCGTGGATGTAGGCTATCTTGGCCGAACCACGTAAATCCTGGTTTTTGGGTTTCTCTTGTTTTATTTTCTTCGTTGATCTGGCTGCAATCGATAACAAATACAAAGTGAGGAATCTAATTTTTTTAAATTAACTGTATTTTCGTACAAAGCTCCGAAGAACTCCTCGAAGTTTGATCAAAGTAGCTTCTTCGAGCAGGGAGACACAAGAAGATGTCCTCGATGAGTACTTTCCCTTTTTTAACAAAGAAATTCCGAGAGAAGAACTTTCGCAGCTTCCAGCTCCTTCAACGTTGCCAACCACATCCCCAGCTGCGCCGTACTTGCCCGAAAGTTTTATCGGGAGACCTACATGGATGAGAGCATTGCATGATCATTATGGGAACATGGTGGTAATCAACGACGAGTCCATGTTTTGACTTTTGATTGACACGACTCCCTTGAGTTTTGAATAAGCAAATAAGGTGAAAAAATGGAGACAAGCCACGAATGAAGATATTCGAGCAATCAGAAGGATGGACATGTGGGAACTTGCTTATCTTCCTGGTGTCAAAAGTCGATTAGTGTGGCGTGGCTATTCAACGAGAAAAAGAATGATGACCGTGTTGTAGAAAAAATACAAAGTGAGGAATCTAATTTTTTTAAATTAACTGTATTTTCGTACAAAACTCCGAAGAACTCCTCCGTAGAAATTCGAATTAAGACAACGTCGCTAGGTGATGATGATTTTGTTACTCTTATTCCAGTAAAGGAGTCGTTCGTTGAAATCCCATAAACATTACACATAAGACGATGTAGCGAAGTAAAAAGCAGAAACACACAACATTCCAACAGACACGCAGAAGCAGCCGTCGAGGAACCACTCCGCTACATGCGAAGCGTGATTCATTACTCGTTATTCTGGACTGGGTTTTGTAGCTGGGTGTACGAAGCCTTACGATTGGGGATTTTTCGGAGGAGATTGTAGGGTCGGAGGAGTTCGTTTTACTTCCCGTCTCCCCCGGCGATGCAGAGCTCCTGGCCGATGTCGAGGTTGTCGCAATCGATGTTGGGGTTGAGAGCGTAGAACTTTTCCGGCTTCAAGTGATACTTTGTCCAGGTAAAGTAACAAGTTTGTCCCTTCTTTACCTTATATGTTTCTGTGCAATTAGTTCCAGAGTTGGGGTTTGATGGTTGAGATGATGGCGAGTCCGAAGAGATTTCTTGCAGTGGCACTTTATCTAGATCGGCTACGGTCGCTGGGAAAGGAGATTGGACCAGCATCGAGGTAATGAAAAACTAAAAAAAAATGAAGCAAGTAGCGGAAAAATAATACTTACGCTCATGTTCGGCAATGTTTCTTGCCATACAAACCGCGAGGAAGAACGCGAGCACAACAGACGCTTGCAGGAGAATGGCTGCAGAGGGCATGGTCGCTCTGGCCATCTTTTGCTTTATCCCTTGTTTTTCCGTGTGTTTTCTAACGCTGTAGGCGCTTCCTATTTGTAGGAAAATGAATCCAAAGTCATAAGAGCGAAATGTGTGTTATCCTCGTGATTACAGACACGGTGCATATCACTCGTTCGGACATTGTTTACCGATGCCATGTATGAATTGGATTCGGCGATTTTGTTCGTTTGTAGACGATATAAGCTAGGAATTCGCTGGATACTGATAAGAACGAGAAATGTCAAATCGATCTTTTCTATATAAAATGTTTCCTCAGGAATGCACCGAACAAGCGAAATATCGACAAATGATCAAATTGTGAGGTCAGTCGATTTGCCAGGACATGATAGCAGCGATCAATGCTCCACATTCATTACATTAAAGTAGTGTGTGCTCCATCTTGCGCTTGCAGTTTTACTTTCACACGATTTAAGTAGGAATCTATGGAACGATTCCATAATGCTTTTTATTTTCGTATCGCTTTTGTTTCAAACTAAACTTGCTTGAGGATATACAACGACTCAAATCTCGTGGGATCAATTTTGGGGTTACATAAGACTCATGCTAATTTGTTTAATAATTTGATGTATACTAATTTTAATGCGCTGATCGAGATGTAATTAGATATTTTAGATCGGGAGGAGAAGAGTTTATTTCTACTGTTTTTAACAACTTTTGAGTGCTTTTAACGGCTTTTATGAAACACATGAAGTTAGATGCTTTTTTCACAGAGATTACATCAACAGAACGTATTAGGTTAACGGAAGAATTGTACCTTCCTCAACATGGCAAGGAACGAAAATGGTCGCTTGTGAGGTGCACCTCTTAAGCCGATGTCCGACACCGTGCATAAAGGATCAAATGCCCACTGAAGCTCAAAGTGGGAAGAAGCCAGTTGTTGCTCATCCGAGGATTTTGAGGAGCGCCTCGTAGAAGCACCAATTGGTACGAGGGAGGTCGAAGCTTGTCGATGGAAGTGGGGATTTTGTGTTCATCGGATACGACTGAAAATCGAAGTTTGGTCCGGTTAACGGGAAGACTGCCGCGAGTCGTCACATGAAGTTTGATCAAAGTAGCTTCTTCGAACAGGGAGACACAAGAAGACGTCCTCGATGAGTACTTTCCCTTTTTTAACAAAGAAATTCCGAGAGAAGAACTTTCGCAGCTTCCAGCTCCTTCAACGTTGCCAACCACATCCCCAGCTGCGCCGTACTTGCCCGAAAGTTTTATCGGGAGACCTACATGGATGAGAGCATTGCATGATCATTATGGGAACATGGTGGTAATCAACGACGAGTCCATGTTTTGACTTTTGATTGACACGACTCCCTTGAGTTTTGAATAAGCAAATAAGGTGAAAAAATGGAGACAAGCCACGAATGAAGATATTCGAGCAATCAGAAGGATGGACATGTGGGAACTTGCTTATCTTCCTGGTGTCAAAAGTCGATTGGTGTGGCGTGGATATTCAACGAGAAAAAGAATGATGACCGTGTTGTAGAAAAATACAAAGTGAGGAATCTAATTTTTTTAAATTAACTGTATTTTCGTACAAAACTCCGAAGAACTCCTCCGTAGAAATTCGAATTAAGACAACGTCGCTAGGTGATGATGATTTTGTTACTCTTATTCCAGTAAAGGAGTCGTTCGTTGAAATCCCATAAACATTACACATAAGACGATGTAGCGAAGTAAAAAGCAGAAACACACAACATTCCAACAGACACGCAGAAGCAGCCGTCGAGGAACCACTCCGCTACATGCGAAGCGTGATTCATTACTCGTTATTCTGGACTGGGTTTTGTAGCTGGGTGTACGAAGCCTTACGATTGGGGATTTTTCGGAGGAGATTGTAGGGTCGGAGGAGTTCGTTTTACTTCCCGTCTCCCCCGGCGATGCAGAGCTCCTGGCCGATGTCGAGGTTGTCGCAATCGATGTTGGGGTTGAGAGCGTAGAACTTTTCCGGCTTCAAGTGATACTTTGTCCAGGTAAAGTAACAAGTTTGTCCCTTCTTTACCTTATATGTTTCTGTGCAATTAGTTCCAGAGTTGGGGTTTGATGGTTGAGATGATGGCGAGTCCGAAGGTATTTCTTGCAGTGGCACTTTATCTAGATCGGCTACGGTCGCTGGGAAAGGAGATTGGACCAGCATCGAGGTAATGAAAAACTAAAAAAAAATGAAGCAAGTAGCGGAAAAATAATACTTACGCTCATGTTCGGCAATGTTTCTTGCCATACAAACCGCGAGGAAGAACGCGAGCACAACAGACGCTTGCAGGAGAATGGCTGCAGAGGGCATGGTCGCTCTGGCCATCTTTTGCTTTATCCCTTGTTTTTCCGTGTGTTTTCTAACGCTGTAGGCGCTTCCTATTTGTAGGAAAATGAATCCAAAGTCATAAGAGCGAAATGTGTGTTATCCTCGTGATTACAGACACGGTGCATATCACTCGTTCGGACATTGTTTACCGATGCCATGTATGAATTGGATTCGGCGATTTTGTTCGTTTGTAGACGATATAAGCTAGGAATTCGCTGGATACTGATAAGAACGAGAAATGTCAAATCGATCTTTTCTATATAAAATGTTTCCTCAGGAATGCACCGAACAAGCGAAATATCGACAAATGATCAAATTGTGAGGTCAGTCGATTTGCCAGGACATGATAGCAGCGATCAATGCTCCACATTCATTACATTAAAGTAGTGTGTGCTCCATCTTGCGCTTGCAGTTTTACTTTCACACGATTTAAGTAGGAATCTATGGAACGATTCCATAATGCTTTTTATTTTCGTATCGCTTTTGTTTCAAACTAAACTTGCTTGAGGATATACAACGACTCAAATCTCGTGGGATCAATTTTGGGGTTACATAAGACTCATGCTAATTTGTTTAATAATTTGATGTATACTAATTTTAATGCGCTGATCGAGATGTAATTAGATATTTTAGATCGGGAGGAGAAGAGTTTATTTCTACTGTTTTTAACAACTTTTGAGTGCTTTTAACGGCTTTTATGAAACACATGAAGTTAGATGCTTTTTTCACAGAGATTACATCAACAGAACGTATTAGGTTAACGGAAGAATTGTACCTTCCTCAACATGGCAAGGAACGAAAATGGTCGCTTGTGAGGTGCACCTCTTAAGCCGATGTCCGACACCGTGCATAAAGGATCAAATGCCCACTGAAGCTCAAAGTGGGAAGAAGCCAGTTGTTGCTCATCCGAGGATTTTGAGGAGCGCCTCGTAGAAGCACCAATTGGTACGAGGGAGGTCGAAGCTTGTCGATGGAAGTGGGGATTTTGTGTTCATCGGATACGACTGAAAATCGAAGTTTGGTCCGGTTAACGGGAAGACTGCCGCGAGTCGTCACATGAAGTTTGATCAAAGTAGCTTCTTCGAACAGGGAGACACAAGAAGACGTCCTCGATGAGTACTTTCCCTTTTTTAACAAAGAAATTCCGAGAGAAGAACTTTCGCAGCTTCCAGCTCCTTCAACGTTGCCAACCACATCCCCAGCTGCGCCGTACTTGCCCGAAAGTTTTATCGGGGGACCTACAAGGATGAGAGCATTGCATGATCATTATGGGAACATGGTGGTAATCAACGACGAGTCCATGTTTTGACTTTTGATTGACACGACTCCTTTAAGTTTTGAATAAGCAAATATGGTGAAAAAATAGAGAGAAGCCATGATTAAAGAGATTCGAGCAATCAGAAGGATGGACATGTTGGAACTTGCTTGTCTTCCTACGGTCATAAGTCGATTGGTGTGGCGTGGATATTCAAGGAGAGAAGTAATGATCACAGTGTTGTAGAAAAAATACAAGGTGAGGAATCTGGTTTTTCATTATCGATGTGAGCATATCAACACACATTGTCACTTACTCTGAGCGTTTTATGAATATAGAGATCGAGCTTGGTTATGCAAAATCTAGTGATCATGTTGCGAAAATTTTTCCGATATCCCTCAATATTGATTCGTTCGGTAAGATAAGTCCTTTGCTTGGAGTCATGAATAAAGGTGAATTTTGGGATGGGGTGTTGAAATTCAAAAATGGTCATTTCAGTAACAACTAAAAGGAGAAGATTTAGATTACATTTTTGGGTAACTTCTTGATTTTTGTAATCAAATTTGATTAGAGCCCTTTGGAATTTGTCATATAAGTATTAGTTTTATGAGATGAGAGACTAATATGTTTTCCAGATTTTCGAGTTTTCTACTTCGCTTTTCTGTGAGGTTTTGTGAGAGACCCACTACATTTGCAACGGACATGGTGTTCCGGAACGAGGAAGGAGGCGATGTGGAGTCATCGGCGGGAGATGAAGACTTGTAGGCGATGATTTCCCTGCGAAGGAGCATAGGGTACGCAGGTAGACCGACACGTCAAATGGGGGAGATGTGGTGCGGCTGAGGGAGGAGATGTGTCATTTCGCTCCGGTCTCGAGAGTTATGGAAAGGGTTAGGTAAGAAAACGTCATTACTTTCAGTTGGCCTTCGACTTCCAATCTGTTTACGGTTGCTCAGTGTTCGCTTCAAAAGCGACCGCTGGACAAGTCGGATCCAAACACATTGGATATCTCTGGCACTACGAGCACTGGTACTCGGAAGTTTGTGGTGTGGTCGCCGTATGAATGAAGAAAGAGATGAGAAGGCAGCAGACAGACATCCTTAAGATGAAGCACTTACGGATGCCATCGATGATGCCTTCAGAAGGCAGCAGGAATGTAGGAGCACGAGATGTTTGAACGCTGGAATGCTTGAAAATAAAAAAAGACAATGTGTCCGTTTGTAGCGAGGTGTCCGTATACAATGCCTAAGAACAACTATTTATACTAGGCTAGACCTATGCATGTACGGTTTGTTGCCAGTTTTCATGTAATATATCCTTTCAATTTGAACAATTTTGGTAACAATTTCCTTCTATGTCTTGATATCGTCCGAAATCTTCCCGTAATAGCTACTGATCGACCGGATCGCCCACTCTTCGCCGTAGAGTTTTCCTGCTCGTCCAGTTGACTGTCCCTTGATCACCTCGTTGACCCTCGTTTCCTGGTAGCATCGTCGCTTGGTAACTGCTTTGTCTGCAAGCCTTCGCCTGGTGTGTTTCCACAGCCACCTCCTTACTAGGCTTGTCGTACTACAGGCCTGCATTCTGGACCGTTGATCCACAGATAGAGTCGAGATCTGTGGCCTAAAATTTCTCCTGTTAAATACTCAGTTTTCAACGCTTTAACTTTATATGATAACATTTATGATTACCATCTCTAAAACATCGAGGTCACGGCTAAAATTCCGTATCCACGACTCCCGTATATTCGGACATAGTATAAAAACAAATAGATATATCTGAACAATAAAATGACATGTAAGGAAAAAAACGTGTACATGTCTAAATAAATCGCCGACATGTCTGAACAGTTGCCAATGTCGACGGTTTCCTGCAATTACATGTCCGAACTCACGAGAGTTCGGAACACGGGATTTTAGTCGTGACACATGCTTTAGCCACCCAAAAGCTGTCATCGAGGAACCATTCGGCTACTTGCTAAGCGTGGTTCGTTTCCATGTACGCAAAACCGGGTTTTGTATGTTGGGTGTTTGGAGCCTTACAATAGGGGAGTTCGAAGGAGATTGTAGTGTCAGAATTTCGTTTGCAGTCTATATAAACAACCCGGCAACGGGATGTCAATAACAATGACGAAATGCACAGAGTATCCGATCGCGACTAACAAAATGGGGTGGCAAACGATCCGAAAAGTAAGAGAAAAATACCTCTGCACTGATCATGTCTAAACCCCCCCAAAGTTTACATTAGTCTTTTGTATTTGAATCAGGCTAGTGATGATCTTGAAATAAACTCAACAATCTCATACGCAAATTGGCTTCATACATATCAAAGGTCTACTGTGCCTAGAGATTGTTCATCGAATCCCCCTTCCCGATACCATGGAACCTTCGACTTAGGTTAGATGCCGATGGATGACCGATAGATATCTTTCTATCTCTCTCCATTCAAACTTGACCGGATGGGATTCGACACTCTTTTATAGCCGAAGCCCCTTCCCACATTGTGTCTCCTAAGTTACCAACCTACGCCGTGACAGAACCATTCTACTGTTCTACCTACAATTTATACCCAACTCTCACACAAAAGCCACTGATTTCTACGCCTACTAACAAACCAAAACAATCACTAGGAAACAATGATCGTTAACAAATAGTCCCTTGTATAATAACTGTCACATATGTGGTTTGTAATAATTCAGCATCTTGACGTACTTATATATAGAGTGATTTTGTGTATGTAGGAAACATGCAAGGATACGAAACATGAACAAACTTTACTATTGTGAACCATGTTGCAACATCAGTTGATGTTTTTCATCTTAATCAAAAGGACGTGCTTCGGGAAACAACATTCGCAGATACGTAAAAGCTGGCGGTGAAGAACGATTCCACTCGGCAATCATCTACCTTATTGTTGACTGGCTTTCGATGTCGGGTAAAGCCTAATGATGGAGTCAGTCGGCGGAGGTAGTAGGAAGGACTTGCTTTAGTATCCACTCCCAGCGGCGCAAAGGGCTTGGCCAATGTCGAGGTTGTCGCAGTCGATGCCCGGGTTGAGAGCGTAGAAGGTTTTTGGCTTCAGTTTATACATCGTCCAGGTAGAATAGCAAGTCTCTCCCTCCTTCACCTTATACTTCTGGCTACAGCTAGTGTCGGTGTCAGGTTCCGATGGTTGCATCCATGCCGGCAATGGCAGCAACCCCAGTATGTTTGGCAACCCCGGCCATTGTCCTTCCACATGTTTGACAAGGTCAGCTGTGGCCTCTGTCAAGCATAAAGATCATGTCAGCTTAACGAGAATGCTTATAACAAAACGCCAATACGGTCCTCAACCGGCAGTGTCTTAGGATTGTTTATTACAATGATACTTTCTATTTTGAAGTAGAAACAAATGGTAATATGATAATGGAACCGTCAATGCACAAACTAAGTGATTACGAAACCATGTTCTTCGCTATTTGATGAAGCATGCATCTGTAAACCTACAAATTGGTTTGTACAAATATAGGCAGTAGAGTCACAAACCGTTACTCTTGTTGTCGACGATGTTTCTTGCCATGGAAATTGACAGAACGAAAGCTAGTGCAACAAAAACATGGATGAAGACGGCCGCAGGCTTGGTTGCATTAGCCATTTCTCTGTGCTCAGTCTTGCTTTCTCTCACTAATGCAAATATGTTTGGTTCTGATTATTAATGAATGAGGATTGCTCCATTTTATAGCGAAACAAAATTGGGAATCGGAAAAACCAAAGAAACAATATGTCATTGCTGTCGTTTTTGCATATTAACCTTGTCAAACATTGTTTGGCCGTTGGATTTGATTCAGATTTGGAAGTTTCGTTCACTTTCGACAGAGGTAGACTGGGGACAGTTTAATGCCAACAGCATGTAAAACCTCCCTTCCGGATAATCCGATGAAGCTGCCCTTGATGACACATCAGCCATGATGATTACAGTGACGAACTATACGAAGTGAGACCTTCATTCCTAAAACAAGGCAATAATTGAAAGCTCGCATCGAACAGGAAGGACGGGCGACTGATGTAATCTCATTTATATGTAATCGAGTTTCTATTAGCAAAAGAAAGCGATATATGTAACTTTGTTGTACTCCAACGGGCGCAAAGCAAAGCCACGGAATGAGATCAGGAGAATATAAACAGCTAGAAGAAAGCAAGCAAGGCAAAGAAGGCACAGAAGATGATGGTTGCAAACTTGATCTTGTTCCTCATTCCAGTTCTCTGCTTTAAATTTGTTCAGTGCACTTGGTGGCAAGTAAGAATTGCTCTAGTTATGGCAAATGAAATTATTCGAGTTTTCCCTCGGCAGGTTACCATGACAGGCTGAAAATGAACTAGGTCGAATGGGGGAGATGTGATTTGGCGGGTGGAGAAGGAGTGCCATTTTGGTTAGGTGCGAAAAACTTGTTACTTTCAGTTGGCCACTGGCCTCCGCTTTATTTGCTGTTGCTATGTTTTCATTACTTTTAACTTCATTTGATAATATTTCAGATTTCCTTCTCCACAGTATCATCCTCGTATTCCAACGAAATACACCTTCGTACGTATTGAATCAAGACAACATTGCCAAAGATGATGATTTTGTTTGTATTGATCTAGTAAAGGAGTCGTTTGCACAACTCCCATACATTTTACTCATAAGACTGTTACACGGTAGAAGCAGAAACACACAACATCCCTCAGCCACCCAAAAGCTGCCTTCGAGGAACCACTTCGCCTAGCTAGTACGATTATCATTATTCAATATTGGGTTTTATAGATTGGGTATATAAAGCCTTATAATTGGGGAGTTACAAGGAGATTGCAGGGTCGGAGGTGTTTGATTTAGTTCCCATCTCCCCCGCGACACTAAGCTCCTGGCCGATGTCAAGGTTGTCGAGGTCGATGTTGGGGTTGAGTGCATAGAACTCTTTTGGCTTCAAATGATATTTTGTCCAGGTGAAGTAGCAAGTTTGTCCCTTCTTCACTTTATACTTCTCGGTGCAACTAGTTCCAGAGTTGGGATCCGAAGATTAAGATGATGGCGAGTCCGAAGTTATTTCTGGCAGTGGCACTCGATCAAGATCGGCTATGGCCGTCGGGAAGGAGATTGGGTCAGCAATGACTTAATGGAAAAACTAAAAGTGAATCACGAAGCAAAAATTAATACTACGCTCATGTTTGATGATGCTTCTTGCCATACAAACCATGAGGCGCTTGCAGGAGGATGGTTGCATAAGACATGGTCACTTTGGCCATCTCGACACACCTGATTTTGCTTTATCTCTTGTGTTTTTAGAGTGACTTTTACCGATAGAGGCGCTGCATAAGTATAAAAATAATGAATTCTAAATTATAACAGTGAAATGTGTATCATCCTCGAGATTGCAGGCACAGGTGCGTATCGCTAGATTGGGCATTGTTTATGGATGATGCCATATATGAATTGGATTCGGCCGTTTTGTTCGTTTGCTGTCGATTTAAGCTAGGAATTAGCTGGATGTTGATAAGAGCAAGCAATGCCAAACCGATCTTTCCTAGTTTAATAGTTCCTCGGGAATGGACCAAACTATCAACAAATATTGGCAAACGATCAAATCATGAGGTCAATCGATTGGACGAGACGTGAAAGTATTAGTCAATGCTCAACATTAAAGTAGCATGTGCTCTTCTCGTGCTAGCAGATTTACGATCACACGATTTAAGTAACAACCTAAGGAACGATTCTGCAATGCTTTGATCGTCTGCAGAAACACAAATTACCCGGACAATGAACTTGAAGTACCATCATTGTGATTTCAAATTAAACTTGACAAATCACCACAAATCTCCTATACTTCCTTCTCCTTGACAACATATGATTGCTCAAATCTTAGGCGACAATTTTGGTGAAACATACGACTAATTGACAATTTACGATGCAATGTTGTTGTTGGATTACACTAAGAGGGGTGAATTAGTTTTTATCATTTTTTCGCCCTTTCCAAACATATGCGGAAGCGTATTGTGTCACAGCAAAGCATTACTCAGAAGTGAGGTCGACTCGCTGTAAGCGTTACAACGCTGATCGTTAGATACCCGTGTGGATGTAAGCACAATCGTAAGGGGCACATTAGTTTTTATAGCAGTTCGGCCTTAATCGACTTACGTCCTCTAAGTCGCTGTTTCAAACCGCCATTTTGAATTTACAAAGAAGTCACTGTTTGAAACAACGACTTTGGTTGAAATCGGCAAAATTGTTGTCTCAAACAACGATTTTGGGTGACTTGTAAATTTTTTAGACTTTTTTCGCTGGCTTAAATAACGACTTTCCTTAAAAGATGTTGTTTCAAACCAATCGACTTTGCCCTGAACACCAAAAAATACCAAGTTACTTAAAGTCGTTGTTTGGGACAGTGACTGCCAATTTTAACCAAAGGTGCAGTTTGAAACCGACTTAGGGGCGGTATTCAGGTAATTTTAAAAACTCGAATCGTCAAACCAGGTACAATCCTCGAATGTTGATGGTGTGTAATCATTTATTTCCGGATAATCCAAAGAAGCTGCCTTCGAAGCCAACATTGGCCGTGACGACAGCGACGAATTACACTAGGCACCTTCATCCCTTACAACAGGGCAAAATAAAGCGAAAGCTGGTGACGAACAAGAACAACCGGCGGCTGATGTTCATCACATTCTTATGTAATAAAATGGCTTACTTGAATAAAAAGCCTTATTTTTAAAGTGGATGTGGTTTCTCAGCCAAACGAAAGGGATATATGCAACTTTGCTGTGTCTCGGTCTGTATCCGTCGTTCGTTACCTCGCATGACGCGAGATGACCGACAGATGCATCTAAGTATAGGTACAACACGTCGTGTGCAATCCGTGAACCTTAATTTCCTCTGATAGCTATTGTGCAAAGCCACTGACCGATGAAGAGGTGACGGCACTTCACGTTAGGATTGATGGCGAAAAAGTCCTCTGCCGTCATGTTTTTCCTTGTATAAACAGCAAAGCATGTGTCTCCCTTCTTAACACTGTACAGCTCACTGCATTTGAGCCCCGCCGATGGGTCCACTGCCGAGATTGAAGGCCCTGGCTTTTCCTCGACACAGATTGTTCGTGGAACAATATCAAGAGAATATAAATTACTCGAAAATATTATCCGATGGAAGGTATCATGGTCATCATTTGACAAAGCAACACAAACGGTGGCAAAGAAAGCGAGTAAGGCAAAGGCATAGAAGATGATGGTCACAGACTTGATGCTGTTCACCATTCTCCTTTGCTGCTTTAACTTTGTTTGCTTGGGATAGATGTCCTTGGTGGCGAGCAAGGCTTGCTCTACTTATACTAAATGAATGAGTTTTCATCGGCGGGTTATCGTCAGGATGACTTACGCATGACGCACTGAAATGAACTAGGTCAATAGCATTGTTTGCGATACAAGATGGACTTGGGTCCTGCCATTTCATCTGTCTAACAAGCTTCGAATACCATTTAGAACTTAAACAAGGATGATAGCGATGCGAAGTTGATGCCCTCTTGTGTCTGCATTGGCTTTCTTGTTTGTCAGAATATCATTTTGGGTCATGATGAGTTCCGATCAAAGTTTTCATTCCATTCACAATTACCATTGCTGACCAACGATGGATCACAGCTTTGGAGCTACTTTCATACATCTCGTGTCTTGTCAGCCGAGACGGCAAAGTCGTCCTCTCCAACAAATCTCGACCAGTACCAGTGCGATTTCCAGACCAGGCCCATCTCCTCAATGGGGATGCCTTTTGTCTCGGGAACGAGGTAATACACAAATACAGACATGATGAGCACAAAGGCTCCGAAGAAGAGGAACAGCCCGAACTTGAAGTGGCAGAGCATCGTCAGGAAGACCTGGGCGACAACAAAGGTAAACAACATGTTCACTGACACGTTGATGCTCTGAGCGGCCGACCGGATCTCCAAGGGGAAGATCTCACTAGGGTATAGCCACCCCAATGGGCCCCAGGACCACCCGAAGGCAGACACGTAGATGCAGATGAAGGTGACAACCACGATGGCGTACCACTTAGGGAGCACCCCAGGTATTCCATCAACTCCGAACTTGGATGCGATGGCGCAGGCAACAATGATCTGGCAGATGAACATTTGGATTCCTCCCTCCAGGAAGAGGAATCTCCGTCCCCACTTGTCGACTCCGTAGATCGACACAATCGTTGCACCGACGAATACGATTCCCGTGATAACAGCTGACATGAGAGACGCATTGACACCAAACCCAATGGTGTTAAACAGGACGGGAGCATAGAACATGATGACATTGATGCCTGTGAATTGCTGGAAGAATGGAATGAATATCGCGAGGGAGAGTTGCGGCCTGTACTTCCTCTGGAGGATGTTCTTCCACGGGTTCTCAACTTGCCTCGATGCTTCACTGGCTACAACAATGTCGTTGAATTCCTCGTCCACATTGTCAAGGCCACGAATCTGCTTGAGTTTCTCCCTGGCCTCGTCTACCTTACCACGCTCGATCATCGAGTTGGGAGTGTCAGGAAGGACTAATGATCCGATCATGAGGATCAAGGCCGGGACAACAGCACCACCCAAGCTCAGACGCCATCCCCAGCCACCTTCGATCTTGGCAAAGAAGTAGTTGAGAACGTTGGCGACAAGGATGCCAACTGTGACAGAGAGCTGGAACCCAATGTTGAGCGCTCCTCTGTACTTGTACGGCGCCATCTCCGAAAGATAGAGAGGGACGGACTGATTGGCGAACCCGATGCCAAAACCGAGCAACATGCGACCGACAATAAGCATCCACACAGCATTGGCGAATCCATTCATAAGGGCTCCTGAGCAGAAGAGCAAGCCGCCAAAAAGCATGGACAACTTCCTCCCAAAATGCCTGGTGATCGTTGAAGCCACGAGCGATGCCAAGAGTGCAGCTAGATAAAGAGACGACGTGAACATGGTGAGCGTCTCGCTGTCGTACTGGCAGTACCCATTGGTCGACGCGTTCTCCTGCTGCTTCCTATACACGGCCGGAAAGAACTCTTGTAGGAAGGAGGGCATCGACGTAACGCCCCCTACAAACAAAGCCAAAGTCAGCGCATTTCGTCGCAAGAGGCACACAAATTCAAACTGCAGTACCGGATATTCCGATGTCGTAACCGAAGATGAGGCCTCCCATGGCCGCGACGACGCATGTAACGAGGACATAGCTGGTGAGGTCGCCGGGGTACGCCCGGGAGCTGTCGAACACGATCCCTCCTGCAGGCATTGTCGATGAACAAACAAGAATGAGTAATTGATGAGTAGAAAGATGGAAATTAGGGGGATTCATATATAGAGGAAAAGAGTTTGAGAGGAAGAGATGAGGTTAGTTATTTAGTTGATAAGACAAAGTGGGACTTGTTTCCATTCCTCTAAAATATATAACTAAAATTGTTTTGACATTTGTTTTTTTAGCAAAAAAACAGAAATTATACATCATGTCTGGATAAAATTTGTTTTGCAAATCTCATCCACACATAACAATCCAGTCGAAATAATTATCCCTGTGATTTAAATAAACTAAAACAAAAACACTAACAGACAAGTAGACATTAAATATTTTCCATATTATCATTGTTTTGAAGCAAATATTCTTTCAATTTTTTACTATTGATGTCAAAAAATAAAAAATATTTTATAAAATAGGACATTCAATTTCAAAATTTACCAAATAACGCCAATAAATCAGTGTTAGGAAGACCAAGTTCGGTTTCTTATGGAACTTGATATTTAAAACGTCGAGTTCTTAACTTTTTATATATAGAGTTTGTGTTAAAAACATCGTATACTTTATAAATTGAACTCGGAATTAGAAACACGGAGTTCTTTGTAACTAAAACTTGGTGTTAGAAACACGAAGTTTTTTATGAACTAAACTTGGACATCTTGACGTAAAAATTATTTATATTTATAAACTAATTCTAATATATAAATTATCATTGCATTATAATTTATAATAACTTATGTTAAATTTGTCCTAATTTTCATTGAATCTGGCAATAATTTCCCTCTCAGAAAATCAAAACCCTACTGTCAACCGTATGACTTAGTATGTCTATTCTGATGCACTTCTCGTTCAAGGTTCCAGCTCTCCCATTTAAACTACTTCGAGTTAATCGAATCAACAACTCTAACCCAGTTAACCTTGTGCTCGAACTACTCAGCTTAATTGGTTATTAAAAATAGAGTTATGGAAGGATTGTCATATAAAATATCCTGTAAATTCGTGTTAAATTAAACTACACTTTAAATAATTGTGATACACAATTATACATAATAATTGTAACTGATTTGAGAATCAACATGATAGATTGTTGAGTGGTTCTTTATGTTCTAATTTTTTTTTAAAAAGGACTATTTCAGGTTGTGTCATGATACCCATAATTTTATCATGCTTTTAATCATTTATCACTTTAGTATCGATACTTTTTGTTTTAGATAAAAAGAAAAATTAGGTGACTAATAAATACCATTTTAAACTTGTATTAAAATTTGAATAGATTTGTCAAATATTTGTCGTTGCTCTAAAGCAAACATATTGCTGGATGTAATTTGATAATATATCCAATAATGAAATTTTATTTATTCATAATATATTGTCTTTCTATCACATTATCATTGTGAATCCATCTTTGTTATACATCGACAATAATTTGTTTCGAGAATATAAACAAGCGGTGAATATTAAATAAAAGTGGAAATTGTTTCCTAAGAATTTCTACAAAGAAAAATCAAGATTTTTCTTATAATGTTTGATTAGATTTTTCTTATAATGTTTGATTGCATTTCTAGACAAAAATGCATCAAGGTATAATTATAATTAAAATTCAATTAATAAATATATTTCTCAAGCGACTAACATTAGTAAAAAAAATGAGTAATTTCTAATTGTATCTCGTCTCGCTTAATTTGTGAAATTAAACTTTGTTTCTCGGTTGAAGTATTGGTATTGTTTTGATGTTAGCTTAATGTTTATGCTTAGTATTAGTTTACAATAAATTTGAAACAAGATTATAAATGGGTTTTATAAATAAAAATAAAAAGGTTAAATTAAATGAGTAATATTGAGCATTGGGATTCATATTTCAAATGGTATGCAAATATAACGCAAATTGGCTTATAAAAATTAAAAACATTTATCCAATTGTTATTCATTAGGCCTTTCCAAATGAATAAAACACCTGGATTGAATCACCATGAATGACAAATTTGATCAATGGAATTTCTTTTACAAACCCGTGTAGTTATGGGTCGTCTTCTGTTTTTTGTTCCTTCATACGCTGCGGTGATCGGCTGAGGGGACGACGAAGTCATCCTCGCCGACGAAACGCTGCCAGTACCAGTGCTTCTTCCAGACCGTGCCCATTTCCTCGATCGGTATTCCCTTCGTCTCCGGAACGAAGAAGTACACGAACACGGACATCACGAGCACAAAGCCTCCGAAGAATAGGAACAGCCCGAACTTGAGGTGGCAGAGCATGGTTAGGAAGACTTGGGCGACGATGAAGGTAAAGAACATGTTGACTGACACGTTGATGCTCTGCCCGGCCGAGCGGATCTCCAGGGGGAAGATCTCTGAGGGCACGAGCCATCCCAACGGTCCCCACGACCAGGCGAAGGCGGCGACGTAGAGGCAGATGAATGCGACCACGACGATGGCGTACCACTTTGGCAGCTCCCCGGGGGTCCCGTCGATTCCGAATTTAGCTCCAATGCAGGCAGCCACGATGACCTGGCAGATGAACATTTGGCTACCGCCCTCCAGGAAGAGGAACCTGCGTCCCCACTTGTCAACTCCGTAGATTGAGACGAAGGTTGCGATCATGTTGACTAGCCCAGTGATAACCGCGGACATGAGGGACGCATCAACTCCGAACCCGATGGTGTTGAACAGGACGGGGGCATAGAACATGATGACGTTGATGCCAGTGAACTGCTGGAAGAACGGGATCAACGTGGTGATGATGAGATGAGGCCTGTACTTCTTCTGGAGGATGTTCTTCCATGGGCTCTCGACTTTCCTCGATGCCTCGCTGGCAGCAACAATGTCATTGAACTCGTCGTCGACATTGTCGACGCCTCGAATCTGCTTGAGCTTCTCCTTGGCCTCGTCAACATTGCCACGCTCGATCAAAGAGTTGGGAGTGTCAGGAAGGACCAAAGATCCGACCATGAGAATCGCAGCCGGGACCACCGCGCCACCCAAGCTGAGGCGCCATCCCCACCCGCCCTTGATCTTGGCGAAGAAGTAGTTGAGAACATTGGCGACGAGGATGCCAACCGTGATTGAGAGCTGGAACCCGATGTTGAGCGCTCCTCTGTACTTGTAAGGCGCCATCTCCGAAAGGTAGAGCGGCACCGACTGGTTGGCGAACCCAATACCAAAACCAAGGAATATACGGCCGACGATGAGCATCCAAACCGCATTAGCAAACGCATTCAACAATGCACCTGCGCAGAAGAGGACGCCCCCGAAGAGCATGGACAGCTTCCTCCCAAACTGCCTGGTGATCTTGGAAGCAACGATAGAGGCCAAGAGAGCAGCCACGTAAAGCGACGACGTGAAGAGGGTGAGCGTCTCGCTGTCGTACTGACAGTACTCATTGGTCGTTTTGTTCTCCTGCTGCTTCCTATAAACTCCAGGGAAGAACTCCTGGAGGAAGGACGGCATGGACGTGACGCCGCCCGAGATACCTATATCATACCCAAAGATGAGACCGCCCATGGCCGCAACGATACACGTTATCAGGACATAGCCCGTGAGATTCCCAGGGTACTCCCCCTTGACGTCGGAAACGACTACACCTCCCCCCGCCATTCCGGACAGCAAACACAGTGCAAAGCTCCTAGGATTTCGTTTACCAGGCAGGTGAAGGAAGAGATGCCTGAATGAATACAAGGACTAGTGCTTTTATAATAGCATCAATCTGTGTATGCAAAAATTAAATAGATGATGATGGGGATCAACAAATCTTCGCTAAAAATGGGCAAAGGATAGGGGGTCGTGTGTTTTGAACAACGGATTTGGTTTTCAGACAATTTTGGATAAGGACTTCAGTTGTTAATTTGTATCAATGACAGCAGGTGATTAGGGCACGATTACGTGTCTTGGGATGGATGTTTATCCATAACAAAGTTTCCTAATTCATGGGAAAATCTTGATTATGTTAATCTGTTTACTTTTTAGAGAAAGTGGTGTGACAATCTTACAAAGATAGAAAAACCATAATAGGAAAGGAAAACGGATTTGATCTCTGTTCATATGGGAATGTTTGATTTCACATTATATGGAGGAAAATCATCTTATTTTTTATGACCAACGTCCATTGGAAAATAATCTTGTAAGCCATTGGTTTGAGGAAATGAATGATTAAGAAAGCAACGAAACAATGTCTTGTAATAACTCCTCTGGTTGTTTCTTGGTTCGTTCCCGGAATGACTAACTGCGGGCGGCCAGCCGCGGAAGGCGGATGTATAGGGAAAAAGGGGAGATCAGGACGTTCATATGCGGCTTGAGTCCCGTCCGAATATGAAGCGCCGACCCCAGTCCGAAACCACCAGCATCCTCGTGCGCCAGCTCACTTGCTTGCTGGAATTGACACGGATAAATTTTGAGTTGAAATGGGTTGGATTGGACAAGGCAGATGATGTCGATGTTCGAACTTAGTGTTACCTTGCATAGACAGAGTACCAAAGCCACTGCGAGCTGCGGCCGATGGAAACCCAATCACCAGGGAGCTGAGCAGCTGTTTGTTCTCCCCCAAGAGGAGCAAACTGTCCCAAATGCTTGTACCTTGAAAATCATGCAATGGCAAACAGTTGTGAGTCAGCCGAGATGGTGGTTGATACAAAATTAGGATCAACTATGAGGCGGGTGATCATTGGGGCACTGTTCTATGCACCTGAAAGGACGGAATCTGTGGCGACCGCTTCCTCGAAACCTTAATGGGCCTTCTGGGTATTTCTCGCATTCCTCCATCCGGTTGAAACAATCCGCTAGGTAAGTTCCCTGTTGCGCGGCAACCTGATGCATATTGCTAAGAAATTACAAATGCTCTTGAGAAATACATGCTTTAGAGAGGTCATTGCGACTAGGCACTGGCTGTGTGATCAGTTTACCTGAGCTGTAGCTGGGAGGTTCTTCATTTGTGAATCCACCTGGGAAAGAGCCGCCTTGAATTCCTCGATATTCAACTCGATTGCTTCCTTCTGAATGTCCCCTTTCGATTCCTTCAACAGATCCACGATATCCTTCAGTTTCTTGTTCTTTAGGTGCAATTCCACTTGGGGATACCTTTCACAGATGTCAGAGATGACTTCACGAGCTTCTCCAGCAGTCAGCGTTCCGGAATTGTCCCGATCTGCTTTGCTGAAGATTGCGGCTATATCTTCCTGATAGAACAAACACAAGCAAAATCAATAAAACGCCACTAGAATTGAGGAATCCCCAGTTGCAGCTAATAGAGAACATTGCAAATTACGTCGAAAACAACGTAAGAAGTCTGGTTGAAAATCGCCGATACGTCAAACCATACCATGACTTTTCGCTGGTTAATCGTGGCGCAATCACCAAGGGCATAAACACTGTCAGTTCCCTCGACTCGGAGCCATTCATCAGTCGCCAAAGCTCGTCTGTTAGCCTGTGAATCATGAGAGGGTGGACTCAATGATGCACTTTAATAATTGCTACAAACACGGTACTCGGGATTTAATGCAAACACCACACCTGACCAACTTGTTTCATGAAATCCCTTATCACAGGACGAGTTCCGATTCCAGTTGACCAGACTGCCATCCCATATGGAATCGACGAAACTTCTCCGCTCCTCTCTTTGGTTGTAATTTCCGTATCGGATACCTTCACGACCATCGACCCAGTTTTAAGATCGATTCCTTCTCTGCGAAATTTCGACTCAGCAAATTCCGTAATTCTTTTGTCAAACCTGCAAAAGGCATACTTGATTCAGCAACTAGACTTTTGTTTACACCACAAAACACCAAATCAAAAGGAAGAACGTCGGCTATAAAAGAAGACTACATGTTGAGTATGTGATCGGCTGCCTCTAGCAATGTTATGCTCACTAACTCCTCCACCCTCGGATAAAGCTTCACCAAATCCTCATTGATGAAATCATACAGCTCTGCTGCAAACTCTACACCAGTCGGGCCACCCCCAACAACAACAAAGTGAAGAATCCTCTTCCTCTCATCATCACTAAGGTTGGACAAGTTAGCTCTCTCAAAGCAATCAATCACGCTCCGCCGAATTTTCTGAGCATCTTCCACCTCCTGTAAAATCACAGAACAAAAGATAATCATGTCGCAATTAAAGCACCTGATGCTCGGGGTAGCTGTAGGAACTGCTGTAAAGTGGCGAGAAGAAAAGACCAAATGCAGACAGAAGATGCAAAAGGCCCTTTACCTTCAAGAAGTGGCAGTTCTCCTCGACACCGGGAATATTGAAAGTATTAGACCGAGCACCGATGGCAATCACAAGATAGTCATAGTCCACCACAAATTCCTCTTTCCCGTGAAGATGAAACCCGTTATTGGTTCGGCAATAGACTTTCTTATTTTCTGCATCAATTCTTATGCACTCTGCCTCCTGGAAACGGATATCCATGTTTTTCTGGACCAATCAGACAACATACCGTTTTATCAGGCAGATTTACCAGAAATAACTAGGCAGCACCCTGCTTCAAAGCAGAAGCAGATCGAGTTAGCAGGTAAGAGGATCAAATACCTTTTCGATGATTCTCCGAATCGGTTCGACAATGCTGCGAGCTTCGACGGTACCACAGGTGACGCTCGGAAGCAACGGGGTGAAGGCAAAGTAATTACGCGGCGAAATCACCTGGACATCATATGACGGGTGCTTCAAGTTCTTCAAGAAACTCGTTCCGGCCCAACCAGTTCCGAGCACCACCACCTTCTTCCTCTTGCTCTCGGCATCAGTCTCGATGACCGCTTGTGCTCCTGGGTTCGACTCGGCATATGCAACAAGCCCTCCCCCGCTGCAGCTCAAAAAGTCCCAACAAACAGCCAAATCATTAGATCCAGAATTCACAATAACAATAATCAGATCCCAATTACTAACGAGAGCTCATCACAATCATCCCGACTTTACTCCCTGATCCCAATCTCAAAATAAACGGTGCTCGCCGTGCACATTGATGCAGTCATATTTCCAACAATTTCGTTCGATTCACTCCTTCCGTAAGCAGAAAACGATCTCATCCAGAACGATCACAAAAAAAAAAAGAGGAAAACCAGCTCGAACCACTTCATAGAGCTCACAAACAAAACCACTTCACAAACGACTTCCTTTCCACAACCTGACGGAGAAGACGACGAGGAGCTTGGAGATGGACGGATACTCGTGGAAAGCTCTAGAAAACCTCCTCATCCTTCCCCCTCACCACCGATCTTGACCTCGAACTCGAACCTCCGACCTGTACAACCGCCGGGATACGGTTACGAACGACGACAGCAACCTACGAGACGACGATGATGAAGACGACGGAGGAAGGAAGGTTTGGTTGTTTCCAGAGTTCCGGGATTCAATTCAACCTTTTCTTTCCTCTTCTCCCTATGACATGGGCGGGCAAGTGGGCTTGCGTGTTCCGCGCCAGGACACGTGTTGCGCTCCGCGCCCCCTCCCCCACTTTGCCCTTTCGCAGCCAATAAAACGTCGTCGTTTCGAGATCTCCAGCTTTCTTTCCACCTGATGTATGCCGTCATCGTTGATGTCATAAATTCATTTTCTTATTTTACATTTGCATTATCATATATTAATAAATAAATAATGTAATTTTACTAAAAGACGAGTTGCGCTTTGGCATTGACTCAGACTCCCACGTTGTTATTCAAACTAAAACGAGGAAGAAACACGTGCCCCCAACCAAATCGTGTCTGAACCGTAAGCGTGGCTTTCGATTTGAGCTTTAAGAAAATAATAATAATAATAATTAATAAATAATAGGAAAAGTCTTCCGGTAGGCTGGTGACATTTGTGGGATGTTGACGGGAGAAACAAAATAAGCCATCCTTTTTGGGAGAACTTTTCGAGGAGGGACATATGAGAACGAGAATCCAAAAACATTTGACCTTCGTGTAAGAAGAACGATTTCAAACACGACGCAACATGTTAACGAGTCAGTGTTGTTATTGGGTCGAGACTTCGTATATGTTATCAGGTCAGATACGATTTATGTACGTTAAACGCGACAAGACACTTAAAAAATAAAATGAAAATGTTAAAATGAAAAAGTACATGCACGAAATGAAGAACTCCAATACACTCGCTTGTTACGTATGTTCAAACTCAATTACACTTTCGAAATCTAGGCGTGATAAAGCGTTAATTTTGAATGATGACCCTCAAAAGCAATAAAAAAATTTTTTTAAAACTTTTTTGCTTTATCTAATCTTCCAAACACTTAAAATGATAAATCTTTGTAAGTTTTAGTTAAGCACCATGTAATTTCATCTATAAAACAGGGGAAAAAAGAGAAGTGCCGAAAGTGTGGGAGAAACACCGAGCTGCCTCCTTTTAGAAGGATAAGTTAGTATGACCTCCGCAGCTTTCGAGCCTCTCCGGTAGCCTAGAATAATACCTTATGCGACTTTGAGCACGTCTCCGGCGTTGGCTTCTTCTAGGATTTCGCTGGGATTTGTGTCCAAGACCATTTAGCATTGATGGCCATCTTCTCCAACACGTACGCTTCTCGGAGCAGAACTTTTATCAGGGACAGCCAATATATTGATTTAGCAAAGTTACGAGATGGGAAACCGGTTATCTCAATGTTCTTGATGCAGCCGATCCAGCTCTTCCACGATTTGCCTCTGAGAATTTCATTGTTAAAGAACGAATCCGGATTCACAGGGATACCCTGCAACAGTTGGATGGATTCACATTATCCTTGCTCGAGTACGGCCAAAGGCCTAGGAGACGAACGGTAAAAGTATAGTTCCTTTTCCGAGCATCACTCGCAAGTAACAAAAACAAACAGGCCATCCCATCAAGTATTATGAGAACATACCGCATAGCTTGTTTTAGGAGTGAAATCTATGACCAACTTCTCAACATTCGAAGCAATCTCCAATGCTCGTGCTATCCATCCTAGAGAATACCGGTCCGCCAAAGTCGTGATGGTCAGACTTCGATAGTTCAATTGCAACGAGGAGTCTCCATTGCAATTGTAATTATGTAGATCCTGGATGTGTGCCATATGAAAATCTAGTGATATCCTCCCTAACGGCAGGTACTATCGTCAAATACAGCAAATGCACACATGCTACGGTGCAAGGCAAAAGAGATGTGAAAAAAGAATCTTTGAAGCAACTAACGCTACAACTAAAATCCGAACACGAAAAAATTATGAACAAAGCGAAACGACGCCCAACAGTAAATAGGAAAAGAGCCGAAGGTAAAGTCAGATCGATCTCACACCGTACCATTAGAATCTGGTTCCCGATCACGAGTTTATCATCAAAACACAGTTTATTGAGAACTCCCTTCATGGTTCCATAGATAGTATCCGAATTGGTCCCTTCGGATGTCAATCTGAAGTTCAACTCGACTTCAACCAGGGAAGGTACTTCCTTCAGGACAATGACTTCCTTTCCCTCCCAGCGGTAGAGACCTCAAATAAGGTGCATAGATTTCCAAGCGCGAGTTCTCACGATTCTCATCGTCCTCATTGTATTCATCGATATAATAAGGGTCGCAGTACCTACGGATAACCAACTCCTTCATATTCTTAGAGAAAATCCTGATATTAGTCATACCATAACAGGTTTCTAATGTCAGGGATTCCAACAGGGGAGAACCCTCCAAAACCCCTTTAATCACTCCATCCACCATCTTCATGTCGTGAACACACAACACCTTCAGCGAACTCCAACTAATCCCCATGAATTCACCATTCCTAAGCGAGGGGAACTCGCACAACCGCAGTTTAAGCCACTTCAAGGATTTACATCGAAACAGTGCCCTCGGCAGGTTGTAGTAATCGTTCCAATATTCCTTGTGCAAGTCCATGCACAAGTGCTCGATGCCGCGGCCCACGGCGAACCTAATCCAGAGGTGGAAGTTGTAACCCGCGCAGTACAGCAGGCAGAGGAGGTGGAGCTTGCGAATAACTGGCGACGTGCACTGGAGAAAGAACCGTTCGATGTAGGAGAAATCCCTGACGGATTCCGCGTTGATTGTGACGGCCGAGGTTTGGGTCCAGAGGGAGTACCAGCGCCTCGATAGGGCGCTGGTCTTGACGACATCCTTGATTTCGAGGAAGGAGAACACGTGTAATATCATGGCATCGGGCAGGGCACTTATGCGGTCTTCGCCGTCGACCACCGCCGCAGACGTACGGGATTGTTTCCTCGATTTTGTCGGAGTAGCGTAAGGCGGGGGATTGCGGCCTGCCCCCGCCATGGTTCAGTTGAACTCTGCCGTTCGGAAGGAAGGTCAGGGAAAGATACGATTCCCTAAATAAATAATGACGATTCACATGATTCGAATTCGATTCGTTTCATATTTAATAGCCATTTATATACGACAATGAATTGCGATTTGAATGCGTTATTGAATTAGTTTAGTGGAGTAAGAGCTAATAAAATATGTATTAATATAATCTATAAATTTATAATGAAGATTGATTATACGCGTAATCTAAGGAGTATCTGAACTTGCTACGTGAATTCGACTGGCTTCGTTAATTGAGGACCAAATTGAAATTATTCGCGAAGATTAATATCAAATTGTAATTTCAGAGAACATTTGGCTTGTCCATGGAGAAATCTCGCGCCAGCTATCCTTCCGTCCATACAAACAACGGCAAAGAGGCGGAGAGATATCGCGTTCGTCAACCAGCAGCGCTCCACCACGCAGGCAAGACAGCCCAATCATCTCATTGTGATCTCGAAATGGTGCTTCAATCGATCGATTTCCAGAGTGTGTATGCGGAGCTGATCTTCCGACTGTGGTAACTTCATGGGTGAAGCAGAAAAAGAGTAGCGGTAACAAGTGGACACGAGCCATCTGAAACGAAAAGACGTCTATGCGTAAGTTGCTCGTGTTGTCTCACATGGACAAGGACGTGCGGAGCTGCATGCCGTCCTCATGCGTGTTGAGGTTATGCCACTCATCCAAATACATTTACTGTCGATGACCATCTGCTCTAATACGAGCACGTCTTCTAACTAGAACTTCTATCAGGGATAACCAATATTTCGGCTTTCTAGCAGCACGGGCTGGGAGAATTATGATCTCGATGGTCTTGATGTGGCTGGTCAAGCACTTCCAGAATGTACCTGCGAGGATTTCTTCGTCAAACAACTTAAACTCTCGTCCATGGGAATCCCCTGCAACAAAAGGAGAGCCAAGAGTTGGAAAAATGTTGCATTGCCCCAGCTCGAGTACGGCCAAATGCCTAGGAGACAAACAGCGGTCACAAACAACAGGGGTTCTTCAAATTTCCAGATTTTATCAAGCATACAAGTATTCCATGCCCCACAGGACTGCCAGAGTACCGAAAGATTAATAAAAGGTATAAGAGATATCTGAAATCCTGTGTGTAACTTGCTAGCGGATTGTTCAATGGTTATCTTTCGAACATCGCTCTGCAACTAACAAAACCGACAGGTCATCCCTGCAAGTAGTACAAGAAACATACATCAGGGGGTGGTAGTTCAGGATTGGAATCTATGACCAACTTTTCTACATTCAGGCACACTCCAATACTTCTGTTATCCGTCACGTCCACGAGAATACTCGTCGGCTAAAGTTGTGATAGTCGGCTGTAGACATTTCAACAGCAAAGACAAGTCTCTACTCCGCTTGTAAGTGCCTAGTTCCTGGAAGTGAACCAAATGAAAGACAGTGACATCCTCCCTAACATTACAGACTATCGTTAAATACAGCATGTGTGCACATCATGCTATGATGTGCGACAAAGAAAAGTAAGGAGAAGAGATCATCTCACTGCAATTCCTATAAGAAAACTAGCAAAATTAACATAATTATACAACAAAAGATGGTTTGTAGCAGCAAAAGGATGAACAAAGTGTAAGCATGATAACTCTATGAAAGTAGAGTTATTTAGGTTAATTTCATACCTAGATTATGCTAGATTTATGAAATATTGTATTTATTGCATAATATTTCTTGTTATTTCACATTATTCCCGAGAAGTTTGGATACTGCCGAATTTTGGGTTTATTTCAACATAAAACCGGAAACAGGAAGATTTTGGCGTATCTACGAAGATTCTTTGCAGCTGAAAAGGACTTTGGTGTCACTGCACGTTATGAAGGAGGACATGCGGGATACCCACAGAAACTTGGTGTAACTACACCAGAAAGGGAGAATAAAAAGATTTCATTTCAAATTTTCTTAGATTCTCTAGGATTATTTTTAGTAATATAAAAAAGACTTTATTCACCTCTTGTTGGGGGAGGACGACTTTTATGAAGGAGAGAAGGGAGTTAGACTACTATTTAGGATGCTTTTCTTTTCTTTTATTTGTATTATGAAAACGATGCTTGGCTAAACTTTCTTTGCTAGGATTATGTTGAACTGAATTGCGTAGTTGAATTTCCAGAACCCGTTTTAGAACAACATACTTTGGATGTTTACTTATTTCGTTTGATCTTAACGCATGCAATTTATCTGATCAATGAATTGTATTGATTTGTTATCATAATTTAAATTTGGGAGAGGAATTTTAGGAGGGAACAAGAACGAAATACCCTTGGTTAATATCGCGAGAGCGAATTAGCTAGTAAGTAGTATCGGACGATATACTTCTAGGCAACCAAAAAAGGATTGAATCTTAATGAGTTTCTTGCCTTTGTAATTCACTATAGGGATATAGATTTTATGGTGATTTGAAATAGTCCTTTGTAAACTCGGGAGAGGCACTTAAGGACATGAGAATTCAGTTAATAAACAAAATTAGTATGAACTTGTGATAAGCGAGTGAAGGGATTTAACGAAACAAGGAGGGGATACGTGATCATAGGCTTTTCCGACTGATAGAATTCTGATTTCTTTGCTTTGATTTTTTGTTTTCATTAGATTAGTTTTCTAAGGATTTAAACCCATTTCTCTTATTGGCTTGATACAAAAATATTGCGATTGTGTATGCTAAAAGGTTCTATTTGCTATCCTCATTGGAACGATAACTCTACTCATCTCTATATTACTTATTACGATCCGTATACGATGTACGAATATCAAGTTTTTGGCGCTGCTGCTGAGGATAGATTTTAGAATCTTTTATTTGCAACAAAAGCAATTTGTGTTGACCAAGTCGTTTAATTTTTCGTTCTTTCTTTCTTTCTCAGGTGTATGCGCCGGACGCACAACGAAGATTTAATTGCGCTTGATCCTGAAATTGAAAGGACATTTCGTGCCCCGAGAAGGACGATGCGGAACTTTGCTCAACTGACTCCCCATGAGCCTACCAGATTTCTTCGTCCAGTAATTCAGGAAGAGGTTTTTACATGATGTTAGATATTACCTTTGGGATGAACCTCTTTTGTTCAAAAAGTGTGAAGATCAAATCATTCGAAGATGTGTGCCATAGGGAGAAATGAAGCAGATCTTGGAACAGTGCCACGCATCGCCTTATGGTGAACACCACGGTGGCCATAAAACTGCAGTGAAGGTTCTTCAATCAGGTTTCATCTGGCCTTCATTATTTAAGGATGCACACCAATTTTTTGCTCATTGTGATCGCTGTCAACGTGTTGGTAATATATCTCGCTACGATGAAATGCCTTTGAAAAATATTTTAGAGGTCGAAATTTTTTACGCATGGGGGATTGATTTCATGGGACCATTCGTTGAATCGTTTAGAAATCGATATATTCTTGTAGCTCTGGATTACATGTCTAAATGGGTAGAAGCTATTGCCTTGCCTACTAATGATGCTAATGGAGTTTTGAAGTTTCTAAAGCATATATTTACACGATTTGGGACACCACGTGCAATAATAAGCAACGGAGGTTCACACTTCTGCAATGCCAAATTCAATGCCTTAATGAAGAAGTATGGGGTGAAATACAAGATAGTCTTGGCTTATCATCCTCAGACGAGTGGCCAAGTCGAGTTATCAAACAGAGAAATCAAAAGGATCTTGGAAAAGACGTCAGCCCAAATCGGAAGGATTGTCAAGAAAATTGGATGATGCCTTATGGCTTATAGGAAGGCATATAAAACACCAATTGGAACCTTACCATACTGATTGGTTTACGGGAAAGCTTGTCACATGCCCGTTGAGCCAGAGCATAAAGCATTTTGGGCTGCCCAGAAGCTTAATCTTGATCTTCAAATCGCAGGTGAATAAAGATTACTTCAACTCGATGAACTTGAAGAATTTCGACTGGATACATATGATAGTTCCATGACCTATAAAGACAAAACGAAGAAATGGCATGACCGACGCATCAAGGATCGACAGTTCAAACCAGGCCAGCTCATTTTACTTTTTAGCTCATGTTTAAAATTGGTTCCTGGCAAGTTAAAATCTTGTTGGTCAGGGCCGTTCAAGATTATCCAAGTGTTTTCGTATGGAGCTCTTGGGTTGGAGAGGTTGAATGATCAAGGTAAGTTCAAAGCAAATAAAAGCAGAGTGAAGCACTATTTAGGAGGAAGTATCGACCAAAGCCAAACGACACTGTTGATGAGCGAAACGTGATTATTCGGGAACGTCAAGCCAATGACATAAAACCAAGCGTTTCTTGGGAGGCAACCGAAGTTCCTTTTTATTTTTTTTTCGTTTTATTATGTTTAATTCCTTTTATTTCATTTACTATTGTATTTTTAATTTCTTCAATCGCCATGTTTAGGGATGACGGGCAAGAACACATAAGTACAGAAACTTCGTGCAACTGCATGAAAATTTCATGCAGCTACACCATGGTGACCTCAAGTGCACAGAAACTTCGTGCAGCTGCACTGCAATTTAAATTTAAAAAAATTACAAAAACACCTTGGATCGTTTTCCTTCTTACCCTAATCCATCTTGATTTTTTTGCAGGGAAGTGCCGACACACCCAACCCACGCACCCTCGCTCCCATACACCCACGCATCCACAAACCCACGAAGCTAAGATGTCGTCGCCACCGTCCCGCCGCCAAGCCCACACCCCCAAACCCTGGTAATCGAGATCTCTTTTCTTTGGGTGTGGGATTAGGGGTTAGTTTCAGTTCATAGGCTAGTAGGTTTGCCCGATTAGTCGACATCTTGGTTCATCATCTTCCTCCTCGAATTGTCGGTTGGAAACCCCTCTCCACACTACCCAACTCACATTGCTCGACATTCGGTGAATTGTGATGGCACCCAAAAAGAAACAAGTGTAGGGAGTACCTCCAAAGTTAGGAGATGACGAGCCTTGTCGGATAAAGCGGCACAAAATCACCGAGAGTCCATGGTGCGCCGAATCTTGATTCCGGAACGTGGGTTTGAGGTAAGCCATAGATATATGGAAAGTTATATGTTCCAAATTACACACATGGGCTGGACACAATTTTTTGCCCCTCTGGAAGCTGCGGTGGTTCCAATAGTAAGAGAATTCTATGCTAATGCGCACACTTATGATGAAAATAAACAATTGTTTGAGTGCTAAACACAACACTCATACCTCAAACTCTAATGCTTTCGCGATTTTCATCATAAGTGTGAGTATTAGCATAAAAATCTTTTACTATTGGAATCACCGCACCTTCAGGAGGGGCACAAAATTGTGTCCAGCCCGTGTGCGTAATTTAGAACATATAACCTTCCATATATATATGGCTTACCTCAAACCCACATTCCGGAATCAAGATTCGGCGCAACATGAACTATCGGTGATTTTGAGCCTCTTCATCCGACAAGACAGACTCGTCCTCTCCTAACTCCGGAGGTACTCCCTACCGCCTTTTTTTTTTGGTACCATCACAATTCACCGGATGTCGAGCTATGTGAGTTGGGTGGTGGTGGAGAGGGGTTTCCAACCGACGATTCGAGGAGGAAGACGATGAACCAAGATGCCAACTAATCGGGCAAACCCACTAGCCTATGAACTCAAACTAACCCCCAATCCCACACCCAAAGTCATGGTGCGCCGAATCTTGATTCCGGAACGTGGTTTGAGGTAAGTCATAGATATATGGAAAGTTATATGTTCCAAATTACGCACAAGGGCTGGACACAATTTTATGCCCCTCCGGAAGCTGCGGTGATTCCAATAGTAAGAGAATTATATGCTAATGCGCACATTTATGATGAAAATCGCGAAACCATTAGAGTTCGAGGTATGAGTGTTGTGTTTAACGCTCAAACAATTGCTGATTTGTTTCATCTTAATGTGTTTGATCATGATGCATTTACGGAATATCTTAATGAGGATTTTAATGTTGATGATGTGTTTGAATGTTTAACTAGACCAGAGGCCACATGGAAGAGGTTGCGAAAGAATGAACCGCTGGCATTATATGGCAAGGATCTCACAGTCGATGCCAAAATATGGGTTCATTTTGTCTCGACGAGACTGATTATGGGAACGAACACCAGTAATGTGGCAAAAGAACGAGCAGTTTTGGTATCTTGCATATTAGAAGGAATAAATATTGATGTAGGCAGCTTATTAACCAAATTCTGCATAAAGCGTTAAAAGATACTCATTTTGGCATGTGGTTCCCATCTTTAGTGTTTCAGTTATGTAGAAGGGCAGGGGTACAATGGGACCCTACAGAAGAGATTGTTCATCCCAAGAAACCAATTACCCAGGCAACATTGTTGAAAATTCAACGTGAGGTGGAGCACAAGAATGATGCCCCTGCCGACACCTCATATGGTGACTTCCCTGAAGGTGGCCCGGCCATTCCCGCCGCCAGCACATCTAATAATCGGGAGAACTGGACGAAGATAAACGAATTCATGGTGTATTCAATTGCATGCCATCAAAGGTCTGCAGAAATTCAAAGGCGCATCGCTACAGCACTAAACGTGGATATATCGGACCTTGGCGAGCAACTAACTCCACCCTCGATGATTGATGAGGAAGATGAGGATAACGATTCAGATGACACAGCTTAGTAAGTACACTTATCCTTTATCTCTTTTGGGTATTTCTCACTGTTTCTCTTTCGCATCGAGGACGTTGCTCAGTTTAGGTTTCGGGGTGTGTCTTGAGCTGAGTTTGGAAAGTATGTTTTCTTTGGTTAAGTTATGTTTAAGTTAGTTTTTTTATGCATCTTTGTGTCATTACTTCTCAGCGTAGCCTTAGAAATTCGAACAGGGAATGTCTTTATTCGATGATAAGCTTAAGGTTTGCATTCTTAAAGTGTGGAAAGATGAAGTTCTTTGCTTAGTGTACTAAAATTTTTGTCGAATTTTGAAAAAGGTCTCCCAGTAGGAAGCGTGCTTAGCGAAAACATGTTACATCTCCTTAGAATGCATGGTGACTAGTGACGAGTGGAGTAACTTGAATTATCTTTTGAAACAAAGTCTTTGGTCAATGTATTAAAAAGAGAAAAAAAAGAAAAGAGAAAATGAGGTTGCCAATGCTCTGAGTACCAATGTTCAGGTGTTAAAAAAAAAAGAGAAAAAAAACAGAAAAAAGATATTGCCTGAATATGTGCTTGTGGTATGAGTCTTCCGTGCTAGCTTGAGTGATTGATCTGAGGAGTGCCTATCACCTAATGCATTGGTTCAATTGAATCATGTGACTTGCTACATGAGCTTTTGTCGTAACCAGATGAAACATTTAGAGTCGTGCAACCTGAAAAGAAAAAAGAAAGGAAAAGAAAAAGAGAGAAGTAATGGTTGTAAAAAGTCAGAAAACCTTTGATGAGTGGATATAGATGGTTATGGTGATATTTGCAAGTTACTGGCTGACATGAGCTATGTGGAGTGTAGGCTTGTTAATTTGAGTGTGTAATTTGCTGGGATGAAGATATTGTGTTTTAAATCTTTTAATTGAGCATGCTAGGTACTGAATGAAATCACGATGAATGAGAAGGATGCGACCATTTCAGAGAATGTTCTAAAGAGGTGTCTCCACGTTTGAGTGACTTGGGTTTGCTGAAGAGTGTCTTTTAATTTTTTTTTTTTTTTTATCATTGCTCGGGACTAGCAAAAATTTAGATTTGGGGGTGTGATAACTCTATGAAAGTAGAGTTATTTAGGTCAATTTCATATCTAGATTATGTTAGATTTGTGAAATGTTGCGTTTATTGCATAATATTTCTTGTCATTTCACATTATTCCCGAGAAGTTTGGATACTGCCGAATTTTGGGTTTATTTCAGGATAAAAGCGGAAACAAGAAGATTTTAACATATCTACGAAGATTCTGTGCAGTTGAAAAGGACTTTGGTGTCGCTGCACGACTTGAAGGAGGACGGACGGGATATCTACAGAAACTTGGTGTAGCTGCACCAGAAATTCGTGCAGCTGCACGAACGGGAGCAAGAAAAGATTTTATTTCAAATTTTCTTAGATTCTCTAGGATTATTTCTAGTACTATAATAAGACTTTATTCACCTCTGGCTAGGGGCAAACGACTTTTATGAAGAAGAGCAAGGGAGTTAGACTATCGTTTATAATTCTTTTCTTTGATTTGATTTGTGTTCCGAAAACGTTGCATGGCTAAACTTTCTTTGCTTGGATTATGTTGAAACGAATTGCGTAGCTGAATTTCCTAAATCATTTTTAAAACAAATTTGTACTTTGGATGTTTACTTATTTCGTTTGATATTAACGCATGCAATTTATTTTATCAATTAATTATATTGATTTGTTATCCTAATTTAAACTCGAGAGAGGAATTTTAGGAGGGAACAAGAACGAAATACCCTTGGTTAATATCGCATGAGCGAATTAGCTACTAAGTAGTATCGAGAGATATACTTTTAGGCAACCATCAAAGATTGAATCTTAATGGGTTTTTGCATTTATAATTCACTATAGGGATACAGGTTTTATGGTGGTTTGGAATTGTCCTTTGTAAACTCGGGAGAGGCAATTAGGGACATGAGAATCCGGTTACTAAACAGAATTAGTATGAACTTGGAATAAGCGAGTGAATGGATTTAACGAAACAAGAAGGGGATACGTGATCCTATGCTTTTCCGACTGATTGAATTCCGATTTTTTTGCTTTGATTTTTGCTTTTCATTATATTAGTTTTATAAGATTTAAACACATTTTTCTTATTGGCTTGATTACATAAATATTGCGATTGTGTATGCTAAAGGGTTCTATTTGCTATCCTCGTAGAAACGATAACTCTACTCATCTATGTATTACTTGTTGCGATCCGTATACTTGCGGTGTACGAATTTAAAGATCAAAGAAAACTAGTGCAGCAAAATATGCAAAGACCCGAAGGTAAAGTGAGGTCGACTCTCGCACCGAACCATTAGAATCTCGTTCCCAATCAAGACTTCATCAAGGAAGCGCATTTTACTGAGAATTCCCTTCATGGTGACATAGACTATATATAGATTCGTTATATAGAATGACAAAGTGCAATTCAACTCGACTTCAACCGGAGACGAGACTTCCTTCAGCACAATAGCTTCCTTTCCCACCTAGCGGTACAGCGGTAGCGGTACAGCAGCCGCCCCATTAATCACTTCATCCACCATTTCGGAGCAGTAAACGTTCAACACCTTCATCGAACTCCAACTTATCATCCCCAGGTTAAAATTAGTCAACGATGGAAACCCATTTGATGTCAGCCGAAGCCTCATCGGGTATTTGCACCGAGCAGCGCCCTCAGCAAGACGTAGGTCTCATACTTGCTCTTTTCATCAACTTCTATGCACAAATCCTCGATGTGGCGGCCGATGGTTGGACTGCAGCTCACGCCAACCACTTCTGCCACTTTGCGGATATCTCTTCTCTCACTATCGTTAGCAGACCCCTTATAATTTCTTCCATTGTTACGGTAAAGAGCAACGCGCTTCTTTTTCATTTTTCAAGGTGATATCCGCAGACTGCTCTGCTAATATTATCGAAGAAGCAAGCACCAATGCTCTTTCTATCCGAGCATCATAGTCAGGTGTCGACATTTGAATCGCAAAGATGAGTTCCCATGAGATGAATCCCAACTCGGAAGGCTACGAACTAAGCACAACCACACCGTCGCAGTACAATATGCAAAGAGGTGAAGACAAAGCGAGATTGATCATGCCTCTTTCCATTATAAACCGGTTCCCGAACACTATCAACAAAGCGCAGCTTACTGAGAATTCTCATCATGGTGTTGTGAATAATGTCTGAATTCGTCTTATAGAACAAAAGGAAATTCAACTCGACTTCAACTAGAGAAGACACTTCCTTCATCACATAGATACTTAATGATATTTCCTATGTTAGTTTCTGAAACATCACATAGATACTTAATGAGATTTCCTATGTTAGTTTCTGAAACATCACATAGATACTTAATGAGATTTCCTATGTTAGTTTCTGAAACACAATCTTTTTCTTTGTGCGATCACTTCATAATGAACTATAGCCGATGACACAATGGCCGTGGCCCCTTTGACTCGTCATCGACACACGCCCCCGAACACCGTTGGCCGTGGACTTGCCGTCGATCGTTGTCCACAGATGGCTTTGGCCGTTTTACCCACCAGTTGACCGGATTGCACTGATTTGGCTGTCTGGACTTTGTTTTTTTCCTTTAAATTAAATGTATATTTTAGCATGCTTCCAATGAATTCAACTATAAAAATTACATACGATAACCAATTAAACTAAATCTAGCTATTTAACTAATTGTATGTAATTTTATTAAGTATATTCTTAATTTCTCACCTATTAAATCTTATAAAATAATGTATTTAACGTATTTACTTCAACTAATTTCCTGCTTAAAAGTTAATAATTATCAACTTACAATTTCATTTATTTATTTTTTTGTATATATTTTTATTATTCAGTCTGTATAATTACATAGATAAGGCAAAACAAATTAAGTAAACTGTTTATGAGACGAATTAATTTTTCTAAAAAAATACATAATTAAATAATTATTGTTATTATAAGTTTAAGAGAAGTAGTAATTATATTCAATCGTTTCAAATGTTTCATTTTATAACTATTCGTGACAAACTTTTACAAAAAAAGAAAAAAGTAATTCATGTCATTAAGTACTTTCTTCAATTTAATTATTTTACATGAATTTAAATTTTAGTAACTGTATATTTAAAACAAAAACAAAAAGTAATTCAAAATTGTATATACTGGTAACTAAGCGTGATAATATAAATAAAGGAATAGGAAATTGGAAGATTAGAATATTACTCAAGATTTCATTTAAAAAAAAAAAAAAAGGTTCTGCTACCCCGAAATAGACCTGCCTGCTATACTCAGTGAAACGTGGGAGATATGAACGACATACGACGAACGTTTAGCAGCAAGAAACCGTCGGCCCTGATGCACACGATATGCACTTAGTAAGTGCAATCCCGCGGAGAAAGGCTTACAAACCTTAGAGAAAACAAGGGCTGAATGTGTACCAAAAGAAATAAAAACACCACCAAACAAGCTCTGGACAATCTAAGATGATCTCACTGACGACTGCCTCCTTTTAAAAGGGTAATTTAGAATGACCTTTGCGATTTTCGAACCTCTTGGGTAGCCTAGAATTTCTTCTGCGACATCAAGCAGATCCTGTGAGTGGGCTTCTTCTAGGCATTGACCAGGATGTTTCCAAGATAATTTAGCATTGATGACCATCTCCTCTAATAAGTGTGCATCTCCGAGCAAAACTTTTATCAGGGATAACCAGTACATTGGTTCACTGACATTACAGGCAGGGAAACCTGTGATCTCAATGTTCTTGATGCGGCTAGTCAAGCTATTCCAGGATTTACCTTTCGGGATCTCATTCTTAAAGGAAGAATCCTCATCGGTGGGGATCCCCTGCAACAAAAAGGAGAGATAAGAGTCAGGAAAATTCTCATTACCCTAGCTCGAGTACAGCCAAAAGCCTAGGAGACGACCAAAGTGGAGAAACAATGGGCACCAAACATGGGGTTTTCAAGTCTCTTCCACCCATTAGAAGAAAGGATTTTAGCAAACGTTCAGGCATTTCACACCCTGCATATCTTCAATTTCTCCCACCATCAGTTTACTGGGTTCGCTATCTTGAAAGTTGTATCAAGCTAACATTTTGAACTCATAACAAGTGAATATAGAAAACCAGCTGGAGCTAAAAGATAAATAAAAAGATACAGTATAGTGCTTTTTCAAACATCACTCACAAGTCACAAAACAAACAGGCCATCCCAGCTAGTGATACGAGAAACATACAACGCGACATGTTTTAGGAACAAAAGCTATGACCAGCTTTTCAACATTCGGAGTAAGCTCCAACACTCCTGCGATCAGTCCTAGAGAATACAGTTCTGCGGAAGTCGTGATGGTCAGGTGTCGACATTTCAGTTGGAAAGAGAAGTCTTGATTCACCTTGTAATTATGTAGATCCTGGAACAAACCAAACAAGAAATGGTGATATCCTCCCTAACGGCGCGGAATGTGGTCAAATACAGCATATTTACACATCCTACTATGCAAGGCCAAGAAATGGAAGGAGATGAGATTATAAAATCACTTCTTAGTTCTTTTCATTGAAATTTCTATAAGAAAACTAATAACATTAACATAGTTTTGCAGCAAAAGATTGTCATTATCTGCTAATTATTAACAATGAGACGAATCCAAACTCAGGAAACAATGAGCTAAGCATAACCACACTGGCATTGGCATAGTAAAGTATGCAAAGAGATGAAGTCAAAGCAAGGTCGATCAGGCCTCATACCTTTAGAAACCTGTACCCGAACATGAATCTATCTGCAGAGCTCAGTTTTCGGAGAATTCCCTTCATGGTGCCATTAATAATATCCAAATTTGACCGATAGGATTCCAAACTCAAATTCAACTCAACATCTACCAGAGATGATACTTCCTTCAACACAATAACTTTTTTTCCCTTCCAGCGGCCCAGAAGCCGCAGCGACCTCAAATAAGGGGCGTAGATTTCCAAGCACAAGTTCTGGTGACGACAGTCCTCCTCGTCCTCCTCGTCCTCCTCCCCGTCCCTGTCCTCCTCCTTGTCATTAAAATTATTGTATCTCTGGATAACTAACTCCCTCATATTCCTCGATAAAATCCGGATACTATTCATACCATAACAACCAACTAATGCCAGGGATTCCAACAGTGGAGAGCCCTCCAAGATCCCATTAATCACTCCATCTGCCATCTCCATCCAGTGAATTCTCAACACCTTCAGCAAACTCCAACTAATCCCCATAAAATTACCATTCCTCCGTGAAGGGAACTTGCACGACCGCAGCTTAAGCTGCTTCAAGGATTCGCAACACATCAGTGCCCTCGGCAGTTCGTAGTCTTCTTCACTACTGTTGTTAAACAAGTTGATGCACAAGTCCTCGACGCCGCGGCCGACGGAAAACCTAATCCAGAGGTCCATACTCTCCTTCAAGAAGGTGTAGTCCCTGCCAAAGTCCAGGTGAAGGAGGTGGAACTTGCGAATCACTGGTGACGTGCACAGGAGCAAGAACCGTTCAATGCGGGAGAGATCCTTGACGGATTGCACATCGATGGAGACGGCTGAGGTTTTGGTCCAGAGGGAGGACCAGCGCCTCGATAGGGCGCTGGTCTTGACAACGTCCTTGACGTCGAGGAAGGAGAAGACGTGTAATATTACGGCGTCCGGCAGGGCGCCGATGAGGTCCTCGACGTTGGCCGCCGCCGAGGACGGACAGGATCGGGTCCCGGTGCTTTGATTCCGAGGAGGAGGAGCGTACGTCGGAGCCGCCATGGTTTTCAGAATTCAGATGGGCGATGGAATCAGACAAGTTTATATAAGTGTTAGGGTTTAATTAAATATGGGCCTACTGGAAGGGACTCCTTCCTAAGCCCATTGGGTTTCGTAGGATGCATCGAACTGAGTGGGCCCACTAAGGATAAATATGTTTCTACCCGTCGGTTTACTCCATCCATGATACTTAATTAATTACACGGCATTTTTTGTAATTCTACGATAATTAAACTCTTCAGTTTTCTCCTTGGATGATGATAGTCAAGTGAAATCAGTTCGCCTTCGAACATTAAGCGTTGCCCATGTTTCCTACCGAAAATTCTAGGCAATAAGACATAGATTAAGATTTGGGCCTACGGAGAATAGGTCTATGAATAGACCCAAGCCTTACGACTGGAGATCACATGAGTGCCACATACCATAGCCCGGCGAAACCGTCTGGAGTTCAACTTTCGCCCGGAAGATCATAATCCGTCAACAGTGTTCGCTAGATGAAGGGTAACGCGTTGTTTCACTATCGGTTTGATCGGTCCATCACTATACCATAAGAAAGTGCCATTTTGGAAATCATGTCAAAAACATCTTAAGCAAGTAGTCGTTCGAGAACATGTTTATTTTTGCATAGTAGAGAAAAAGATTATTCCACCTTGAACATATTATAGAGAACATCGTTTACACGCGAATGGGTTGCTTTTTTATCCGACATGTATCGATTGTGCATCGAAATATAGGAGTGTTCGATACGAGTATGAGAATAAGATATGGTAACTAACCTTAGCATCACGATCTCAATGGCTGGACTGAAACGATTCCGAATGCATGAATGTGGAGCTGAACTTTTCCTTGGGTGTTAAGGCCATGAATCCCTGTATATAAAAGGGCTTGTAAAGTGGGCTGGCCAGATGGTTGTAATACGGAAACGCTAGATAGTAAACATTTCGATGTCCTTCGCCTAAATACTTTGCTTCCGTTGTGTGTTTGGCCGATTATTTTTAAGGGTAAGTTACGACGTCCACGAGAGTGATTACGTGAGGGTATTTTACCCATGCGACATGTACCTCCTTGATAATACCTTCATTGGCACCACACAGACCACGTCAAGTTTAAATATCTTCAATCCAATTAACTAAGTAATAAATAACAAAATAACAAGTAAATGCTTTCAAATTATAAATAAAAAACAATTAAAAACAAAGTATGTTTAATAAAATGATAAAGTTAACTTAAACCAACACTTGATATAGTAGCATTGTCCATGCATGCATCATCATTTAATTCATCAAGACATATCACTGAAATCTTGGGCCTATATGAAAAGCTCATAAATCCAGGCTCGTTTTATGAGAAACCCGCAAAGCCTTTTTGCTGATCCGCAGCAATCCTACCAAGACAATAACAGAAATTTTGGGCCCATTATACGGGAAGCCCATAAGTCTAGGGATCTGTAACAGAGTTTAGGAGCCCAATATTATGCGAGCCCGCCAAAGAAAGTACTAAGTCTACAAAGATAAAACCGTCAGAGTTAGAGTCTACGAAGAACAGAAAATATCTTAATTTCGAGAATTTAGGAAATTGGTCGGGGAGACCACGTCTTAATTATTTGAGACGATATTCTGGTGGAGAAAATCAGGGAAATGTGGCTCAGGATATCAGATTTAACATAAAAGGAAGTAAGATTTTGTTTAAACGACGCAGACATTCATCTAAGGCCAAAGTGCATTGTTTGTCTAAGGGCTCTTAGTTCTCATCCCTCTAGTGCCCCATCTTCCAGCTCCCTGATTTCAACCTACGTCCAAATCATTCCTTCGCCAAACCATCGTCCACATCTAGTTCACATCCCCATCCACTACTTCACCAAAGATCAGATTCTACTGTGCCCGTCCGCAAGTCCACGGGGTGTCCACAGCATGTCTACAACGTCTTCAACATTATAGTTTTCAATCATTTTTACATTTTCATGGCTGTAATCTTTTTCCTTTGATTGTAAGACATCCTTTGTCATCATTTGTTAATAGAATTCATCTGTTTTCGTTACTAGCGATCACATCCGAACCTCTGTATTATTCGTGCCAACTATTTCCGACGTACTCTGTTTTCGACGCGAATCATTCCGTATATTATTACTTAACTCGTGGGACCGAAAATATGCAAGAGTGAGATGGAGCACATATTACTTTAATGTAGCAAACCATTGACTGATAGTTTCATGTCTTCTCCAATCGATTGACCTCATAATTTGATCATTTGTCAATATCTTGCTGGTCTGTCCATTTACGAGGAAGCATTTCACATAGAAAAGATCGGTTTGGCAGTGCTCGCTCTTATTAACATCTGGCCGATTCTTAGGTTATATCGACTGCAAATCGACAAATTTTCCAAATTTAATTCATATATGCCATCCGTAAACGATGCCCAACCGAGTGATATGCACCGTGTCTGTAATCACGAGGATAACACATATTTTCGCTCTTATGATTTCGGATTCATTTTTCCTATAAATTGGAAGCGCCTCTATCTTTAAAAATCACTCTACAAACACAAGAGATAAAGCGAAATCGGGCTTGTCGGGACGGCCAAAGCGACCATGTCCTGTGCAGCCATCCTCCTGTAAGCATCAATTGTACTCGCATTCTTCCTCGCGGTTTGTATGGCAAGAAACAACATCGAACATGAGTGTAAGTATTGATTTTCTCTCGGTTCTTCATTTTTCAGCTTTTGCATTAACTCATAGCTGACCCAATCTCCTTTTCCAGTAGCCATGAATCCCTATATATAAGAGGGAGGGCTGGCCAGATTGTTGTAATACGAAAACGGTAGATAGTAAACATTTTGATGTCCTTCGCCTAAATAATTTGCTTCCGTTGTGTGATTGGCCGATTGTGTTTATGGGTAAATTACGACGTCCGCATGAGTGATTACGTGAGGGAATTTTACCCATGCGACATGTACCTCGTTGATAATACCTTTATCGGCACCACGCAGACCACGTCAAGTTTAAATACCTTCAATCCAATTAACTAAGTAATAACAAAATAGCAAGTAGATTATTTTCAAATCATAAAAAAATTTAAAAACAAAATATGTTTCATAAAATGATAAAGTTAAGTTAAACCAACACTTGATGTAGTATCATTTTCCATGCATGCATCATCATTTAAATCTCCAAGACGTATCACTGAATCCGCTAAAAATAAAAACTAATATTGGAATTATAACATGAATATAATAATAATAATTACTAATAAATTTCTCTTTGTAAAGTTCTAAAAGCTCGAACTTGTAAGTGAAAGCATGACATATTATATATTTTCATTTTCAACACATTTAACATATCCCGAACCATTCTTGCAATACTTGGATATCAAAGCTGATAGTTTCTTAATCATATGTCGACACGTATAAATCAACCTTTCTATTCGTTCGCAACTCATCAGAATAATTATTTGAATGAAACCTAATATTGACATTAAATAATACACAAATTTAAACACACGATAAGTGGAAGTTTTAGTACAGGATTGGTCAAATCTTGAGAAGGAGAAATAGCAAACTTTGTCGTTCCAAGGAGAATGAAAAAGAGGGGGTGTTTAAGTAGTTGAAATTGAAGAAGCTCGGTTGCTGGCAACAAATCAAGACATACTCCACATTCCCCTTTTGTACATGAGAGTTCAATGCAAGAATCGGTGGATACAATGCTTGATATCGAGCGAGACGATCTAACACTGTAATGTAGGTAGAAGTGACCATAAAATTGTCCGATGTTTACAACTAAACGGATTTGGATGACGTGTGAATGATATGGTCGTCTCCCTATTGACATTTTGTGTCATGTTGCCCCGTGATTCGTGGACGTCGTGCGTCGTCCTATGGCCGTAGGGCGTGAAATCCCTATCAACGGTTGTACCAGTTGACAATGCATATTAGAGCTCAATTATGGTCTCGTCGGTAGCTGTACTTGTCACGTATGCCGAACATTCGCAAATTAAGCATGAGCAATCAATGCACACAATCCTTTTTTTAATTAAGATGAAAAACATCGACTTATGTTACAACATAGAGTTTACAAAGAAGTGTTTCTCCGCATTTCATTTCCTCAAAGGTTTTCTTTCTACACATACAATCTATTAATATAAATTAGGTCGCAACAAAAATTCGGACCAACAATATGTTTTCTCCCTAGGATAAGATAAATTTTTTATTACAAATCACATGTTAGACAAGTTTCTAATTAAAAAGATTATTACATGACCCGAAATCGTAATCAAATGTCTCATGCATAATGTTTTTGTAAAAACTTTGCTGTTTGATCTAAAAGCTTAAACTATTAAGTAATGATTAGTTCATATTATATAGTTTAACATTCTAGATATGTGAGGCTCGTCCCGTACGATACTCGCCTCGAAGACTTCCTGAAAGGCGATATGGAAATAAGTATTGACAACAAATCACATCGAATAGTGAACGATTATTCACCATATGTAACCCCAAGATTTTTTGTGCATGATCTGTACAACTATTGATCGAGGAGGTGAAGTTGGATGAACGTAACAATGTCTTGGTTGACAATAGATCTTCGAGATTGTTGATTTTAGTTCCAAATCATCAAAGAGTCTGATTCAAATAAAAAAGACTGAAGTAAAATTGGGTTATTTCAAATGTGATCAAATGAATTAGATATAGTTTGTTATTCACGATTGGTTACATACTACTTTGATGTAGTACGTTGATGCGCGTCATCTACGCAACAAAAATAAAACCTCGTTCGCACACACTAAAATAGCAAAGGCAAGCAAGGGTCGAACCCACAGAGAACAGTATCGATTAGATCGTTTAACGTCAATTCTGTAACTGATTTGAGGTCAAGTAAACGAAATCACACGATGCGAAGTTAAACTAAGCGAAAGACTAAATCGAATTATCAATAGGCTTAAAAGTCTAGGACTACCGATTTCCCCTCGTGTCCTATGCTCTCGTATCCCCCCTTTTTGTGTTACTATTAAATTTTGCTGGTCGTTAACCGTAGGTTGCTAAACTCTCCCCATAACCATCTCAGATATCCGGGAACGTACCCTCGTGTATCAAATCCTCTACTCTATGTCTAGGTAAGGAATTAGTGAAGGCCCTTGGTCGCAGCTGCGAGACTCTCTGTAGTGACACTCTTCGCCTTGCTCGCAGCTGCGCCCAAATGCTCCGCAGCTGCGGAAGTCTCTGTGAAGCTCTCCTTTCTTCTTTGGTTTATTTCTTCATTCCTCACTTCGTCGTCATCCATCATCTCAATTCCAATTTCCTACACAAACAACAACGAACGTGAGGTAACGCAATTCAGCTCAAAACCAGAAGTTTAAACACTTAAACTTACGGAACTAGCTCAAATCAAAGCATACAAGTGATCATTTTAACTCTACTTTCGTAGAGTTATCACACCCCCAAACCTATCTTTTGCTAGTCCTCGAGCAAAACAAAACCTAAACAAAACAAAAATGAAACCAAACAAAATAAATAAATCATAATTGATACTCCCCAGTCTCACCCAAGTCTTCCGAACTCGAATTGTCGTTAACGACTCTCAGCTAAAGCCGCACACCTATCTTAGAGTTAGACTTCGTTCAAGGCTAGCATACACGGGTTTTGTAGTTCTTATAAAACTTGTTCCCTCAATTTGCACACCTCGCGTTGTCAACCCCACATTCTCAAATCTTTCATAGCCATCAAGTACTTTTCTAGACTCAACTCTCCTTACCTTCTCAACTAATTCGAGGTCTTTCTTTTCATCTCATTTTTCTCTTTTCATTTGGTTACACGATTCTAAATGCTCATCAATTCTCGCAAACGCTCATGTAACAAGTTCTCAGTCAGTGACTCCCGGTCCAAACGGACCAAGGCACTAGGTGATAAAGCACCCCTCGGACGAGAACTCGAGCCGCAAGGAAGACTCACACCACAAGCACATATTCAAGCTCAAAATCAAAAATTTTTTTTTCTTTTTCTCTTTTACTTTTTTTTTTACCCTTTTCTAGCTTGAATAGTGGTGCTCAGAACCTTGGCAACCGTTTTCTTTTCTTGCTCTTTTTCTCTTTCACATTTTAACCTGAATTTCGTCTCCAAAGGATGATTCGAGTGCCTATACTTTTCCTTAATGACTATGCTTTTAAAGAGATTGTAGAGCTGACGCTGCTTAGTTAGCTTCCTATCAGGAACAACATATACTATTTTTTCAAGAAATTAGGCATGCTTGCTAGAACTAATTCCTCCTCTGCCTTAAATGTGCGACCCTAATCATCCTCCTCGAATCCGACTCTTCTAATTCGAAATCCTAAGGTCTAACTGAGGGGCATCGACTCAAAGAAAATAACAAAAACAAAACGAAAGATAGACTCAGAAGCATGATCAAGCTGACAGAAATAACAAGCAAAGGCAATCATATCATAAAGGATAACATCAACACCCCCAAACCTAAATCCTGACACGACCTCGTGGCAGACTGTATCTCCAACAGTGCATGAGATAGATGAAAGTAAAGATAAGAGAGATACAACCTGGCACATATCCGGTTGAACTCAGGATCCTCTCCCTGATGGCAGACTAATCGGACTCCGAGTCGGAGTCAACATCTTCATCCTCCGCCGGGCTGGTTTATGCATCTTCCATAGCAGCATCACTCCATCCCATGGGTCGATCCCATCCCGGTGGGTGGTAGACTGGTTGATGCAACGCGTTGAAATCTACTCCAAAGGATGGCGCGGCCTGACGGTTGTACTCCATCTGATGTCGGATGAATTCCATGGTGTACTGCTGGAAGGCCCTAGTTTGCTGCTGAGCGTCCCTGGTTTGCTGCATGAACTCCTGCATCTGGGCCCACCGTTCTTGCTCGGAGGGCATAGTGCTCGCAGCGGCTGGACGGGGGCGAGAGGAAGCTCCTCCCTGCCTTGCGCTAATCTTGTCCAGCGATTGATGGTCTAGAGGCTGGCCCGGGGGACAAAGCTCCTCCGTCCTGTCAAACTGCACACCTGCTTTGATACATAATTCAGAAAAAAGACAAGGGAACCACAAACCTCGTGCGTCGTCCAAACAACGATGGATCATCCAATTCAGCAGCCTGCCCAAATCAATAGGCATCTCCTCCATGATACAGTAGATGAGCGCCGCTCGATCCCTGGTGATCTCGCTCGTGTTTTTGCTGGGGATGAGACGGGCGGCTACAAATAAGGCCCACATGCGTGCTTCGGTGGTCAAATTGCTGCCGTGGAGTCTGAGGGGGTTCCGGCTTCTTGTCAATTTCCATTGGGATCCTGGCTTAGCAATTCTCGCAATAACTGCGTTACTATCAAAACGATTATTAAGATAATCGAGATATGCGTCAGTGTTGTAAACAGGGAGGCCATAAAATGTGGAAATCACTGATGCACCAAACTTAACCTCCTTGTCCCGAACTCGAATACTCTGCCTATCCCTGTCCAGGGTATGCACGTTTGCATAAAACTCCCTGACCACCGGGACAACGCCCCGTTTTATCGCTGTACTAAAGCGAAGCCACCCCAGACGTTCTAAACGCGCCCGGTATTCAATCAAATCGGGATGCGTGGTATCGAATACCCGCTCCGCTATCAGCGGTCTTTCCATGGAGCGCTGGTATGCCGCCGATGATTCATTCACAACGGCCTTATCTCTCCCCGCCGTTTCCTTCCCTCTCCTTTGCCTAGAACTAGAGGCACCGGTCGTAGTGCGTTGCTTGGGCGCCATTGCTAACTGCGCTATTCTAAGAGCTAAGGCAACTAATGAATCACCGGGGGAACCACGACCTAGCCGCACGCAAATCACCGATAGGACTAAGGGATGAGGAACTTTCCTGATTGCGGCCGCTGCGGGAGAGTGTGGCACCGGAGAGCAGATCTGTGGTGGATGGACGCACAAGGGAGGAGGAGGACGTCGGAGATTGACGCGGGAGTAGCCGGCGAGTTGGGAGGTGTAGCCGTCGCCTGGAGAGGGGGAGTACGTCGCAGCTGCGCCCTGAGAGAATGGGGAAAATGAATTAGGGTTTTAGTTCGCCCCCTTTTAATTAGTCTGAAATTTCGTCCTCTCGCAGCTGCGAGACATTCCTCCGCAGCTGCGAGACTCTCTGCGGATCGCAGGTTACACGTCTCTCGCAGCTGCGAGAATTTCCTTCGCAGCTGCGAGACTCTCTGAGGATCGCAGGTTACACGTCTCTCGCAGCTGCGAGAATTTCCTTCGCAGCTGCGAGACTCTCTGAGGATCGCAGGTTACACGTCTCTCGCAGCTGCGAGAGATGTTCTCGCAGCTGCGAAACTTACTGCCTTCGTTTCTCCGTCTTTTTCATGGACATGCTTCTTGATCTACTAACAAAACAAATAAACGATTAAAAATAACTAATTATTAGGAATAAAATGAAATGACTTGGGTTGCCTCCCAAGAAGCGCCCTGGTTTAGAGTCGATGGCTCGACTGTGCAGGAGTTACGCGTCTTGGAGTTGCGTGGAGGTGGTTCCACGCTCAAACGGCTCTCCATGGTAGTGCTTTAGGCGCTGGCCGTTGACTTTGAACGTGGACCCGGCATCATTTGATTGCAGCTCTACGGCGCCATGAGGGAATACTTTTACGACTTTGAACGGTCCGGACCATCGCGACTTCAGCTTCCCTGGGAACAAACGCAAACGTGAGTTGAAAAGGAGTACATACTCACCTGGCACAAACGTCCTGTTGAGGATGCGGCTGTCGTGCCATTTCTTTGTCTTCTCCTTGTAGAGCTTTGCATTCTCGTATGCTTGATGACGAAGTTCCTCCAACTCGTTCATCTGCAGAAGGCGAGCCTCACCTGATCGAGTTTCGTCGAAGTTGAGGTGCTTCAGTGCCCAGTAAGCCTTGTGCTCGAGCTCCACTGGTAGGTGACAAGCCTTTCCAAAAACGAGTCGATATGGAGACATCCCAATCGGCGTCTTGTATGCTGTCCTGTACGCCCACAAAGCATCGTCAAGTTTTAAAGACCAATCCTTGCGTGTGATACTCACCGTTTTCTCAAGGATACGCTTCACTTCACGGTTAGACACTTCTGCTTGTCCGCTTGTCTGTGGGTGATATGCCGTGGCCACCTTGTGCTTCACGCCATATTTGCTCAAGAGTGCATTAAATTGACGATTGATGAAGTGTGTACCTTCATCGCTGATGATCGCACGTGGAACTCCGAACCTGGTAAAGATCTGTCTCTGCACAAACTTGACAACCACTTTAGCCTCATTAGTGGGGGAAGCAATTGCTTCCACCCATTTCGAAACATAGTCAACTGCAACGAGAATATACTTGTTACCGTTTGATGGGATGAAGGGACCCATGAAGTCGATGCCCCAGACGTCGAAGAGTTCAACCTCGAGAATGTTTTGCAGGGGCATTTCATTTCTTCGGGATATGTTCCCCGTTCTTTGGCACCTATCACAGTGAAGAACAAATTGGTAAGCGTCCTTAAAAATAGTAGGCCAGTAAAAACCTGATTGGAGGACTTTCGCAGCCGTTCGGTCTCCTCCGAAGTGTCCTCCATAAGGGGATGCGTGGCAATGGGTTAAGATGTCCTGGACTTCAGATTCCGGCACACACCTCCTGATGACCTGATCTGCCCACTTTTTAAACAGAAACGGTTCGTCCCAAAATTATTGACGAACGTCATGTAGGAATATTTTCCGCTTTTGTGCATCAAAATTCTCGGGGATGAACTCCGATACAATAAAATTCACAATATCAGCATACCATGGCACATTCACATCAGCAGACAGTAAATACTCATCAGGAAAGGAGTCATTTATGCAGACCTTGTCTTGAAGTACCTTGTTGTTTTCTAACCTAGACAAATGGTCTGCTATCTGATTTTCAGTTCCTTTCCTGTCGCGGATCTCTAAATCAAATTCTTGTAATAGAAGGACCCAACTAGTCAACCTAGGCTTGGCGTCCTTTTTCTCAATCAAGTACTTGATTGCTGAGTGATCCGTGAACACTACTATCTTAGACCCCACTAGATAACTGCGAAACTTGTCGAAGGCAAACACTACGGATAACAGTTCTTTTTCAGTCGTGGTGTAATTAACCTGGGCGTCATCTAAGGTCCTGCTGGCATAGTATATTACCCGAAAAATTCTATCTACCCTCTGGCCTAATGCAGCTCCTACCGCATAGTCACTAGCATCGTACATCAATTCGAAGGGCAAACTCCAATCAGGTGCTACGACTATGGGTGCAGAAACTAACCTCTTCTTGAGTTCGGTGAAGGCCGAAAGGCACTCAGCATCGAACACAAAGGGAACGTCCTTCTCCAATAGATTGCACAATGGCTTCGTGATCTTGGAGAAGTCCTTGATGAACCTTCGGTAGAATCCAGCATGTCCGAGGAAGCTCCGTATCCCTTTTACAGAAGACGGTGGGGGTAGCTTCTCAATTGTCTCAATCTTTGCCCTGTCCACCTCGATGCCCTTGTTGGATATCCGGTGACCTAGAACAATGCCATCACGAACCATAAACTGGCATTTCTCCCAGTTCAGGATCAGGTTAGTGTCTTCACAACGTTTAAGAACCTTAGTTAGGTTCGACAAGCAATCCGCATACGATGCACCAAAAACAGAAAAGTCATCCATGAAGACCTCCAGACCATGTTCAATCATGTCAGAGAATATGGCCATCATGCATCGTTGAAAAGTAGCAGGCGCATTACACAATCCAAACGGCATGCGACGAAAAGCAAAGGTACCGTACGGGCAGGTGAATGTAGTCTTTTCTTGGTCCTCCGAGGCAATCAAAATTTGATTGTACCCGGAGTACCCGTCCAAGAAACAATAGAAGTCCTTACCTGCCAATCGGTCAAGCATCTGATCTATGAAAGGAAGAGGAAAGTGGTCTTTCCTGGTGGCTTTGTTTAGTTTGCGGTAGTCCATGCAAACTCTCCACCCGGTCACCGTACGAGTCGGAATCAGCTCGTTCTTCTCGTTCTTGACCACCGTCATCCCTCCTTTCTTCGGGACGCATTGCACAGGGCTAACCCAAGAACTGTCAGAGATAGGGTAGATAATACCTGCGTCTAGCCACTTGATGATCTCCTTCTTCACCACTTCCTTCATGTTCAGGTTTAGCCGCCTCTGAGCCTCGACCGAAATCTTATGATTGTCCTCAAGCAGAATCTTGTGCATGCACACTGACGGACTGATTCCTCGAATATCCGCTATGGTCCATCCCAATGCTCTCTTGTGCGCCTTGAGGATTTCCAGCAATTTCTCCTCCTCCTCTCCTGTAAGACTAGCCGAAATAATCACAGGTAAAGTGTTTGATGGTCCGAGATATGCATACCTGAGATGGTCCGGGAGTTGCTTAAGCTCTAAGGTGGGAGGTTCCTCAATTGACGGTCGCATTGGGTTCAATGGCCGCTCTAGCGTATCGAACTGTTGAATCCTTCGTGTGAACAGCGCTAGAGCCTCCTGAGTATCAACATCGGAATCGATCTCATCCTCTTCAGCATCTAGGAGCTCTTCATCACCGAGAGGTGAGAATTTGGAGGTGCACCTATCAACAACGTCCATCCGAAAGCAATCAGAATTCTCAGAAGGCCATTTAACAGATTTATAGACATTGAAGGTAACTTCCTGATCGTTGACCCGGATGGTCAACTCTCCCTTCTGCACGTCAATCAATGCCCTTCCTGTGGCTAAAAACGGATGGCCAAGGATGATAGGAATCTCCTTGTCCTCCTCAAAATCTAACACCAGAAAATCAGTCGGAAAGATGAACTTATCTACTTTAACAAGAACATCCTCAATAATCCCTTTCGGGTATGTGATAGATCTATCGGCTAACTGAAGGGACACAGATGTAGGTCTTACCTCCCCCAAACCTAGCTCCTTATAAACTGAAAAGGGCATCAGGTTTATGCTTGCTCCAAGGTCACAAAGAGCCTTACCTGAGAAGGCGGTTCCAATAGTGCACGGGATCGTGAAGCTACCAGGGTCCTTAAGCTTCGGTGGCATCTTCTTCTGGAGGATGGCGCTGCACTCCTCGGTAAGCATCACTGTCTCGAAATCGCCCAGCTTCCGCTTCTTAGAGAGCACGTCCTTCATGAACTTGACGTAGCTCGGCATCTGCTCCAAGGCCTCTGCGAAAGGTATGTTAATATGCATTTTCTTGAAAACATCTAAAAACTTAAGAAACTGAGCGTCGTCGTTTTGTTTCCGCGCTCTCTGTGGGAAGGGAAGCTTCGAGATGTCAACTTCGTGTTCCTTTCTTTCTTCCACCAGCTCCTTCTTCCCTTTGTCCTGCGGCAAGCTCAAATCAGAAGTTAGCGGACTAGTTTGTGACTCCTTACCAGATTTCTCCGATGGACTAGGGCCCTTGCTCTCTTTCTTGGCCTCGGATTCTTCTGCCTCCAGTGAACGGCCGTTCCTCAGAGTGACGGCTTTAGCTTGCTCCCTCGGGTTGGTCTCTGTATTGCTCGGGAGAGTCCCATAAGCTCTGGAATTCACCGCCTGAGCCAGCTGGCTAACCTGGTTCTCCAGGTTCCGAATCGATGCTGCCTGGTTCTTCATCAGGGCGTCTTGGTTCGCCATGTACTTGAGCATCATCTCCTCGAGGCTCGGCTTCTTCTCCGAGGCTTCCGGTTGAGCTTTCTGATAGTGAGGTGCCGGTGCTGGTGCTGGTGGTCTAGGCATACCAGGAGGAGGTGCCTGTGCTCTCCAGGAGAAGTTCGGGTGATTCCTCCACCCTGGGTTGTAAGTGTTCGAGTACGGGTTGTTGCGCTGCTGGTTCCCAACAAAGTTGGCTTCCTCCATGCTCATAGTGCACTGATCTGTGAGATGTGGTCCTCCGCAAATCTGGCACCCTTGCTGGTTGCTCTGAACCGAGCTCACGTTCGCAGCTTCGAATTTCTTCGTGAGCGCGGTCAGCTGGGCCTGAATTGAAGTTAAGGCATCCAACTCAAAGACACCCTGCGGCTTTCTCCTGCTCGCACGATCCGAATATTGATTCGGAAGACACGTCTTCCTCATCGTCTCCAAAAGCTCCAATCCCTCCACGTAGGACTTCCTCAAGAAAGATCCTCCAGATGCCAGATTGACGTCCTTCCTGGACGAGTCCGTGAGCCCATTGTAGAATGCCTCTAGCTGTCTCCATCCAGGCAGATCATGATAGGGGCACTGTATCAGCAGGTTCTTGAATCGCTCACATGCCTCCACAAAAGTTTCATCACTGTCCTGACGGAAAGTGGTGATCTCGTTCCTCATCTGCGATATCTTCGAGGGAGGATAGTACTGATCCAAGAAGGCCTCCTCCATCTGTGCCCAAGTCGATATGGAGTTCACTGGGAGTGAGTTGAACCACGCCCAGGCCTTATCCTTTAGAGAGAAGATGAACAGCTTCAGCCGCACTGCATCCTGGGACACTCCGTTCTGCCTGAAAGTGTCGCACACACTGAGGAACTTGCTCAGATACTCATGCGGATCCTCCATCGGTGTTCCTCTGAACTGGACTGTATTCTGGATCATCTGCATCACCGAGGTCTTGATCTCATAATCGCGAGCAGCGATGGGCGGTGGCGCTATGCATGACCGGTGAGCGTAAGTTCTGGCCGATGTGAAGTCCATCATCGGTCTGTTGTCAACATCCGGCCTCCCTCCATGCACTGCTCTCGGGATCAGGTTCCTGTCGATCTGATGTCGGTTGTCCTCGTCGGCCATAGCTGATCGTTGTGCTCTTAGTCGCTGCCGGAAGGTGCGCTCGATCTCTGGGTCCAAAGGAGTCAAATCAGCTCCTTGACTCCGTAGCATAAACTGAAATAAGCAAAAACAAAAAAAAAACAAAAACTTGAACGTCAAACAGCTATTGAAATAGAGGTAAAAGAAATCTAAATCGAAAGACTGTTCCCCGGCAGCGGCGCCAAAATTTGATGCGCGTCGTCTACGCAACAAAAATAAAACCTCGTTCACACACACTAAAATAGCAAGGGCAAGCAAGGGTCGAACCCACAGAGAACAGTATCGATTAGATCGTTTAACGTCAATTCTGTAACTGATTTGAGGTCAAGTAAACGAAATCACACGATGCGAAGTTAAACTAAGCGAAAGACTAAATCGAATTATCAATAGGCTTAAAAGTCTAGGACTACCGATTTCCCCTCGTGTCCTATGCTCTCGTATCTCCCCTTTTTGTGTTACTATTAAATTTTGCTGGTCGTTAACCGTAGGTTGCTAAACTCTCCCCATAACCCTCTCAGATATCCGGGAACGTACCCTCGTGTATCAAATCCTCTACTCTATGTCTAGGTAACGAATTAGTGAAGGCCCTTTACGATTCAACCCTACTTTGGTTACCTAAGGTGCTTGGTATTTCTACTCTCGCACTAAAACCCGGTCTCTCGACTCTAAGGTTCCTTAAGCTATCCTGTTCCTGATCTAACCTAGACTACCCTCTCGAGTCTCCCTAGGTGATCGAATCAATATCAACAGTTGATCAGGCTGCTGATACGCATTAAGCACAGGAAACGAATAAACAACCAAACAAGAATTTAATTCATAACTGAAAAGAGGTTCAACAATCGCCGAGGAACACGAGGTTCCATCGTCGTCCTAGAACAAGAAAATTAGTTCATCACTACACTACGAAACAACAGAAGAATAAAAGAACGCATAATCTAAAAACCAAAGGAAAAGGAAAAGGGTTGCAGTTCTTCAGGGGCACGAGTCTCCTGTCACAAGCCTTCTATCCCAAAAGAGCCGACCCCTAGCCAGTCTGAGTTGTAGCCTATTTATACTAGGGTAGGAAGACTAAAATCCGGAAATAAAATCCTAAAATATCCTCTACTCGCAGCTGCGAGATAATCGGTCGCAGCTGCGACCTTAAGCTATACTCCACTCGTCTCTGCTTCCTCGCAGCTGCGAGACAATCGGTCGCAGCTGCGAGACTCTCTGTAGTGACACTCTTCGCCTTGCTCGCAGCTGCGCCCAAATGCTCCGCAGCTGCGGAAGTCTCTGTGAAGCTCTCCTTTCTTCTTTGGTTTATTTCTTCATTCCTCACTTCGTCGTCATCCATCATCTCAATTCCAATTTCCTACACAAACAACAACGAACGTGAGGTAACGCAATTCAGCTCAAAACCAGAAGTTTAAACACTTAAACTTACGGAACTAGCTCAAATCAAAGCATACAAGTGATCATTTTAACTCTACTTTCGTAGAGTTATCATACGTACTACTTTAATGCGACCGAAAATATGCAAGGGCGAGATGGAGTACATACTACTTTAATGTAGCAAACCATTTACTGGTAGTTTCATGTCTTCTCCAATCTTTCGCCGGTCTGATCCATTTACGAGGAGCATTTCACATAGAAAAGATCAGTTTGGCAGTTATCAACATCTGGCCGATTTTCCTAGGTTATAGCGACTGCAAACCGACAAATTTGTCGAATTCAATTCATATATGCCATCCCTAAACGATGCCCAACCGAGTGATATGCACCGTGTCTGCAATCACGAGGATAGCACATATTTTTCACTCTTAGGATTTTTGATTCAGTTTTCCGATAAATATCATTAAAAATCACTCTAAAAACACAAGAGATAAAAAGAAATCGGGCGTGTCGAGATGGCCAAAGCGACCATGTCCTCTTCCTGCAAGCATCAATTGTGCTCGCATTCTTCCTCGCAGTTTGTCTGACAAGAAAAAAACGTCGAACATGAGCATAAGTAGAGACTTTCTCCCGGTGCTTCATTTTTTAGCTTTTGCATTAACTCATTACTGACCCGATCTCCTTTTCCAGGGGCCGTAGCCGATCTTCCACAGCCAGGAATAACTTTGAACTCGCCATCGTCTCAACCATCAGACCCCGAAACGTATAAGGTGAAGTAGGGACAAACTTGTTACTGCACCTGGACAAAGTATCATTTGAAGCCGGAAATGTTCTACGCTCTCAACCCCGGCATCGACTGCGACAATCTCGACATCGGCCAGGAGCTCTGCATCGCGGGGGGAGATGGGAATTAAAACGAACTCTTCCGACCCTACAATCTCCTCCGAAAAATCCTCAATAGTAAGGCTTCATACACCCGACATACTAAACCTAGTCATGAATAACGAGACACGAACCAGTAGGGACAACATTTAAATTGATAACACTAATTCAATCTTGTCTTAGTCTCTTACTTTACACTAATAGATAGTTTGCCGAAGTTTTACTTGTTTATTCTCATCAAGAAAAGTCTCATCGTCGTTGTCAATGTTAAGATATAAAATATAAACCAAGCTTTCACCTAATTGCTTAAGCTTTTAGGTCAAATGGTAAGGTTTCTACATGATATCAGAGCGCTCGGGTTGAGGAGGCGGTAATGTTTCTACGGTAAAGACCTAGTTGTTACCGAGCTATTACTAGCTGCAAATGAGCTTATGACATTCCAAAAAACAAAAACATCATTAATATCAAAGCCTAGTAAATTGTCATTGGGCTGTCGTCGAGGAGAAAGATGAAAAAGTATGGTCGATTTGCAGTGATTCGGAAGAATATCGAAGCATTGCAGAATCATTCCGTATATTATTACTTAAAACGTGTGACCGAAAATACGCAAGAGCGAGATGGAGTGCATACTACTTTAATGTAGCAAACCATTGACTGATAGTTTCATGTCCTATCCAATCGATTGACCCCATAATTTGATCGTTTGACGATATTTTGCTGGTCTGGTGCATTTACGAGGAAGCATTTCACATAGAAAAGATCGGTTTGACAGTTATCAGCATCTGGCCGATTTTCCTAGGTTATAGCGACTGCAAACCGACAAATTTGCCGAATTCAATTCATATATGCCGGACAAACTAGTTACTTCACCTGGACAAAGTATCATTTGAAGCCGGAAAAGTTCTACGCTCTCAACCTCGGCATCAACTGCGACAACCTCGACATCGGCCAGGAGCTCTGCATCGCGGGGGGAGATGGAAACTAAAACGAACTCCTCCGACCCTATAATCTCCTCCGAAAAATCCTTTATCGTAAGGCTTCATACACCCGACATATTAAACCTAGTCATGAATAACGAGAAACGAACCAGGGTAAACATGTAGCGCAATGGTTCCTGGCTCGCAGCCTTCGTGTGGCTGCGAGATGTTGTGTTTTTCTGTTTTTACTTTGTTACATCGTCTTATGGTGAATGGTTGAGACTTGAATGAAGGACATCTTTAAATTGATGAAAACAAAGCAATTGTAAACACAGGAGAGGTATGTGGCCAACCACGACACTTTACAACTCCAGAGGCCGCTGCAAAATGAGGCTCCTCCTCCACCAGTCCCTCCACATCTCCGCCATTCCACATGTCGGCCTGCCCCTTCGCAGGGGAATCCATCACCTGCATGTCTTCGTCTCATGTCATTTACGCCTCATCGCCTCCTTCTAGTTCTGGAACACCGACTATGTTGCAAACATAATGGGCTCTCGCACAAAACCTCACAAGGCAGAGGGGAAGAAAACTCCAAAATCTGGAAAGATTACTCTCATTCCAAAGATAAAATCCTATCGACTCTAATCAAATCAGGTTTCTAAAATCCAGAAGTTACCAAAAATTCTAATCTAAATCTAATTTATTTCTACTATTTAGTTTTCCTAACTTAAATGACCATCTTTAAATTTCAACACCCTTGACTTTACTTCATAACTTCAAGCAATTGGCTTATCTTGCCGAACAAATCAATACTAACCGAGTTCACGTGTCATGGTCTATGTAGTGTGTTGATTGATTCCACAATGAATTGTTATGTAAGTGTAGGACCGTGTTGCTAGGGTCGTCGTTCGCATTGCTTTGTGGTTGGCCTTTGTTTGTGACTATATGGATTTAGATGACATGAGACATTTTGTGTCATATTGTCCCGTGATTGGGGGGACGTCGTGCGATAGTTTTGCGTCGTCCTGCGGCCGTAGGACGTGTAACCCCTATCAGCGTTTGTACCAGTTGACTATGCATCTCAGAGCTCAATTATGGTCTCGTCCGTAATATGTAGTTGTTGCATATAGTTGACACTTCTTTTTTTATTAAGATGAAAGACATCTATCATATGTCACGACATATAGTTCACAACAGAAATGCTTCTTCCCATTTCGAAGGTTTCCTATCTCTACACAAACAATCCATCGATATATAACTAGGTCGCAACTAAAGTTTGTACATGATAAGATAAATGTTTGATTACAAATCACATGTCGGGCGGTTTTTAATTAAGAAGACTATTACATGACCCGAAATATTATTCGTTACATGTTGTGATATCATTCAAATATGTGGTGCATAATTCGAGACTCATCCGGTACGATATTTGCCTCGAAGAGTTGCTCCAGAAATCGCAAATATCAAGTTTTAATACGATAAATTATCCTAACACAAATGGTCCAAACCCACGGGTGGGTTAACTCAGGACAATATTATGACTTGAATATATAAAACATAATGTAACAAAAAATAATATTGTGAAGTAACACAATTTAAATATTATTTGGTTACGTGGAAGGGATACTTTTAATTATTAATTTGATGAATTTTCAATCACCTAAAAGATTGAATTGAATATGTCCGAAATATTTATAATTTATATATTATATGAGGTTATTTTAACGATTTTAATTCATATGATTTCATTTCAAGCATATAAAAAAATTCACAAAAATAAGTGAAAAATAATACCTCCTTTCAAAAAATACACTATTTTAATTAAAAAAATATGCTATTTCAATTAAAAATAGTATATTTCTTGTCCGAAATACACTCCTTGTCCGAAACACACTATTTTAATTAAAAAATATACTATTTCTTTCTTTTTCTAAATAAATGAATACCTCCTACTTAAAAAAATAATAAAAAGAAAGAAATAGGGTATTTTTAATCAACCGTTTTTTTGTTGTTAAATACTCAAATAACATGAAATTATATTAAACTGAACATTAAAATAAAATCACATACATTATATCAGTATAATAAATTATAAAAAATTCGGACATAAAATTAATTTAATTTTTTAGATTATTGAAAATTTATACATTACTTTGCTTCTTAAATATGAAAGAGGCGCCGACAACATCACAACATCAGAAATCGAACAATCAGAGGAGAATTCTAGGGTTTGATCGGGAGGAGGAGATTCCTGTGGTTTCTTTTTTATAGGGGGACCAAGTCTTATTGGTACATTTTCATATGATTTAGGTACTCAATTTGGTAAGTGAAATCGAGGATCTATTTGAAATGATTATGAAACTTGTAACATAAATACGTAATTTTACCAAAGATCAGGACCTCCTTGAAAGTACCTTCACTGGCGCCCCCGCCAAGTTGAAATCCCTCCCAATTTTTTCGCCCTTTCGAAGGAAAAATTTCCCCACCTTCCTTTCCGTCCGTACAACAATGGCGAAGACCGCGACGGCGAGAGCGATCGACTTCGTCGCCCTTCAGTGCTTCCAGTGCTCCACCATGCAGGCAAGTTAGACATCCGTTCATCGCGATCTTGATTGTTGGTTGGATCGAATCCATTGCTGATGCTGAGGATTGTAAGTAAGGTCACAGGTGAAGCAGCACAAGAGGAGCAGCAACAAGTGGACCTGCGTCGTCTGCAACGAGAAGCAGTCCGTGCTCAAGGTCTTCGCCCGGTCCCACATGGCCAAGGACGTCCGGGGCTTCGTCCAGTCCTTCAACATGTCGAGGCGATTCTCCGATCATCATGTCCCGGCCACGGAACATCCTCGATCGGAGACGGAGGGTTTGGGTTCTAGAGGTTCTGGAGGTGAATTTGTGAGTAAGGCGAAGAGGATTGACTGGATGGAGTACCTCGACGAGGATGGAGCGGAGGGATGCGGAACAGGTAATCAATCCTATCAATACATCCTGGCGTCGTGACTAAGCGTAGATTTGTTGTGCTTTCTGGACTTAAAACTCGCAGGATTGGAAGATGAAAGGGAGGCGGCGATGATAGTCACGGAACTGCCAGATGGACTGTTCAAGAGAGCCAAGTTGAGTACTCGGGCACACAAATCTGGATTTCCAAAGGGAGGCAACGGCAATCTCTATAAACCGTGTTTCCCCCAGCGAAACAATGCCAAAAGCAGCGTCGAGCCTTCAGGTAACTGCTGGGCTCGTTTGTTCACAGATGATCATTGAAGGAGAAGTCGACTGTATTGACACTGATACTGGGTGAAATTTATTCGGGTTCAACCGATATTGTGCCCGATATTGTGGCTAGACTAGGGCCAATTCTATGCTAAGACCTTGTATTAGGATCTGTTGGAGGCAGGCTCTTTGTGACTTTTTGCTAGTCTCATTGCAGTACAAAGATCGAAGAGAGTTCGACCCAACACATCATTGGTGTATTCTCCTGGAAAATGCTACCAATCAGAAAGTGAAGATCATGCCGGGCCGAGGAAGGCTCAAATGACTGAAGCCGGAAGGGAATCACGATGGAGCCGCTACATGACGCAAGAGGACAACGAGTTTCAGTCTGAGGCACGCAGGGGTGCAACTCGGAGGAATTCCATGGATGAGACCAGTCGATTTGGCTGCGATCTGCAGGAAACAGCCGCACACGATCATGCAGTTGAGGATGATATCCATCCAGACTTCATCTGAGAGACCATTTCTTTAACACAGTCGCCTCGGGCATTGTATCATGCAGTTGAGGATGATATCCATCCAGACTTCATCTGAGAGACCATTTCTTTAACACAGTCGCCTCGGGCATTGTTTCCTTGTGTCTCTGAAGTGGATTATCCCAGTGCTGCTCTAAGTTTAGTGGCCTGCGATGGCAGTGTAGGCTTGGGAGCGCTTGTGGAGGAGATCTATTTGACAATGTTTTTAGGGAATGATTTCAACTAGTCCCCGAAAAGTATCATATGCAGATCAAAAGATGACATAAGAAAGCAATCGTCTACTTTACATGCATATCTTGTCACACATAATGGTTTTATTCTCTGTCGTGGGGGAGTGTCATCAGTGGACAACAACCTTCACAACCACAGTCATTTTCCACCCTGCCGCCTCTCCTTGTTCAACGCCAAGGCTTCTTCATACCTGTTTTCTGCCCTGACATTAAAGAGAAGAAATAAAAAACAAAAGATCAGAGTTGCAAGGAATCTGAAACTTGAACTGTTAAGATGAAATTATTTCAAGAGATTGACATTCTATAAGAGAGAAATCTTCCTGGGAAGACTAAGTTTAGCCGTAAAAATCTTGTGGAGCCACGACGCAGACTAATTCCAAGGGATAGATGTATACTGATCTCCGGACAAACTTCTTTCACTGATTCCATTTAACAGAAATGATAAATCCTTAAAGCCTCAAAATGTCATCAGTTAAATAAAAAGGCGAAGAAGAAAGGGTTAAAGACGGAAAAATTCGTACTTTTTGTGGACATGCCAACATGAAATCACTTATGGGGTGTTTGGTTTCCCAGAATGGAATAAAGAGCGGAATGGCATGAAGGAACAGAATAGAATGACCATCCTAGATGGAATGGAAAATTGGACGAAATGGAATACCATTCCGGTTCATTTATGCAGAACCAAATGCTGGAATAGACCGGACAGAATGGAATCAAATCAATTTCATTCCCGCCAAGAATCCGAAAACCAAACACACCATAAGATTAGGTTCGGAAAAAAATAACTTTGAAAAGGTAAGGCGGTTAAAAGTACCTGGCAATTACACGTACCTATTATCACGGAGCAGAATAAGATAGGGTGGATCCTGGGGCGAAAGTTTGAACAGTTCTTTCACAATGTATGCACAAGTCATAATGCTGCAAAAAGAAACCCAATGCAGAGGAATCCATAAGCAAATGTACTCGACAAAGGCGGCTGAAAAAAATAGTTCAACGGACATCAAAAGAACAGATCTTGAAGTTCCTTGGCCGTCTTGTGTAAACTTAAGAATGTCAAAGCAATGAACTCTCCCCAAAGATGACTACAATACCAGAAAGAGTCGCCTCAATGCCATACAACTCAGTAAAGTTTAAACCACCGAAACAACACATGAAAGAACATCCAAAATATTCCTCATTGTTACAACGCGATCCCAGCAATGATTTGACCAGGGAGAGCCGAGAGGAAAACATTCCTCTCAGTGACACAAGATAAAGAATACGAAAGATCAATCACCTTCCGAAGCATATCAAAAGGGCCACCCAGATGAAGGCACTAATCCAACTCGATTCCTTGTAAATGACCCAAGCCTGGCAGTGCGACAAAAATAAGTTCAAGCAGATTAATCTGAAAATTTCCAGCTAACCAATACTACACAGAGTTCTAAGCCCGTCAATAAATTTGCTAAAATTTGTTTATGTGGTATGGTTAACTTCCAACAGGGCCTAATCTTCATAACTCGATAACTCTCCACCCATCAACCAGTGTCAGTGCTTCTATACCATGTTCAGCAATCATCCATGGATCAACTGCAAAAAGACACTCTACACACTTACCGAAATTGCAGCGACATTGATATAGAAGTCAATCAGAGTAGCCGTCATCCATCTGCAGGCAAAACAAAAATGTAACGAGTAAGAGCTCAATCGCGATCCATCCTCTCGTAACGGAGAAGATCTCCCTCAACCAAACCTACTTCCTTCGTGCACGAAGAACTAACTGATGGAAGCAGTAAAGCACTCGAATCAAGCCAGCAATGAGACAGCCCCTAAAGGCTGGCCGAAACCAAATCGCTAGAGCTGAGAGAGTAGTATAGGCCGGTTTACGGGATAAGGAGTTCCTTGCGGAAGGGGGAGCCGTCGACGGAGAGAGTATAGACTAGCGTGGCAACCATGACAGAGCCCAGAACGATGAACACCACCCTCAGTGCCGTCACACCAGCCATTTCCGCTGCCGCGGACGCCGGAGCCGTCGAACAAGCAGAAGAAGGCGAAGACGAGCCAACGAAGAAGAAGAAGACAACGAATGATCGACGGGATCGTGAATTCGATTACGTCTCTTAGTCACCGAAAGATGTGGGACTGTTCGAGTCCACGTCGTCGGTTTCTCCACCGCCTTCAGTTTTCTGCCACGTCACCAATGTCCCTGAACAAATTGTAAGGCTTGTTTGGTTCCTGAAATTATTAAAATTTAAATTTTAAGTTTTTAAAAAATATGGTTAACTTGTAAAAATAACTTTTATTTGCTCAAAAACTTTAAGGAAACTATTTTTGATTGAAATGATAATTTTCGATCCAAACAGGCCATAACATTTTTATAACAAGTTGGGGAAATACTTCCCTTTAATTTCTACGCTGAAAATTAATCAACTTAATGAAAAAATACATCACTAATACTGCCGGTTCCGCAGTATATACGATCAGCACAGTAACGTCTAGTCGCCGCACCTAAGGCTGGGGCCGTAGCAGCCTCGATCCACGTACGGTGACGAGCGGTCGAGGAAATACATCTGCTCGTGTAGTTCATTCCGGCGTGTGCATGTCGTCTAGCTCGACGAGTTGCGCGCGCCTCTCGGCGGCCTTCTTCCTCACGAAGATACCCCACCTGAGCGCCGCCTTCAACTTAAGCCACCCCACGACAGCTTTCCCGGATGAATGGCTACTCGTGTTGAGGGTACCTGCGTTCGAGTACATGTCGTTGTATCCATGAGGGAGGGGGTAGTTGTCTATGCCAAGGTCAAAGGATGGCTGGCTTTTGTCCCCTCCTCCGACACCCAGGGCTCGAAGGAAATGCATCATGTCGTCATTCTCGAGCATCTCGCGACTCCTTAAGCGTATATCTTCTTCCGGGAAGATCTCCCCAGGAGCCCCAAAGGTATTGAAGTTTGACGGCCCTTCGAACCCTGATTGAGTTGTCGACTGCTGCGGGTAAAAACTTACGAGGTCTTCGTTCCTTGTGAGCTCAGTTTTATGAGCAGTGGCACTTGCAGGGCCCTGAAGAGGAAAGGAAGAAGCGTCGAACTGGAAAGAATGGGCGGTGTTTACATTCTGAGGCAGCATTGGGAACCCGACGCCGGCTTGGTCCCCGGAAACTGATGATGCCGGAAGAGAAGCTACAGGGAGCTGCTGGTGGGTGAGTACGCCGGAATAATCCTGACGGGGTTCTGTAACATCGGTGAGGGACGTGCTGGGGCCTTTATCCTGGCTTAGATCCATGAGAGACTTCCCATCATATTCGGTAACGTGCATCCAATTTTCGTAAGCCTTCTTCACCAATGCGTCCACATAAATCTTCACGAAGCAAAACACAGCCAGATTCAGAAAGCGAGGAGATGTGATTGTTTCCGAGGCAACGGCGAGCGACCTTGACGACATCAGGACAGGAGGTTACCTTTTGGGCGTCAGAAAGAGAATCGGTGGGGATGAACTGTTCTTCAGCAATCAAGCCGCTGAATTCATATATGTTGTTGAGGACGACGCCTACGCCGCTCGCGTCTTCGGGATGGTATACGTAAATCTTCCCGCTCAAGATACAGGTCTTCGCATGCTCGATGAGAACGTCCCACATTTTATTCGACATGCCGCTGCCGAGAATCTGCAAAAATTGTAAACGGAAAGATGAGAAATCAGAAGACGAAAGCGAACTCCGAGCTTCCATAGAAATCTCAGCGGCCTCATTCTTACGGTTCTCAGTTGCTGGGCGTCCCTCGCGACGAGACGGAGAAAATCTTCGACCGTGAAAATCCCCGCCTTATTCAGCCTCTTGTGAAACGACCCGTCTTTCCCGATCTTCTCCAATCTCCACACCTCGTCGCTTAACGAAGGCGGGTAGTGTTTTTTATACACTGCGAGGAAAAAACAACAGATTCGAATAGCTGCGAATCGAGAAGCACAAGAAACTGAAAAAGCTTAAGCGCCGATAATTCTACGTTCTCCTCGGTGATCCTTGACGGTGAAGGCATCTGTTTTGGCTTCCCGAATGCGTACGTCTTCACAGCAGCCCGGAGCCACCTTCAGCCCTAGCCTGAACTTCCGGCTCCTTATCCAACTCGAATTATCCGTAAAAGTTAACTCCCCGAGCGTCCCGACTCCGTCCTTTAGCATCACTTGGAGATCCCCGGTAAGAAGAGGTCTCTTCCCATCCCGCTCTCTCACCAAGTGACTGTCGAAGTCTTCTCGAGTCCAGTCGTCGGTGTCCTCGTTGTTGAAGTCTCCTTCAAGCACAACGATGTCGAGCCTGGCCAAGGACTCGGGTCCGATCGTCACGACACGGCCCGTCCGCCCGTTGATGAGAACCACGTGGATAGCACCGCCATCCTCCCCCTCAACTTTGCCCCCGGTGAAGAGAGGGAGGGACAGCCTGGATCTAAACTGAAGCTGCAGATTTCTTCCATCAGGCCCTTCTATGTGCTTAGTGGAGCATCTATGTCGATCGAAAAGAAAAAACACGTATGTTTACGATATCGGAGGAATGCACTCGAGCAGGCGACTATAACGACTCGATCTGCATTTTCGATAAAAGAAAACGACGACTGCGTACGCCTTTCCGCGAAAGAGAGAGAAATAGCATTGTACCTGGAAGATAGCTTGCAGGGACCGAGTCTCGCCAGAGCGCGCTCCACCTCTTCACTGACCTGTTCATATCCATACAAAAACTCAATCCTCGGCAAGGCTGGAAGGCTGACATCAGGGAAGTCAGGTCTTACCACTCGGCGCAGTATAGGCTCCAACGACGAGCAGAGCTTCTGCAAGCTGTCCACCTTGAGAGCCTCAACGATGACGCTACACGATAACCAAGGGAATTTCACTCGACAACTTCATTCATGCCCGTAACGGTCGCTGTTGTAGGCGGGAAGAAGGAGAAATCTCAAAAAAAAAAAATACTAAACCTGGCAAGGGCAGGCCGTTTCCTGTCAGGCTGGCCGTCATCTTCCCCGTCGGCAGGATCGAAATCCAAACCTCTCTTGCCCCTGCCCATGCTATTGCTCCTATCCATGTACCTCTTCTGCATATTCCCGTTAGTTGATCCCGTGATCTACTCCGACTGCCGCGAACAGCTCTCCGTCCAAGTCCTTTTCTCGATCCCGACGAAAAGTGGGCAGGATGGGGGTGGGATTTTGTAAAAAGAAGGTAGGTGGGGGGGAGGGGGTGTTCGAGAAAGCGGGAATGGAAGAAATTTCGAAGAAGGGACCGGGAATTTTCGTCTCCTGTGTTCGTTTGGCTTGTCAGTGATCGACGGTAGGGCCCCCACCGGAGAGGTCGATACGGTGGTAGTCGCGGACACGACACGTTAACGCGAATACGTACATACGTAATCGTATATATCTCGGACGATTCCAAGCTCATAATAGACCTCCTCATCAAAATATGTCGTGATTCAATTCAGTGTAAGAGAGTAAGATCAATCATTAATGAACATTTGAAAAGTTTGGAGATCCAAATTGGATTTGATGCTGCACATGAACTGACCGCCTACTTTTAAGGAGAGGAGTTACTTTTTTCTTGAAACAGGTGGTGCAGACCAGACCATACCACACCATGCCAGAGGGTCACGTTGTTTTGTTGTTTCTACTGTTTGTATATGTGTCTGCTCTTTGGGTTATATTCGTTTTTCTTCATTTGGTGTGCAGCTCAACAGATGAATTATTATTATCATCATCCTCACCGAAAATGAATAAATAAGCCCACCTAAATAATTTTTTTATTATGTTTGGAATAATTTAGAGAGAGTTTTGATTTGTTTAATATCCAATCTCATATAACGTGTCGTGGTGTCGTGAACTGTTAAATGAAAATGTGACATACTGTATATTTTATTTTTAACTATAAATGAGTCACTTAAAAATGTAGCAAAGAAAAAGCTGGGTATTATTTCCACTAGCACAGTACCTTTCTAAAGTACGGTCTCTGATGTCAAACTATTAAAATACAAGTGGCCATTTTCGTTCGAGTTACATTTAAAAAAAAAAAAAAAACTCTTATCTATCCGGCTATGTTATGTTTGTCCAGCAAATATTTCACATAAGAAAAAGATATTAATTTTTAAAATTCGTCGAATAATATTATTAAAATTCGACAATAAAAATATCGATTTCGATTTTCTTAAAAGTATTCGATATTTCTAATAACAAATTCAGACTATTATTCGACTATTTTAAATTCTCGACAGAAATTATATATTAGGAAAGGTTGCATGATAACATGGTGGTACGTCACAAAATAGATTTCAACAGTCCGAATTATTACTATTAAGTAAAGATTGGGTCAAGTAAATTATCGTGACCAAGATAAAGATTCGTTCAGGATGGGGACCGAATTTGAGCGTGTCGCGGATACCACACGTTGCGCCTAGCAGTACCTTGTTGTTTCGAGTGTTCTTTTCTTCAATTTTTATTTTCTTTTGAACTATAGCCTTTTTACTCGCTCACATGAAGCTCTGGACCACAAATGGAACGTATCTATGGTTCAAGTTAGAAATATAATTTTTTTTTTTTAACTTAGGACGAAGAAATTTACTATTTCACGATATTAATTTTATTATATATGATTTAAATAAAAATAGGATCTTTGCTTACGTTGGACTAATGGCGTTCCATTAAATCCACAAATGAAGCCAACCAAATATGCCAACGTCCCCACCTAATTAATTTGCCACGTTTCATTTTTTTCATATTTTATTCACGGTCTCTTTTATAATACATAATGATAAAGACCCCCATGATATCGTACACACAGTTGTTTGACACTTCAACACCTTTTGTAAATCTGAATGTATGCAAATTCATGTTCAAAAAATAGTAACTACGTTTTTTTCCCAAAAAATAAATATTTAGAAAATTTGATTAACAAGCACTTTAATTTAAAAAAAAAAGTATTTTTTATTCTAAAAAGGAGTGACCTTATAAGTTGATAGCGAAAAGTAATTTGCCTAAAAAGGAGCAAAAAAAGAAAGTCGTGAATATTGTTGGTACTACAACATCAAATTGCTTATTGTTATTATTGTCACACGAAAGTTTCCGATCGAAAACTTTATGGTTAATTTAAAAGGCTACTATAAATTGCAATCAGCACGTGTGTTGTTGCTCCTCATATCACTCCATATTTTGATTTCTCATATTGGTTCACGGACCAAAAAAGAATCGTGTGTACAGGACGGACACGTGCTCATCATTTCCTAGGAGAAATAGGCGAATCTTGCCGTTCGTTTCGTACGAGCTTTATGTATAGTGTTTTGCGACATGTTGGACGGTTTAGATTAGGTCACGGGGACGTGCCATGAGCCTTATAAATAGTTATGACTCTTTTGTGTATATTTACATGAACTCGGATCACCTCTGATAAGCGTATATGATAACAATAAAACTGAATTTATATATATATCAATTATTTTTTGAATGAATTTTTAGATAAAGCCAAAAAAAAAATCTATTCCCGTCTGCCATTTCTGTCTTCGAATTTATATATATTTTTTAATAATAAAGATACGAAGGATTTATCCCATTTTCCATATATATATAAATTATTCTTTGTCATTTCTCTCTCTCGAACTTATATTTTTCATGATAGTAATAATTAAAAAATAATGAGAATGAATAATTTACAATTCGATCTTTTGTTGTAGTCCATGTCAATTAAACCTAGTCGGACTTTGAAGATGAATATTTATAAGGTTATGTTGGCTTTTTTTAGTAGTAATATAAGACGTGTAAAACAACACTGTCACACATGCTTCAATGTTTGATTTATCGTAACGAATTATTTTCTTTTAATTTTAATTTTTATTCGAGGTGGGATGATTATTAAGAAAGCATTCAAAAATGACAATTTTTTTCAGTGTATAAAATACCTCGAGTAGCCGACTAAAAAGTAGAGTAATTAATCGATATCTTGTGGCGGATCTATAAAATAATTGATGGAAGTTGGTCAAATATTTTGAAAAAAATGCCGAGGGGGGATGCAATAATTGGGTGGTGGTGGGTGGTGGAGGAAGGAGTCAGCAAAGCCCAAAGCTGCGGGCAGACACAGAGAGAGACTACACACACAAGCCATTTGTCATTCATTAAATGTGCCACTTTTGTTTGTATCTTAATAAATGTAAAAGAAAGGCAATTAAATGCTACCCCATGATCGACACCCAAATAAGTGAATAGTGTTTACCCCTTTTTTGAAAATTTCTTTGACCAATCAATGTGAAGGGGATATTATTCTTGCTCTAAGGACTTAGCCGATCGCCAAACCCTCGTCTTTCAAATTAGTAGGAGACTATCGAGTTTCTTTCCTGTGGTACGCCGGTTAACATTGTATAAGGAGAGCATCGAGTTAACGTTACAAGGAGAAGTGGCGAGCCTGCGGAACGCGATATCCTTATGGGAAGGTTTCGAATACGCAAGAACACGACGCTAGCTTATGAAAGGGAAAACAAAACAACTCCTTGAAACGTGATTTGCGTTAAACCAAATCCAGAGAATAACTATAATAACATGAAAAGAATTACCAAACTCACAATGATTATGTCAGAGGAAAAGGATTAGGGCGAAGGTACTTAAAATAATTATGTTTTGTTCTCTCTCTCTCGCTCTCTCGACAAGCCGTCATGAGTCGAAACAACATGTCCCGTCGTCCGAAGAGAAAAGAAAAAACCGAAACACCAAACAAAAGAAGAAGCTACAGTTATATATTCACACCCACAAGCACGTAGGGCCCAACCCCTGCCTTGGTGCAACAAGCAAGGTATCCAATGTTATGATGCTCCGTGACGTGGATGAAAAAGTCGAGACCCTATCCGGGCGTATATGGATTATCCGTCGTTTTCACGTCAGGTAAACTTACACTCCCCGACGGACATAGATACGACGAATGTCTAAACGGGCCGAATTAATTTATATATTGATAATATCATTTTTGTCGTTCGGAATACGGTTAACGTTTTAGTCATATTCATATTTTCTTTATCTTTTATGATTTAAAATTAGAAAAAAATATTACGATATATATAAATTTATGAATTTTTTGTTTATTTGAATAAAATAATTAATCTGTTAAGGTCATGTTTTGTTTTCTAAAGTTTTGAAAAACTATATGGAATGGTTGTATGTGTAGTACGTGTTATCAAACCCTAAGCTATGTATAACTTGCTTACGTAGATACTACTTATCTTTGTATGTGTAGTACGTATGCAAGAGAATCGGCTGTACAAAGAATTAATGAATATCACACCTAAACTATAAAACACGTGCAAGTACCTACTTCTATTGGCTCGATACTATTATTATATAAGCCACAATTGCGCGTTCATTTGTCCATATATATTTAAATATGTATGAAACTATACACGTAACGTACGACACCGTGTTTTCTGTTTTATCAAAAAAGAAAAAGAAAAAAGAAATAGAAATTGCATCTCAAGGGAAAGCAGGCTTTGTTGCGATACGAAGATATGCGCGTTTGCTAGTTTAGTTCTAACCCTCGCAGCGAACTTGTTTCACATTGTTCGATCGACGGTTGCGGAAACAAAAAAAAGAGTAAAATGAATTGTGAACGAGGCCCAATAGCCCATCGCTTTGATCGTCGGCCTGGCCCATTATGTTCGAGGAGGGCGAAGTTACGGTATTGACCCCCGAGCTGACTCCCGCCGCCGTTTCCTCACACGTCGTCGGTTTTTTTTTTCCCTTCGTCCTTCTTCCGGAGGCAAGGGCGATGACGGAGAGAGACTATCCTCACCGACGGGTGAGAGAGGACTTTGACTTTGACGGACGACCGGGGGGAGGGGGGGTTCCTTTAGGCGGAGATGGCTGAGCGCGGAGGAGTTGCCTGGGTGGTGGTTAAGGCCAGGGCGTTGATCGACCCGGGGGGGGGGGGGGTGATGTTTCAATTCAGCATCTCCGTAGATGTTGGATGTGTTACTGGAGTTTGAAATGCGGACTTTTCTAGCCAGAAATTGTTAGTTCTTGCTGTTTGGACTCTGAATCTGTAGATGCGTTGTTGTCGTTACAGTCTTCGGTCTTAATGAGATCTTTCTCCTCGTTCGTCTTTGCACTGTGGGATTGGGACGTAGATATGAAATCTACGGTTGAATTTTGGTTTCGAGATTATTTTTCTGGCCTTAGGATAGTTTTGGGTTCGACCGGAGTATTGTTAGTTTCCGGCTGTTCTGGAGATCGACTTAACTTATCGATTTCATAGGAGATCATTTTATTTCCTGGCTCGGAACTGTTGGTGGATGTAGAAGACAAGTGTGTTGCAGTAGATTAGTACTACCATGGAGTCGTAGTTTCTTCGATTGTGGTCAAATTCAAGCTCGTGGTTAATGTAATCACAGGACTCATGCACTTTGCTTGTATTGTTGGCTTCACTCTCAACATCTGATTGGTTTTATTCTTCATGTTGCCACTTCCTTTTCTTCTGATAGGTCGACCGAAAAGGATTTGCATTTTCCTCAATCCCATATGATTGCTCCCGGGATTTTCATGAATGAAGCCAGCTATTTGAGGATCCGGTATTCACCTTGACATAATAGGTTTTAGTCCATTATTCGATGGATTCTGTATTGTTGTTTCATTTCATGCAAGGATCGAAATTCACAATATCAGTAGCATGCACAGGAAATCTCCCAGTCCTTGGACTTGTCTAGCTATGACGACATTGTTTGCGCAACAGGAAATGGGATTTTGACTGAGGTTAGTTCAGCGCGTTTGATATGGTTTAAGCTGCACAAGGCTATGTTTCTCATGATCCTATTGAACTTTAGTTGAGATTTGCGTCCTTACACGTTCCGATTTGTTGTGTAACTTTTACATCTTAACAGGTAAATGGACTGCTACAAAGAGAGCATTGGGAATATGAGTAATCCCATAGATGTCCGAGGATTCCTTCTAAGCAGAAGGGACGGGTTACCAGGAACCGGGATATCAGGTTAGAGGAGTCTGGCTGGAGAACCATTGAAGGGCTGTCCGTCTCCATATGGCTCCACAAGGGGAGGCGAGAACACCGTTCCAAAGGCCCTGGTCGGTATTATCCCCAAACCACTCGTCTCTTGTTTACTCACACCTGACTTCTTTTTCTGGATATCGTAGTTTTGTGACAGGTTGCCCGGACTTGATTCACCATTCATGACCTGCCCAAAACTCGCTCTCCTGTAACTGGTGACAGATTTGAGTATCTGAAAGCAGATTAAATCACTGCAACACGACTTACCTCAAGGTTAGTTCTTGCTACTGGGATCCCAACAAAACTCAATGGTATGTGCTTTTTCTTCCTCGATAACACTTCACATGGCCCCTTCCTTCTGTGTCTTCCTTTTTCACAACGAAGGTAAAGGCCGTTCATCGTGGAGACCGCTCAACAGACCGACGATCCTATGATTCCTCATCGATATCGACGGAGTACTGGCTCAAGTAGCCGGGCGGTACATACGAGTGTGAGGAACACTCAGCTAATGGCACACGAGAAGCTTCATGCAATCAGACACCAAGTCTGGCCATCATCTTCTGTCCCAAATAGGGCGGACGAGCGAGCAGAGGTCAATGGCCTCCGTGAAAGCCCGTTAAACCCGATAAATCGACCCGACCCGACTCGAATCGAATCCTTTTTTATCATTTTAAGTAGAGACACTGAAAACATTGTTATCTGGGTAGTTCCTCCATGCCGACAACGTTGTTTTGGTTTTAGCGTCGTGGGGGGTGTGACGATGGAATCAATGTACGTGCACGCCTCAACCTACCTACGCCACATTGTCGTATACCTCTCCCCTCCCTTCCCATGTAACAACAACAACAACAATAATTGTAGTAAATACTAATAATTTAATGTCCCACGATTCCAATTATTTCAATTTTTTTTTTTTGGAAATTTTGATTTATTTTTTTATCCCCACACTTTTAACGATAATTGGTAAAAAAAAATTCAACTTAAAGCCTCGAACAAGCAAAAGGACGGTCTCCCCCAACAAAACACGATCTCCCTCCCTCCCACTCTCTCTGTCTCTCTCTCTCTCTCTTAAAACACGCGAAATTACAACACAAACATCGTACGAAATAATAAGTCTCTCGAGTCGCCGTGTTTTCGAAGCCCCTCCCCCCCCCCCCCCCCCGGCACTTGCTTCCATCGTCTTCTTCTCTCCCTCTATAACCGTTTGGATCTTTCCCAGCACCGCCAGATCGGCAGGGAAGAGTGGGGGTTGGGTTGGGTTGGGGGGGCGGCGGGATTCCTCGTTTTGCGTGCCCTTAGTGGATTTAGGGATTCTGTCGCTGACTCCCCATCGTCGTTAACGGCCGACCCCCGTGGAGTAGGGGGCGGGGGTGGATTACTTCCTGCTTGGCATGGCGGCGTCGACCTCTACTGGTGGTGCTGTCGCCGCTCCCTCTGCAGCGGCCAGCAAGTGTTACAACGCTGAGTGCAAGGAGTTGAGGCCGGATAGGCCGAGGAAGGGTTGGAGGCTTAGGGCTGGGGACTTTGCCGAGCTCTGCGATCGCTGCGGGTAAACAAAGACGAACGTTTGCCTCTCCCTGCGTTGACTGGTTTCGGCTTCGGTTTTGCTGGTCCGGATTCGGATTTGGTTTGAGGAGTTCCGGTTGTGGTTGATGTTGATCGGTGATGAGGGGTTTGACAACGGTAGGATGAGAGTAGGTTCGGGTTTGTTGCAGAGGGCGAAGTGAGACGTGGGGGGATGGATTTTCGTTGCGTGTAGTGCTCTTTGGCGAGGTCTCGGAAGTGATTGATGTTGCTTGTGGTTCCTGTTGGTTCTCGTGCTTTCCGTGCTTTGTTCCCTGTTCACGAGATGTGGAGGGAGGTCTTCTGGTTGAGTCAACATAGGTCTTCACTTAGTCTTCGGTTTTTCCAGTTTTGGTCAGGAAAGGAAAAGTTCGAAGCTGAAAAGTTTGTGTTTGTCCTTTAGTTCTTCCTTCCATTTTGGGTTTGATCTATATAGTTCCTTTGTGTGGCTGCGTTCCGTTTTACGACTTTGTCTGCTCAGATGGATTGGGATGCTGGGTTAGTCATGACTCCCTATGGTTTTATACTTGAAAGAGCGTCTTAATGATTAGGAGTTAGATATTGGGATGAGTGAAGATTAGTTAATAGTTATGATGTTAGAATTGGTGAGAACATGTGTAGTGGTGCGGGTGCATTAGAATACAGGTGGGGATTTTATCCTTAAGTTCGAATCAGCTTTTGACCGTACCTTTCTGTAGAATGTCATTCTTTTCTGCTGAGCTGATGCTGAATACAGTCCTTCCTGGAGCGACAGCTGAAATTATGTGTGTCGTGGTTTTCATCTGATTGGATTCGTTAACCGTTCAGGCGACCACAGAAGGCACTTCTGATTTACATGCGTGTAGAAAGCGTGTAATATCTCTCCTAATATCTGAGGTTGGACAGTTTCTTAGGCTGGGAGCTTTGGTATACTGCTGTTTGACATATCCTGACTTCTCAAAATCAAATTTTGGGGAAAATGGGTGCTCCGCTAATATCTTCTGTCATCAGCTGCATGATTTCCAACAAAGTCAATTTGGGCCGATTGATTATTCTACTCTGTGAATTTAGTCTCATATTTAGAATTAACTTACTTTAATGTAACTCCATTGTGAAAGCCTCTTTTTTACATTCTTTTGTTCAGATTTTTAGTGTACTCTACATTTCATTTCAGGTCCATCTACGAAGAGGGGAAATTCTGTGAGACTTTCCACCCAAATGCATCTGGTTGGAGGTGTTGTGAATCTTGTGGGAAGGTAAGCTTCAGTGAGTTTTCGGCTGATGTTGGTTTGGTATTCTGATTTGTTACTTATCGGAATCATTTGATGCAGAGGGTCCATTGTGGATGTATCGTTTCCTCTCATGCATTTGCATTGCTAGATCCTGGAGGAATCGAATGCATATCTTGTGCCCGGAAAAATTTCAATTTGGTAAGAGTGATTTTCTTTATTAAAGGTGGGAATCAGCTTTTGAGATCCATTCCATCCGGTTCCAAGTTTGTGGTTAGAAATGAATGAAACGTTTATAGGTCTGGGCAATGCTGATGTCAATGGGACGTTGTTTTTTGCAATAAATGTAGCCGAAACATGTGGCAATTTTGTAACAATATGATTACTATATGTGGGGAACACTTCTAGTCACCAATTTTCTTCTTGATGGATTCAGTTGGAATTAACTGGCTTTGGGATTTGATCTTTCACTGCATCCGGCGAGATATTCACCAGCTTTTCAACATTCACAGGAGTTATTGTAACATGGAAACTAGGGATTTAGTGTGGTTGTGGTTGTTTGTTTGAAGCTCTTCAACTGGTAGAAGGTGCAATATCATTATAATCAAAGAAAAAGTTCATTATTGTCCAATGCATGCCCTCCTCTATCTTGTAATTTATGTATTTTTTCATCTGTGACTATTAACATGGTGTATTTCTAGAGTTCTATGAGGGAAACATCCTATGCAATTTGCGGTGGTTAATAATGTTTCATGAGCTCAGCTTTTCATTCGGTGACCTGTGTCTCAGTTTTCACTATTCTGGGTTGCTCTATTTCTCTATCTCGGTCCAGTTTTCTTTACATATGATGATTTTATTCTACCTCATACAGAATACTGGTGCAGCATGGCCATCTGTCATTTATCACACACCCTTGTCTGACAGACTCAAAGAACATCCTGCCAAAGGTTGGAATCAGCTGGCTGGATCAGGCCCTGTACCATGGCGACAAGCGCCTACTCTTTTTAACACTTCAGTTACACGCCCTGAGCTACAGCAAAGGGCATCGACCCCGTTTGAGGTTGATCCGATAAAAGTTGGTGATCGACGTATTGCCTCCTTAGACGGTAAAAGAATCGAAGATTATTCCGAGAGATTCATGAACGGGATTATAAAGCTCGGTGCAGCTGACAAATTTGAGAATGGATCGGCAGGTACTTGTTTCCCAGTTGCCAATTGCCATCTTGATGGGGAAGAGTAAAAAATTGTTAGACTCCAATAATGTGCAGAAAAAATTGTTAGACTCCAATAATTCTTAGAAATATCAATTTACTTATTCAAAAAGAGATGCTATATGGGACAATTTCTGAGAGGTTGTTTGAGTGACCATATGCTTGTTCTGAATAACTTTAACAGGACACAGCATCGAGGAGCGCCTAAATCAATGCATAATCAATCCTCAACAGTCTGCTTCCATAAAGGAAGAACCATCGAATTCTCCATTTGGGTTGACTGTCCCTTACTCGTCTGGCAATGAGTTGAATGGTCATGGAGGTCCTCACTTTCGACCGGCTCCTCCGCCTACCCTTGCCAAGCATTTTTATGGTAGTATGTTTGTTGAGAATAATTCATCCGGAGATGGTCAGACACGTAATGGGAGGCCACGTACAGATGCAAGAGGAAGAAATAACTTGCTTCCTCGATATTGGCCCCGGATAACAGACCAAGAGCTACAGCAGATTTCCGGAGAGTATCCTTTTTAGAGCTTGCTGCTTTGGTTGTTTAATGCTTTTTAATTCCTAGTAGTTTATCTCACTGGGGCTCTTTATATGCTTCTGTTGGGAGGACCTATTTTTAGTATGAGGGAACTGTGAAGGATGCTTTGTATGCTCTGTTAGAATAGCTCAACCTATCAAAATTGGTTATCTTTTACGCCTTTCAAGCTCAAATTCGGTGATCACTCCTCTATTTGAGAAAATGTTAAGTGCAAGCGATGCTGGAAAAATTGGACGGCTGGTGCTGCCAAAAAAATGTGCTGAGGTCAGTTTATTTGTTTTGAGCAGATACAGCATATTATTTTTCTTTGATCTAAAACAAGGTTGATATTCAGCGAACCATTTGTTTCCGACATAAATGTTTACTAGCTTATTATTGGTTGTGCAGGCCTATTTTCCTGCAATTTCTCAGCCGGAAGGATTGCCCCTCAAAGTTCAGGATGCGAAAGGCTCGGAGTGGGTATTTCAGTTTCGGTTCTGGCCCAATAATAACAGTAGAATGTATGTTTTGGAAGGAGTCACGCCATGCATACAGTCCATGCAGTTGCAAGCTGGAGACATAGGTAAAGATGGCTCAGTTAACCGCATGTAATGTAGTGTTGTTGGATCATTATAATCGTGATGTTAACATTCATGGTGATAAGTTTGTGTGCGCAGTCTGAAATAATGGTTCTCTTAAATTCAGTAACTTTCAGCCGACTAGAGCCAGAGGGAAAACTTATCATGGGATTCAGGAAGGCTTCCACTGCTCCACCGTCTGATCAGGTCTGGCTTTTGGTCCCTTTTACTCGCTTAGTTATCCATCTTTGGCATTCTAACTTTACACAAGTCTCTTCCCATTTAGGTACAAACTTAAAAATATATTTATTCTAATTTCAATGTCAAATTACAGCTGCATTGGCATCTTTTTTTTAAAAAATTTTGGGTTATAGCCAGAGGAGTTCTATGATGCAGGATAACGAGGCAGCAAAGACAACCAATGGACCTTCCGTCCCAGATGTAAGTATCTCAAGCTTGTTATTCCATATGGGAACATAGATGATTAGCCAGTTATTTTGGAAGAGTTCTAAGGAAGTCTCTGATTCATGTCCCAGTCTGAATTGGCTGATCCCGGTTCATGGTCAAAAGTAGATAAGTCTGGCTACATTGCGAAAGAGGCACTTGGAATTAAGTCTACCGCTCCCAAGAAACGAAAAACTAATGTTTTGGCTCTTAAAAGCAAGCGGTTGAGGGGTGATAATGAGGAGCTTATAGAGCTGAAAATAACTTGGGAAGAAGCTCAAGGCCTGTTGCGCCCTCCTCCTGATCATCAGCCCACCATTGTGGTGATCGAAGGCTTTGAGTTTGAAGAGTATGAGGTACGATAATTTATCAACGGAATGAGTCTTTGATCGCCTCTATTAGAAAAGCAATGGTTCTTCTAGGCCTGAGGATTTTTTTTTTTTGTATTCATGAAAGTATTCAACGCTGATTAATCCTCTTTCTGAAATGTTTATTCGGCTCACATCGCAGGATGCTCCAGTCCTTGGAAAACCGACCATCTCTATGGCTAATGGTCCAGGGTAGTGTTCTTCTTCTTTTTTACTGCCTTCCACTTATGTTTGTTTAAACTTTTTTGAAAGTTTTCTGAGCAAGTCTATTTTGGGCCTGTTGAGTGACCTTGCACCACTGGAGATTAGACATCAAGATTATATCAAACACATGAATGTTAATACAATGAATCCTGAATCACAAATATTTGTTTGGGACTACTGAAATTGCAGGGAGCATCTGTTGCGGGATAAAAATGCTACATTTGAATTTCTTTTTTAGGGAATGCCTCAGTTGGATTATATCACTTCTTAGTTTGCAGAACCAAGCCTAATGTCATTCTTGATGCACTGTCAGTAGAAAGTTTCAATGGGTGCAATGTGAAGATTGTTCGAAATGGCGGAAAATACCATTTGATGCTCTCCTTCCAGCAAGATGGACATGTGCTGCTAATAAATGGGATTCGGAGAGGTCTCAAGTGCTGGTCTTTGCTTTTTTTTTTTTTTTTTTTGGTATCCCTCTTTATCTGACAGTCATTGAACTTTTCCTATTATCAGATCATCATGCATGTCACCACAGGAACTAACAGCTGAAGAGCTTGAAGATATGTTAAATACGAGCACTTCAGGTTATTTTGGCAAACAGATGTTCTTCTTGTTCACCTCTGCTTGAGTGGTTTGTTTGATTTGTTCTGGGACTACAGCTGTGTCTAAGAAGAAGGCACTTAAACAAGAAAGTGACAGTGCCGAAGCGCTGGAGGCTCTTGCCAACCTGGCAATCTTGGGAGAAGGCGAGCCTGTTCCTTCGTCATTATCATCCCAGGCCACGACCAAGCATCCCCGACACAAGCTTGGCTGCACATGCATTGTGTGCATCCAACCTCCCAGCGGGAAAGGGCCGAAGCACAAGCCAACGTGCACTTGCAACGTTTGTGTGACCGTCAAGCGGCGTTTCCGTACCCTCATGATGAAACGCGAAAAGAAACAGACGGAGAAAGAAGCCGAGGAGAGCTCTTCTAAGAAACAGCAGCCGACACCGCAACAATTGCCGGAGAAGCCTCGAGAAGATGAACTGCCGACTCAGTGTAACAACAGTAATAATAATGACGCCAGTAGTAGTGCTGTTGGTGGCAGCGTTGTCAGTAGTCCAAGTCAGAAGAAGGAAGAGAAGGAGGGTTGCTCTGATGAGGATCCTCGCAAGGCCAAGCCATCTGATTCACCTTTCAAAGGTCAATTCGACCTTAACATACAGCCGGACAAGGAGGAAGAGGTTTCGCCCAGGACGGATCCCAGCTCCATGATGAAGTTACTCCAAGATGCTACCGATAAATATATAAAGCAGAGACTCGGCCCCTGTTTGGATCAGGACACTGAGGAAAAACCGATCAACGGTGTCCTGGCAAAAACTGATCGTAATGAAGCGGGTGATGACACGTCCACGGCCCTGCAAGCATCGCAGTCTAACTCTGCCGAAAAATAAACTGATAATACACATTCCCAGGGCTGGCAGGTATTGTACAATTATCAGAGCCCTGCTGTTCTGTACATATAAGAAAGTAGAGGCCTGAAAGGAGTGCCGGATGGATTCGGTTGGTTAAGTTTGGTCTTGCGGGTCATTTTTCTGTACCAGTATGATTTTGTTTCTTGTTCTGGGTCGCCGTTGAAGTGACTGACGAACTGCAACTCTCGAAGAATCAAAGAGAAGCAGTGGCTTGTAGTTTTCTTGTAGTTTTATTACCGTGTTGTTGTCGTTAAAAGACCAAAAGGCAATAGAGATGGATGTGACGAGATCATGTAAGGTCTTAGAGACGTTTCACAGTATGTTAGACCTGGTGGTTTCATGCATACGGCTCGAATGAAGATAATCTGATGATGTCCCAGCTGATGATGATTTCGGTGGTGTGCTTCGCGCGGCAGTTCTATACACTTCGTTTCTAATCATTGAAACGAAATCGCGATATGATTCCGTGCCACATTATAATATACTTGGCAATTCTTTTTCATTCATTTTTGTTTCCCGCTTTCAAAACAACAAGCAAGAGTTTAGTAATTATAAATTACTTATCCTTTTTCATAATAATTTATCCGAATTTAAAATTATTTTAATAAAAGAAATTTGTCAAATTATCCTATTTATCCTAAATTATATCGGTTTTTTCTGATTTATCCTATTCGTTTACATAATATCTCCATATATCCCAAACTTATTTCCAATCTATCATCCAGGCGTCCGACAAACGGAAGTTGACGTGGCGCCATGGCACTAACGCCGTCAGTCGTCCTGTCATTAGAAGATCATTATTTGACGGAATGTCATGATAAGTCCCAAAATAAATAAAATCTTTTCAATTAAGTCCAAAATCGGCCATCCAATCCTAAACCCTAAATCGGACACGAACCCTAAACCCCCATCATCCCCGACCCACGAACCGGTCAGAAACCCATCGACCCACCATCCCTGACCTGGCGTTCATGACCTCCCGACACACGACTGTCTATCCTCGACCTTCCGAAATTCCTCCATTACCTAATGGCGGAGAAGATCACAATACCACACCGAATGGGACCCAGTGAATCAAGGAAATATTCCGACTGGTGAGGTACCCTGGTGGGTCAAGAAATGAGCTGGGTTGGTAGGGACGTCGGGACACAATTTGGGGTGCTGGGGAGGTCGAAAATGAGCTGTATTTCTAGCCGGTCGTGGGTAGGGAAGGTTGGAGATGGTGGACAGGGTGTGTCGAGGTTGATGGGTATCCGATTTGGGGATTTAGAGTTTTCGATTTGGGGATTTAGAGTTTTCGATTTGGGGATTTAGGTTTACGGCGGGGCGACTGACGGCGTTAGTACCATGTAATTACCACGTCAACTTCCGTTTGTTAGAGACGGAGGATAGATTAAAAGTAAAGTTGTAAGTTTGGGATATATAGGGATATTATGTAAATATATAATAAATCGGAAAAAATTGATATAATTTAGGATAAGTCGGAAAATTTCGGCAAAGAAATTTCAAAACAATCTACAAAAAGTTTCAAAGTATTTTACTGACATGAGCAAGAAACGTCCAATGCGAAGATTGGCTTAATACTGATTTTGTACGAAAATACGGTTAGTTTTTAAAAAAAATTTACGAAAAACGGTTTTACCGTCGAAGATACTGTTTTATAAAATTTGCGAAATACGGTTTTAATTGATTTAAGACGCGCCCCTTAAAATGCAAAGAGACGCCTAACACTTAGCAAAATATTCATTCGTTGGGTTAAGAATGGGCGTATAACGGAAAATGAGTTTTTAAAACCCGCCCCTTTAACTAAATAAATAAGGGACGGGTTTTTAAAATCCGCTTTTTGAAATGTTAGACAAAAAAAACTGTGTAGCTTAGTTGGTTAGGAAATTTTGTTATAGAATTAAACTTAAGAGTTCAACTCCTTCCATAACATGAAAGGCAAGTTTAATCAACCATCTAAGGGGCACATCTTTAAAATCATATTTTATAAAAATCGATCCGTACGTGACCAATTTCTTATAAGACTAACCTATTCCGTTCAAAACTCAACGAAACACCCCTTTTTTAAGAGTTTTGTTCCATAATGATGTCATTTGGCGAAATATTTCGCCAAATGACGGAGTTTGAAAAATATTTCGTCAACTAACCCACCGAAGTCGGCCTTTCCTTAAGAAAGTCGGCCTTTGTAAGGCCGACTTCGATTTAGGGGAATGGAAGTCGGCCTTTTCCTCAATTTTTTTTTAATTAAAAAAAAAACAAAAAAGCCTAAAGGGAAGTCGGCCTTACAATTCATTATTATTTTTAATTAAAAAGAGAAAGAGATAAAAAAAAATTGAAAAAGTCGGCCTTTGTAAGGCCGGCTTCCATTCCCCAAAATCGAAGTCCGCCTTACAAAGGCCGACTTTCTTCATGCAGCGTACCAGACTTCGTTTGCTAAAATTTTTTCTAAGTGTGGTGAAGTCGGCCTATTCGCCAAAACCAAAGTCGGCCTTTTAGTTCGCGAATTATTTTCATTAGTGTGTCATGGCGAAATATTTCGCCAAATGACGTCATTAAGGAACAAAACTACTTTTTTTAATCCTTCCACTTTATCTTCTCCTTCTTCCCAAATCAGAAACCCTTATTTCCGACCACTCCCATTCCCTTTCCCTGAACCCTTCTTGGGAATCGACCCACAAATGTCGGCGATCCCCAAAGACTTGTACCCGTCCGAGGACGACCTCCTGTACGAGGAAGAGCTCCTCCGCAACCCCTTCAGCCTCAAGCTATGGTGGCGTTACCTCATCGCACGCTCCTCTTCCCCCTTCAGGAAGCGCTCCGTCATCTACGAGCGCTCCCTCAAGGCCCTCCCGGGCAGCTACAAGCTCTGGCATGCTTACCTCCGCGAGCGCCTTGAGATTGTCAGAAACCTCCCCGTTACTCACCCCCAGTTCGACGCCCTCAACAACACCTTCGAGCGCGCCCTCGTTACCATGCACAAGATGCCCAGGATCTGGATCATGTACCTCGAGAGCCTCACCTCGCAGAAGCTGATCACGAGGACGAGGCGGGTTTTCGACCGGGCGCTCTGCGCGCTCCCAGTCACTCAGCACGATCGTATCTGGGAGAAGTACTTGGTTTTCGTGAGTCAGCGGGGGATCCCGATTGAGACCTCGCTTAGGGTTTATAGGCGGTACTTGAAGTATGACCCTAGTCATATTGAGGACTTCATTGAGTTTTTGGTGAATTCCAAGCTTTGGCAGGAGTCCGCAGAGAGGCTCGCTGGGGTTTTGAATGATGATAGGTTTTTCTCTATTAAGGGGAAGACGAAGCATAGGTTGTGGCTTGAGCTGTGTGATTTGTTGACGAAGCATGCAACTGAGGTTGAGGGGTTGAATGTCGATGCCATTATTAGGGGTGGGATTCGGAAATTCACGGATGAGGTGGGGAGGTTGTGGACTTCGTTGGCAGAGTATTATATACGGAGGGAGTTGCACGAGAAGGCGAGGGATGTCTTTGAGGAGGGGATGACTACGGTGGTTACGGTGAGGGATTTTAGCGTGATTTTTGACGCTTTTACGCAGTTTGAGGAGAGTATGCTTGCGTATAAGATGGAGAATGCAGATTTGAGTGATGAAGAGGAGGAAGGGGATGATGAGGAGGATGGAATGAAGCAGAATGGAGCAAAAGAGGGAGGAGACATGGAGGAGGAGGAAATAAGATTAGACGTGAGTTTGTCAATCTCAGAGTTGGAGAAGAAGATACTTCATGGTTTTTGGCTGCATGATGATAAGGACATCGATTTGAGGTTGGCGAGATTGGAGTACTTGATAGCTAGGCGACCGGAGTTGGCAAATAGCGTGTTGTTGCGGCAGAATCCACATAACGTGGAGCAATGGCACAGGAGGGTGAAGTTGTTTGAGGGTAATCCAACTAGGCAGATACTTACTTATACTGAAGCTGTGAGAACGGTGGATCCCATGAAGGCTGTGGGAAAGCCTCACACTCTATGGGTGGCATTTGCGAAGTTGTATGAGAGGCACAATGATTTGGCTAATGCCCGAGTTATATTTGACAAGGCAGTGCAGGTGAACTACAAGACGGTTGATAATTTGGCCAGTGTTTGGTGTGAGTGGGCTGAAATGGAACTGAAGCACCGTAACTTTGAAAAGGCGCTTGAATTGATGAGAAGAGCCACTGCTGAGCCTTCTGTTGAAGTTAAGAGAAGAGGTAATTCCAGATCTGCTTTTGTTTTAGGTTTTTGAGCTATCTAGCCCTTTACTTTGTTCCTAGCGACAATCTTTCTCCAGTAGAATCTGGTTGCATGTGTTATATTGCACTGAAGGTGTGACAATTATAACAATTGCTGATTTTCCGCAAAATTATTGCTGAGAAAATGATGAGGTTAATGTTTGTTGGTTCACAGATGTGCATTGTGGTAACTGGAGGAAACTAGGGCCTTTTGTCTTATTCTTCTTCGATAGATTGTTACCAATCAATCGTGGAAATGCTTATTGTAGAAATTTGGTTTTATGGAGCTGATGGTCATTCGATTGTGATTTTAGTGGCCTCTGATGGGAATGAACCAGTCCAAATGAAGCTCCATAAGTCATTGAGACTTTGGACATTCTATGTGGATTTGGAGGAGAGCTTGGGTACCCTGGAGACCACTCGACCTGTCTATGAAAGGATACTGGATTTGAGGATTGCAACTCCGCAAATTGTGATAAATTATGCTGTACTGTTGGAGGTATGCCATTCATTGATTTGAGTAGTTTTCTTTTCTATCTTGTGTGCATATCCTGTTGGGTTTCTATGTGAATGCAATGCGGATGATTCGGATATATGACTCTGTGATCCAGGATAACAAGTACTTTGAAGATGCCTTTAAGGTATATGAAAGAGGCGTCAAGATATTCAAATATCCTCATGTGAAGGATATCTGGGTTACCTACCTCACCAAATTTGTCAAGAGATATGGAAAGACAAAATTGGAGAGAGCAAGGGATTTATTCGAGCAGGCCATCGATGCGGTATGTGGTCTGTGGTCCTTTCCTTGTGACTTGTCTGGTTCAACACCTGTAGTTAAAGATTGTCCATGGCAATCATCTGTGGTAATGACCAGGGATGAATGAAGAGGATAACCTCCAATTATTTACCTCCACTGGCTTTACTATAGCAAGAGTGGTCCTTTTAGGGGGAAAGGACTTTTGAAATTCTTTGGCAGTTGCAACTGCAGTTGTCGTTTTTTTTATCCGATGCCTGAGAAAATCTTGATCTCCAGTTGATCTTGTTGATCCAGTATATGCCGTTGAATTTGTTTATTACTTCTTAGATCTTTTTGGTAGAAGTCATTTGTGTTCTTCTAGAACGGTGAAAGGAGGCTCCTCAACTGTTCAGTGGTTCTTTTGTTATACAAAGTGTTCCATTTTCTGTCGATGAGATTGTTGAGTAGGAGTTTATTTAATTTGTTTATAGGTATTGTGTGGCTCACACTGCTATGGCTACTTCTTTGGATTGTTGTCTGCTACTCAGAGATTTTGGTTATTATGTAGGTGGACTTTGTTGCAGATGCTAAACGTTTACCCTTTGTTTTCTGGCTCTGCAGACTCCCCCTGATCAAGTGAAGCAATTATTCCTTCAATATGCGAAGCTGGAGGAGGACTATGGTCTCGCGAAGAGAGCCATGAATGTTTATAACCGAGCTACTAAGGTGGTTCCCGACAACGAAAAGATGGGAATGTACGAGATTTACATCTCTCGGGCCTCAGAGATACTTGGCGTTCCAAGAACCAGGGAGATTTACGAGCAAGCCATCAATTCTGGTCTTCCCGACAAAGATGTGAAAACCATGTGCTTGAAGTATGCCGAGCTGGAGAAGAGCTTGGGAGAAATTGATCGCGCAAGGGGTCTGTATGTATATGCCTCACAATGGGCTGACCCGAGGACTGATACGGACATGTGGAATAAGTGGCACGAGTTTGAGGTGCAGCACGGGAATGAAGAAACTTTCCGTGAAATGCTTCGTATCAAGCGGACCATTTCTGCAAGCCGTCTCCAGGTGTGTATTTCAATACTCGTGACATCCTTACATGTCTCATTTGATGAACGTGTTAGATTTTATGACCGGGCCTTGAACTTTTATAGACGTTTCATTCTTATCTTCCCCGTTGTCTTTTCTTCTGTAGCAAAACATCGAGCTGTTGCCCGAGTATCTCATGCAGAAGGAGCAGCGGGTGGATCTCGATGAAGCTAGAGACAAACTGAAAGAAGCAGGGATTAGTGAAGATGACATGGCTGCTTTAGAGAAGCAGCTGGCACCCACAATCACAGACACAACGAATGATGCCAACAGGCGAGTTGGGTTCGTGAGTGCCGGCGTGGTACCTGGTGCTGATGGAGGGAAGAGAAGCACTGTGAACAATGAGGACATAGAACTGCCCGAAGAAAGTGACTCGGAGCAAGAAGAAGAAAAGGTGGAGATCGCACAGAAGGACGTGCCATCGGCTGTTTTTGGAAGCCTGATCCGCAAGAGGGAAGAGGAGGAACAGCAGGAAGGCGGAGGTGGGGATGGTGGCAACAAAGAGAAGGAAGGAGACAACAATCGCATGGGTGCCCTGGAAAGAATCAAGAGGCTAAAGCGGGCGGCTGTTTCTTAGCAAGGTCAGTCAGGTCATGCCTTATGTTTCGCCACCAAACCCCATTTTCACTCGTGGGGGGATCGCTCAATGATTCTGTGACATAACTTGGGCTGCCAGTAGGACGGTGAGCCTCTTTACAGGATGGCATTTCGATTCAAATTGCACATTTAAGATATAGATGTCTTCTCGAGAGTTATTGGCAAATGGTACGAGAAAGGATGAAGATTTCGGCTGGATAGTTTCTTTTGTTAGCTATTCCTGTGTGTTATGCCGTGTGACCTCTGCCGTGGGCGGCTGTGCGTTCAAGCCAGTGGTTTGACCTTGCGCCACTGGGCTGCTGAGTTTGCCATGGCTGGTTAAATTCTGGTTGCACCAAAAAAATGAATCAAAATATATTTCATTCTCTTTTTTTTTTGTCTTTATGAAAGAACAAATTGTGGTAAATTTTTTGGGTGTACTTTGAAATGAGATCATTCTTTTTTCTTTTCTTTTAGGTAGAATTAAATAAAAATAATAAATTCCAAAACCACAAACACCATCCATCATCTTCAGATCCGACGGCTGACCATCATCTTCCGATGCTGATCCAACGACTCCTCACGCTGTTGCCTCATCTCCTCATTGAACTTCCTTATGAACGCCTCCACCCTCTTATTCAGCTCGTCCCTGCTCGACGACGCCGGAGCCGGCGACGCCTCCTTCCTCGGGGAGGCGTTCCGATCCTCCTGCTGCATTGGCATCTCGTTGGTCCTGTCGCGGAACGTCGCCGCTTTCTTGATTGCCTTGGGGTCAGGTGAACTGGTTGGTGTCGGACGGCCCCTGTTCTCCAACGAAGAATCACACTTCTTCAGGTGCCTCGTCAGCGGCATTGGCAGCCCCTCAGTGATCGACCTCCACGTGTTCTCCAAGGTCTCCTGGCGCTTTGGCTTCGTAACCCCGAGCACTTTACCACCTGTAATGATCGGCCAAAGCTTAATCAGAGGACATCGTTCATCCCAGATTAAAAAACATACAATGATAGACGGCCCATGGCCGTTGACGTTACCTTCCGGGGAGCTGAGCTTGACCGGCCTCCGATGACTCAACCTCGAGGAAACCAGTGGTTTCTCCGCCCTCTCTGGCGGGACATTCTCAGTATCCTCCCTTTTAGCCTGCTTTGCCGATGGCACCCAGGCAGTCCTTGAAACATCAAACTCAGCTTCCGCTCCATCTTCCTCTTGCTTCCGTCCCTCGTCTTCTCCCACCCCACTTCCGGCACTACCTTCACAAACAGCAGATATCAGCTCGCTCGTCTCACTCAGTTCCTCAGCTGGAGCAGAAGCAAAGTCTTCCTCGCCATAACTATGATATGGACGAGGAGGCGGAGGAGGAGGGGTAGCCTCCGCCGGACGACCGCAGCTGCTGCCTATCCTCGACGAAGCAGCAATAGTGACGATGATCCCATTGAGGAGAACATAAATGTAGGGAGGCCGAATCCAGGAGACGAAGCATCTCCAAACCGAAGGAAGCCAGGAAACAACCACAGGCACCGACAACCATGCCATCGCGGCCAGCGACACCGCGCCGATCAACACCAAAGCCTTCGTGGCCGATATCATATCTCCGAGGCCTTCGAATTCGATCCCCCCCGACTTACCGAATCATTCGAAAGTCTTAATTCTTTACTATTTAATGAACGAATCCCTCCACCGACCCTTCCCTTTCACTTCCCCTTTCTGACATAATAAATGCGAGTGGAAGCAGCTTTTTGTTCTTCCACTGCATTCTTTCATCTGCCCTCTGGGGAAAGCAACGGTCAGATTTCGGACCGTTTGGATTCGACCTTTTTTGAATGGATAACCAAAATTACAGTTCCAATCCTTAAATTTTAAGATCATTTCAATTAAGTCCTGCGCAATTGGGCGAAATTCCTTAAATGGAAAATTACTTTCCAAACCATTCAGAGGAACTGAAACAATACCAAGAAACAACTGTCTATGGTAAAAGTGAATGTGATGTGATCTAACTCTTAAGACTGTTATCCTATCGCTTTGCGAACAATCCTTGTGTCAATGCGGAGAAGTCGTAATCCCAGCCAGACTGAGTTGGGGTGATGGCTGGACGAGGTTTTGGGGATGGCTTGAAACGCGGGCTCATTGTCATTGCTCCCCCGATCGGAGGGCCTTGTATGGGGTAATACGCGCTGCTGAAGTAAAAGGGATGTTATATCTCACGGTCGAGTTTGTCGAGCATAAAATCGAGATGGTTGGTGTAGTTTGATACCTTGGGGACGAATAAGGGGATGAACCAATCTTCAGTTGTGGGCTGTTCCCAATCTGTGGTATGCCAGTGCCGCTTGAAGGGTATGATTCCACCCGCGGTAAGTTTAGGCGAAGATTCTGGCGTGACATATTAGGATCACCCACGGGGGTTTGGATTCCGTTCGTAGCTCGATTTATTATGGTTCTTCCTTGCGTTGTATATGACTGAGCGGTGTAATATCCTGCTCCGTAGCTGTACTTTGCTGTATTGGTGGGGCATGGCCTGGTAGGCTGTTGATTCGGTGGACGTGGAGTTGGCTGCGTGAAGAAGCAAAAATTTCGAAGATCAGGATGCCAATACAAATCTAAAAGTAAGGATGTAAAATAGGCAAGGGACTTTACGTCGGGAATCGTAGTTGCGAGAACCTGCTTCTCTTGTGACGCTGCAGATAATAGATGGAAATGTTCAAGGACTGTCAAAGACATTGTCAGGAGCATGTCAAGGTGACTGAGCGACATACCTGGAAGACAGAGAGCGGTAGCAGCATCTTGAGGAGAGATGTTATTCGGTTTTGAATCGTTGGCACATAACAACTGGAAAAGCTCAGTGGCATAATCAACTTTAGTTGGAAGGAGGGCCGGTGGAGACACTGTCTGCTGTTTTATGGTCTCGATCTTTGAAAAAGCCGGTTTAGTTTCTGGAACTTGTTCTTGTGGTTTCGCTCCGCCGTAAATTGCCTGTATAGAACTACCATGTACTGGTGGTGTTACATTGACGGGTTTTGGAGATCGATTTTCTGTAGCAGTTACAATAGCCTTGGAGGTCTTCTCTTCTGAAACGTGTCTGAATCCATTTAAGTTTGATCTCCTGCTGCCGTTCTTGAGTTCTGATCCTGGGATAGATGGCCCAGGTTGTTGAGCAGAATTCACGGGCAATTTTACCACTCCATTTCGGGATATCCATCTTTTCTCAACGTACCTGAGATGATCAACTGGCAATAATAAGACCACTGACACAAGCAATTTGCTGGAAACAAAATAACTCAGTCAAGTAATTCTCCACTAACTGATAGCCACGAAGTCTATGTCTCCATACTTTGCACGAATAAAGCTCTCGATCCCGGTCCGGTTATAGTTTGGAGGCAGTTCTGCTTCCCAGTTGGCATTCGACCTCTCATTTCCCATACCTTAATAAAAAAAAAAAAAATCAGAAGAACAAAACATTGAAGACTTAAAACATCGGCTCCAGAAAAATCTCTAGTCATATCGGCAAAAGTCACATGTGACTCACTTTGAATGAATGAGATTTGCTCGGGAAGCCATGTATCCAGAGTGGCCGATCTCACCTGTAAAGACACCAAAAACAATGATCTGGGATACCATATGACATCACATCCAATCCGTTCTCGGGTTAGAGTAATGGTTACCTTGGATATATGGACTCCTAGACTCCGATGTATTCCCGAACATTGCAGGCAAATAAATATTCCCAGGTTCACACTAGCCCATCTCGGCCCTCTGGGCGAATTAAAAAAAAAGGGAGGTCACATTTCTTCACGAAAGGATTCTGATACTAAACCTATGGCGAGCGAGCGAGCACCCATAATTCACTTTGGTCAGTAATGTTAAAACTCACGGAACAACAGCCAGTTTTGCCTACCTGCTTTTGCAGTCGGCGCATTCCCTATTCTCTGGCAATTTAAGCAGAGCCTCCAATATCTGAGACCAAACAAAGGCATTCATTGGCAATCAAAATGAAAGGAATATTTGCAACGTCCCGCATCATTGAAAGTCCCTATTTTTATCGTAAGTCTCAATACACATAGAAACACGCGGTGACTAGCCAGACATTACAGAATCCTACAATCAGGATTTGCTAACACTTCATCCGGAAAGCAAGGGGCAAATTGCCACGGCGACCACCAGCCGAACAAACAACGCATGTTCGCCAGTGGCCCACAATCGCAAGAACACAATCACAAGGAATTAGTATTGATCGTCCGGGCGACATCATCAGCGGATAGAATCTGATTCTAACCGAATATCTAATCCTATCCATAAGTAAACGCCCATCAATCACGATCACATCCGCAGAACCCAACAGCAAACTTTTTCCCTCCACATAAAAAAAAAACTGATCTTTCCGACAACCCAGAACATATTACACGCAGACACACAAAACCCAGAACCTTAAAACCAAAAAAAAAAAGGAAAACAAAGGAATACTGTGCCATCAAAGAGAAAGGGTAAATCTAGAACCTTCCTCTGCTTGTCATTCAACTCCTTGGAAACGCTCGCCTTGCCGTTCATCTTACAAATCCCCCACGTCCCAGACTTCCTGAGAGTTTCCAATCCGAGGTTGGACCCTTCTCCTTCTTCCTCTCTTTATCTGCTATCCTCTGATGAATCAACGACAAGAAGAAGAATAAGAACAAGATGAACTCTCCCTTGGCAGTTCTGCCTTACGTTTTTGACCTTTTGAAACTTCCCCATTCCCCTTCTCTCCTTTTATTCTCCACTACAACTTACACGCTTTCATATGACGTGTCTTCAACTATAATTAATTACAAAGAATCTCAATAATCTAATATATATATATATGCAAAACGTTGGTCGTCGGATATGGTGGTGATTGGATCAAAAGCAACATCAAGAAGGGAGGATTATATACATTAGGCAGGATTTGCTTATAAGGCAATTGGCAAAGTTCAAGTTTTTGCACTTGTCCCCATTCCCTTTTGTGAATATCGACCGATCGCGACATGTGGCCGTCCACCAATCGTACAGACAAGGAGATGGATGCAATAAAGACATAAAGGTTTTGGACATGGCCTGATGTTTTCTTTTCTTCTTCTTTTTTCTTGTGGGTGTGTATAACACAGTATGTTTCAAACTTGTTCATTTGGAAGTTATGTACAGACTTAAGCCACTATTATTGGATTCCCCATTTTTTTTGTGGACCCTCTCAAATTTCATCTCCGCCATGAATTCCTTCCATTCCTCCACTTGTCAATTTCCTCCTCCCTCATTCTTTTTCTCATAATAATAATAATTGTTGTTGTTTTAAAAGCAATGGGTCTCCAAAACATGCGTTCAAAATCCAACTAATAAAATTATGTTTTACTAAAATTAAATATGTATTATGTCATTAATTGGTAACGGATTTAAATGTGACTTTAAAAAGTAAAATGAAATTTTAAATACATGTCCCTCTTTATCTCTAATGGGCCAAAATAAGCCCATTGGACCAACTAATCACAGGCCCTCTTAAATGGGCCAATCAATACAGGCGAAGATCCCCCCCCCCCCCCCCCCCCCGGCACGCAACCTGTCAGCGCGTGACGGACAAGAAGAGTAACAAGAAGAACCTGCTGATCTCAATCTCCAGTGCTTCTCTCCGCTTGGCGGATTTTCAGAGTCTTTGGAAGGTGAGTTTCGTCCGCTGATCGCTAGGTTGGAATGGAAGCTGAATCTCTCTTTCTTGGACTCGGGGTTTCTGTCTGATCGAGGACGGTGATGGTGGATGATGATGGTGGTGGTGATGTTGATTTTGGGTTCTTAGGAAGTCTGAGTTATTCGGTTGTTTTGATTCGAGCGGGGCTGTTTTGAATTTCTGGGATGCCTGAATTGTTGACGTAACAGTGTGTGTGCCTGATCCATTTCGAGTTCGGCCAGGTACAGCGTGGTTCGGCGAACTGGTTCGAGAAATCCGTCATCGCGGAATCTGATGAATTTTAGCATTAAACCTCTGTTGTGAAGGGTTAATCTCACGTATTCTTAAGATGGATTTGTTAGAGTTTTCCAGACGCCATTTTTCCAAACATTTTAGTGGCTGAAGTCCTTAGAATTGAATTTCTTTGCAGGTCCTGTCACGGTATCCGGTGTTATTGGTGAAGTATGGATATCAGCAATCTGGATGCGGGGCAGATCACCGTGCTTGGATCTGCGTTTTGTGTGATGGTCACGACGCATTTCACAGTACAGCTGCTTTCGCAGCATCTGTTTTACTGGAAGAACCCCAAGGAACAGAAGGCTATATTGATAATCATCCTGATGGCGCCTTTGTATGCTACTGTATCTTTTGTGGGATTGTTGAATGTGGAAGGGAGCAAAGCATTCTTCACGTTCTTGGAGGCTGTCAAGGAGTGTTATGAAGCTCTGGTGAGTGCATCTTCGTGATATGGTATTATGCTACTGTTGTCGTATTGCCGTGGGCCTTCTGAAACAAGTGATTTGTTGTCTTCCTACAGGTAATTGCCAAGTTCATGGCTCTGATGTATAGCTACTTGAAAATCTCTATTAGCAAAAATATTGTTCCCGATGAGATCAAGGGGAGGGAGATTCACCATTCCTTTCCCGTAACTCTTTTCCAGGTATGGAATGAGAACACGTGAGCCGGAGTCCTTTGTTAAATGGTGGCATTCCAATTGGGAAGACGGGATCATATTCGACTGTCCTCATTTCGTTTTAAGACCTGCATTTTTCACATGGAATAAGACCTGCTGCTGTTTGGGATCTGTGGGACATTTTTGAACTGTTTAATTTTGATGATCTTGGAAATGGAATGCTAGAAAGTGACCTATCTTTCTTCTGATCTCTTTGCTGGAAGCACACCAGCAATTAATAACGGAACTCCTTTAGGATTCTTCATTTGTCCGTTAGTTGGAGTGTATATCCATTGACAGATGTTCTCTTAATTTGCAGCCTCACACTGTCCGGTTAGACCATCATGTTCTTAAGCAACTGAAGCATTGGACGTGGCAGTTTGTTATTGTTCGTCCCATCTGCTCTGTGTTGATGGTGACCCTTCAGGCCCTTGGCATGTACCCCGGCTGGGTAAGCTGGACATTCACAATCATCCTCAACATCTCGGTGACGCTGGCCATGTATTCTTTGTTGACATTTTATCACGTTTTCGGCAAAGAATTGGCCCCACACAAGCCCCTCCCCAAGTTCTTGTGCATCAAAGGCGTCGTCTTCTTCTGCTTTTGGCAGGTATTAACTGATTCTTTTCATGTAATTAGCAGTGATTACACCTTTGCATCTAAACTTTCATGTTTCGGGTGAAGTTAATTATTTATTACTTGTCTAATCAAGAAAACTAATATGCAGAAAGGTCCTTGCAAGGATCCTCATATAATATCTCTAGTAGTTGGTCGATGGCATTTATTGACGTCGTACTCCTCATAAAGATTCGAGCTTTCCTTGTTTCTTGCAACACAACCCTTATTAGCAATGGTCAAAAAATGTCAATGACTTACTATGCAATAAATTTGCAAGCTTGACATAGCGCGGACGTGTTTCTGTGCAGGGAGTTATCCTCGAAATACTAGCTGCCCTGGGTGTTCTTAAACCGTATCACTTTTGGTTGGACGTGGAGCACGTGGAAGATGCTATCCAGAACGCATTGGTCTGTTTGGAAATGGTCATTTTCTCTGTCCTGCATCAGTATGCGTACCATGTCGCTCCTTATAGTGGAGACATCCAATCGAAGATGAAGGTGAAGAAGCATGACTGAAGTGGCCTCTTTTTTTTTATGTGTACGAACAGGTGTATGTAAAGAGATCCTGAGAAATTATGCCTCAATCGAAATCGAGCAGGTTGGTCGTGTCTTGGCAATGGCTACTCCTTTCATATTTACCTGTATGTTCTATTACCATTTTTCTTCAAGTCTCTGTCCCGCTAAACATTTTAGCCATTGGGACCTGGATGTTTAATTTGCGTGATTGGCAGTAAAAGGAGGCGGTCAACGAAAAGCTCTTTTTTCATACTCATATACTTTTCTAACGAAGATAGTCCATCGTTTTATTGCTTTTGACCAGAGCTTTCACATAATTTCATCCCATTTCTCAACTTCTTTAGAATCAAGGAAGAAGCAGAATCTTGCCGATGTGTTTCGAGCTTTCTATCAGTCGGTGAGCTTCTGCTGCTTCAGACAGGGGGAAGTACTTAAAGACAACTGGCTTCACCTTCCCTTCAGTTATAGCTGGCCACACATTCTTCTCCACCTCTCTCACGATGGCTGCTTTGCTCTCGTAACTTCTGTATCGCAATCCTGCAGCTGCACACGGACAACGTGCTGCCAGCATGATTTCTTATTCACAAGCAGCAGGGAAGTATGTGCAGAGATCTAACCTTGCACTGTGAGGCGTCTCAGGAGCAGACCCGTTAGGTTGACTTCTGTCAAGAACCCACCCTGAAAGCCGATGATGAAGAGTCTGCCTTCATAGGCCAAGCAGTCGAGGTTTCTCTGGAAGTAGGATCCCCCGACGCAATCCAGTATCACATCAACACCTGAAGAACGAGGTGGAAATTTTCAGCTTGAATGAACTGTGGTTTCCCACAATCGACACATGGTAATACCAGCTATACATGCCTTTCTTTTGAGTTTCTTGCATCACCCGCTCGACAAAATCCTCTGTCTTGTAATTGATGTCCACGTCGGCTCCGAGGTTCTTGCAGAAAGCCAGCTTTTCGTCACTCCCTGGTGATTAGATGGACCCATTGAGAACACGGTCATCATCAAATCAGATAACTAAGCAAGTAATCTCGGAGAAGCGATTCCCGTGCTGATACCTGCCGTAACAAATACTCTAATGCCATGGTACTTTGCAATCTGTATTGCAAACGTCCCAATCCCGCTGGAGCCCCCGTGAATCTGGCGACAGAAGACCGATTTGGTCATTAGTAATGTCATGCAGTCTCAAAGGTGACGGACTAAAATAAGGATCTTCCTTGGTACCAGGAATGTCTCCCCGGCAGAGAGCCGGCTCGACATGAAAACTGTTGACCAGACAGTGCAAGCAACTTCCGGGAAGCTGGCAGCATCCCTGAGAGAGACGTTGGCCGGCACAGGGAGCACCTGTCCTTCTGGGACCGCAACTTTCTCCGCGTAGCCTCCACCTCCAAGCAGTGCACACACCAGATCCCCGGCTTTCCATCTAGTGACCAACTTCCCGACCGCCTCAACCACGCCGGAACACTCGAGCCCTGGGTAGGGGCTGCATCCGGGCGGGGCCGGATAATATCCCTTCCTTTGGCTAGTATCCGCTAAGTTCAGTGCAGACGCCTCGACCCTGATCAGGACTTCGTCATCCTTGATCTCCGGGTCATCCACCTCCTTGACCTGCAAAACCTCCGGGCCGCCACCCGGGTCTGTTATCACCACCGCCTTCATATTGGTCATAAGATGTGCTATAGTAGTAGTACTCCTCATTCATTTGAGCTCTTTATCAAGAATTTACATCTCATAGCCTCAGTTCATCAACAATTGGACAATCATATGTGGTCCTATCAATCATATGTTAATGTTTTTCGTCGGCAGGGAAATCAATGAGGGACAAGTGAAGACAAGAGGAAGCCTGTTTGTCTTAGGTAAGCCATTATGTAAGAAGATGCTTCTTTGGTTGGTTCAAAATGAATGGATCACTAATTCAACCCCTTGATCTCGATTTTAGTAGTCATTAATTGGTAAACAAACTTCCTTGGTTGCTCCTCTTCTTTATGCTCGGCCGGCCAGCAAATTGTGTCAGTCATAATTTTCTTTTTTTTTTCTTTTTTTTTTTTCATTTCCAAACCAAGTCTCGGTCTGTCTTTGCTGATTCTTCTTCTTCTTCCCAATTCTTCGGACAAACATGTTGGAGATGCCTTTCCTCGGCGGAATCCATGACGGCTTGGATCATCGTGAACTTCCTATCCCAAGTATCGAGCTTGCCGGAGATGCCATTGATCTGGGCATACTCGGCCAGGAGTTGAGAGCCGATCAGGTTGTGGACGGGGGGGGATCTCTTTTCAAAAAGAAAGCGAATAAAGATTTCTCCCCTCCCCAAGTTCTATCTATTTTCTCCCACACAAACATCTCTTTTCAAAATGTTCTTTTTGAAGTGATCTGATGGTATTCGCTGGTGGAATTCGTGTGGAATTTTCAACATGTTGGATCTTACCCCAAAAAACTCACAATATAGTTCTATGTTAAGGATAAGGGATGGTCGTTGAGCTCGAACATGCAGGCGGACAATGCTTCCTTAACTCGAGGATTCCCCGAGTCCATGTCGAGGGCGTCCTCGTACAGCCTCTTGGCCTGCTTTAGTAGCTTCACCTTCTCACTGATGGTCCTAAGCTGTAGCCGTGATCTTTGCTGCAGAACCACTCCCCATCTGAATAAGGCTGCAGTGTTTTATTTTTTATTCACCAGAACAGTGGTTAGCGGGGTGTTTTATCGATTTTTAAGTAGGAGGATCGTGACGCACCATCAGGAGCGTAGGCCTTTCCTCGCGAAAGCATGGCGTTGAATTTGTCAATCGCTGCCAAGAAGACCTTGTCAGCGTCCAAAGCAGCCTCCTGAGATAGCAGGAAATTAGCATTGACGATGATGAAAGACGGAGGCGTATCTGTTACTCACCGGCCCGATATCTGAAATCAACTGGGCTCGGAAGGAGAGCGCTAGGCCCCAGTTGTATAATGCTCTGGCATCATCTCCATCGATCAACAACACGAGCTTGTACTTCCTTCCCGCTTTCACCAGAAGCTCTTCGCACTCTTCGCATGCTTGAATGAGCCTGGATGCGATTTCATCCTTGCCTCTCACCGTTCTACGTCTTTCGGGGAAAGAGCCATCGTCACCTGTTGAAAGTATATTCCTCAAATCACGGCTAATCCTCAACTTCAGTTCCCCGTGTAGTAGGTAAGTGTTACCCAACAGTCCAACTGCCAAGAGGTTCATCGGTTTCATCTCGATTGCTCTGGAGAGTAAGCCAGCGGATCTGCTAAGCATCATATCCGTGTTCTCGTCGTAGTACTTTTCCCTCACCAATTCCTTGGCTTGTCTGAAAAGGGCATTCGCCTCCTTGAGGTGATTATCGAACCCCACATCATCCCAAATTCTGGAACCATAACCACCTTCAAGCTCATCATCGGAGAAATTTGCATTTGCGTTCATAGTCATCCCTCTGCCCCGATGACTCTGGTATCTTCCAGTTGACTTCTTGATGGATTGATCCCTCGAAAATGAGTCGTTGGTCTTGATGTGCTCCCCAAAATCAAGCATATTGTCCTGAGAAACGGAAGATTGGCAACCATATCCGCGATTCCCTTTCACATACACGCTTTCACTTTTCAGATACTCGAACCTGTCTCTGTGAAAAACAAACTCCTCAGAATCTGCAAACCTTCTGTTACCACCACCACCACCAATCTCGTTTACCGAAGAGCTTCCTTTTTGCTCCGCTGCTCGCTGTTGTCTTCTACCATAATTAGCATCGTAAACTTCTCCGTTCCCTACACCCTGAGAAGACACTGAATGGAAACTCACATCATCACTATAGCCATATTGCACCGCCTCTTTAGATGCTTGGGCTGGTGGTCCATCACCATCTGTTTTTGGATTCTTCACTCGAGTTTTTGCATTTTGTACCTTCACTTTCTCGGATTTTGCTATTGCTTGCTCACCTCTAAATCTCCCGCCAATAAACTCCCAGAACCAAACCTTCTTCCTTGTGTCTTTCTGAACAACTCCATCTACACTAGTGCCCGCATCTTTAACACTATCTCCGCCATCTGAAGCCGAATGACCAATCAAATCCAACTCCTCGGCATATCTCTCCAAGTCATCCACCGAGACTCTATTACATTCAATGGCATTCTTGATATCACTCCTCAATTTAATCACCCTCGAACTCACATCCTCGAACAAAGCCGCAATCTTTGCCCCCCTCTCGCCGACCTCTCCTCCACTCGCTTCGTCCTTCAAGCCCTTCCAATTTCGGCCGCCACCCCAGATCAACCCAATCGAAACCCCAGCCGCAAACAACAGAAGCCCGGCAGGAATCACAACAATTGAGCATACCCTAATGCGAGAAACGGACAGAGCACAAACAAACCCCAACAGAAACACCACGGCAAACCTCTTATCGTCAATCCCCAGGTAAGCCAGGAACTTACGCAGCTGGGCAGACTCGCCCCACTGCGACGGGTCGCCCACGAGCTGCAGATCCTCCCAACCGCCACAATCAACCAATTCCACACTAGCCGAAGCTCCCAGCGGGCGAAGTTCGCAAACTTTCGATGCGGGCAGATATTTTATGCGAGGGAGGAAATCGGACCTGGTATCGAGGAGGAACGGAGATTTCCGAATCTGGGTTATCCCAAGATTGAATCTTGTTGGGTTTGGAGCGATCAGAGACCTCATCGGGGTATGATCGGACAGTCTACCCCGATCACGGACAACAACTGACCGAGCTTACTCCCAGCTGCCCTGCCACATGCAAAGGAGAACAGAGGCGGGCATCATCGGAGGCGGGCATCATCGGACGCTGTTGGAACAGCTCAAGGCCTTAACTCATGCAGCTGAGCCCAACCATCAAACTCCCACCAACAACCCCAAAAGTTGGGCTTAAAATCTCATCTGAGACCGGGCGATGTATAATTGGTCTGATTTTATTAGATTATCGCATTATAAATATCAATTTTATTCAAGATTAATTTCGTAAGTTTGGAAATTCGTCAACTAGCCTAGCGAAATCGGCATTACAAAGGCCGACTTCGATCATGAAGGAAGTCAGTTTTTGTAAGACCGATTTCACAATCCTCTAACTAAAGTCGGTCTTACAAATGCCGATTTTATGTCATTCATCCCATCAGCATAAAGGCCGACTCCTTCAATAAGTTAAAAAAAAAACCTTCGACTGATGCGAATGGATGGGACAACCTCAGAAGGCTTTCCCAAATCACGCGGGGTTGGAGTGACTTGATACAAAAAAAACGAAAAGTCGGAGGGGGTGAGGGGATTGGGTTGGGGTGACTGATACAAAAATATGAAACAAAAAAAAGTTGGAGGAGATGACTGACACAACCCCGTCGTGGAGAAATCCAACCCCCGTTGGGAAAGCCTTTGTCACCCTTTACTCGCGTCAGTCGAAGTTTTTTTTTCTCTCTTTGAAAAACTCGGCCTTAAGTCGGCCTTACAAAGGCCGACTTCAGTGCAACTTAGAAGGCCGACTTTTTGCGGGAGTGAAGGATGACACTTCGCCTTAAGGCCGACTTCCTTAATGACTGAAGTCGGCCTTTATAAGACCGATTTTATCAGGTTAATTGAGGAATTTCCAAACTTATGAGGTTATTTTACAAAATAATTTGTGAACCAACGTCATATTGGAACAAAAATCCAGAAAACGTGCGTTACTCTTAGATATTCATAAGCATATAATTATACTAGTAATTATTCATCATTAGTGTAATATTTATTTTGGTCTTATGGACATAAACTTGTTACCGACACCGGGAGTCAAAAGGAATTCCCTTCTCTGACTACCCTGTCAGAATTGGGAGTCTCTCAGTTTAGGGTTTCGTTTTCATCCTTAACCCCCACTCCATGATAATCGATTTCCCTTTTTTCGCATCACCTTCTCAATCAGAAACAGACAAAACCCTAAATTACAATCGCCGTCGGAAGGAAATCCCTCGGACCTGATGACCCGGAAAACAAATCTGAACGAAAAGAAATTGCATGAAGCTCGTCGATCGATCCCTTTTCTCCCTCGATCTTCCCACTCTGAAGAAACGGAGCGAATTCTCGATTAGGGTTGTCGTTGTCTTGGCAGAAGCAATCGAAACGGTCCCTAAAGTTCCCTTCTTGACTTCGTTTGTGACTTTAACTTCGATATCCGGATCGGATCCGGGAAATTTTTAATGAACTCACAAATTGACGGTTCCTGGGAGTTGATTTGGGCCGGCGTGGTTGAAACCCCCAAAAAAAGGAGGCTCCTTGACGGGCTTTAGGTTCTAGGGATTTCTGGGTTCGTCGGGTGGGTGAAGAGGAGTACACGGGATAATAATGATGATGATGTTTAAGTCGGCTGTGTATCAAGGGGTTGAGTTGCTGGACGAGGTGGAGGTGTATCCGCCGCCTCTGCAGAGGCCGGGAGGAGGAGGAGATGAGGTGGAGGAGAAGAAGAGGAAGTTGTTAATGGAGGAAGTGTTGAAGGACAGGATCAGGATTAGTCACTTGTCGCAACCCAGCGAGAGGTGTCTGCTGCGCGCTGTGCTCCACACGATAACTGGAAACTTCAAAATGGAGACCAAATCGAAGGACACACAGATCTCGCTACTGCACTCATCCTGTATCAGAGATAACAAGGTATCATTGGTGATATGGAACCATAAACTTTAAAGGCCAAACACACGGTGATTAAGTTAATAACCGACTCTTATTTGATAGTTACTGGTTAATTCACAGGAAAGAACATATTCCAATTGCTTAATTAATGTTATGTTGATACAAAGAAGTGATAAACGGAAAAGTAACGGGATAAGTTTTGGAATGCCTTTTCATTATACAAAATCACTGCTTGAGTTGCAGATTTGAGTCCTAACCATAATCCCAGAACTATTTCTTTATGCTGAAAGTTGTACTGATAATAAGTTAATTTTATGCTTTCCTTGTGCCACTAGAATGGGAAGGAGTTTTAACTGCTTTTTTTATTTGTGTTCTCGTCTTAACTGAGGTCAGTGGAGTTACAGAAAGCTATTATAAGATTGTATTATGTTATATATGATGATGGTAGCTATGCTGGTTTTATATATAGAGGAAAGAGCGTCCAGCCCCACCTTGACATAATATGGCTACTAGAAAAGGATCCTGTTGCAGTTTTGCCTATCCTTTTGCTGGAAGGGTACGAATGTCATTATGCTAAGGACATCTTCTAATTGTAATGCCAGAATCACGTTGAAAAGTTGTTCGATAGTAGATATTGTTAATCATGGTTTCGCCTTGTTTGGTTTTTGGTTCATGCTCGGTACTGATTTCGCTACAAAACTGCTATCTGGTTTCCACCTGAACATCTTTTTGGGGTTAGATGATTGAAGTAGGCAATGTGAGGCAATCATTAGAAGAAACTTGAAAGAGCTCAAACAAAGGCTGCCGCTCAATTCTGTTTCTAGAAGTTGGATTCATCCCGTTATTTATTTCTTGTATTGTTTTTTTTTCAGACTGCCGTGATGCCTCTGGGAGATGTGGAGCTTCACTTGGTTGCAATGTACTCCAGGAATAATGACAGAGAATATCCATGCTTCTGGGATTTTTCGTTCGTTCAGGTCTCTATGATTCTTGTCTTCTTATGTTGAACCTCTTGGTATAGTATTTGATCTTGATGAAACACTTATTGTTGCCAATACAATGCGTTCCTTTGAGGATAAAATCGAGGCATTGCAGCGGAAAATAAGAGATATCAGGATGATAAGAACATCCTTAAGCAGTATGTCGATAATGATCAAGTAATTAACAATAATGGAAAGGTGATGAAGGCACAGCATGAGACTGTTCCTGCCTTGTCTGACAACCACCCTCCCCTTGTTCGTCCACTTATTCATTTGCCAGAAAAGAACATTATCCTGACACGGATTAATCCAGGGGTATGTCTCTAGTTGAGTTGAGTTGGTTGCTAGTTAGATGACCCACAAATTTACTTAGCGGGCACTTTATCCATCTGCTAGAGTCTTTGGTTATGGTATATTGTTCATTGATCTTCTATTTTTACTGCAGATTCGAGATACTAGTGTTTTGGTTAGGTTAAGACCTGCATGGGAAGATATGCAGAGTTACTTAACTGCAAGGGGATGGAAACGCTTTGAGGTTTATCTCTGTACAATGACAGAGAGGGATTATGCTCTTGAAATGTGGCGGCTTCTTGATCCAGAGTCAAATCTTATCGGTACTCACGAACTATTAAATAGAATAGTATGTGTAAAGTCTGGTAGGATTTTATTTCTCTCCCTGGTTGGATTTATTATTTGCTTAGATTCCAAGAATTGACACTTCATTGGTAACATAGCATGTTGTGATTTATTTAGTATTGAGAATTCTTCAGTTTCTTAATCTTTTATATTTTGCAGGTTTGAGGAAATCTTTGTTTGATGTTTTCCAAGATGGAACATGCCATCCCAAGATGGCATTAGTGGTTGATGACCGTTTGAAAGTTTGGGATGAGAAAACCAACCTTGGGTTCATGTAGTTTCTGCATTTTCCCCTTATTTTGCTCCTCAAGCTGAGGTACTGTACTTCTGTCTTTCCCCTAAACCATGTTTGAAATTGTACAATTGTTGCAAGAGAATTCGCTATTTCATCTTGTATGCCGGTTGTTCTAAGTTTATGTATTTTTCATTCCCATCTTTTTTCAGGCAAACAATGTTATTCCAGTCCTGTGTCTCGCGTGAAACGTCGCTTGTAATGTAAGAGGTGGATTTTTTAAGTGAGTAAGAATGCCGTGTGCTTTTCATATTTAGAGAAGTAGTTCATGAGATTCTCTTCATTTATAGTTGTCTAGCTGTTGGTTTTGCAATTGACATGGTTTGGGCTTAATATAAGGAACAGAGAATTCGATGATGGTCTGCTGCAAAAAGGTCCTGAAATTGCTTATGAAGATGATATCAGCAGCATTCCTCCTCCTCTAGATGTTAGCGGTTTTATGACTTCAGAGGTTTATTCTCTTCTTCTTGTCGCTTCTGAATTGAAATGTGGGACACACATCCTGATTATTACTTTCCCATTACATTTTGTGACAAACTTATTGCTTTTCCAGGAGGATGCTTCCATCCCACCAGGTACCCATGATAATCTTTTCTTTGATGGGATGGCAGAAAACAAGGTTAAAAGGAGATTACGGGCAGACTCATCATCCGTATGTCTGCTTTCAGTTTCTCTGCTATCAAATATGATGAATGGTACTTATAAAAAAAAAAAAAATTAGTTTCACCATGTTAGTGTGTATTATTTTGTTGATCGTAGTAAAATTTATTTGGAGTATTGGTGAGGAAATTTTTTTTTGTAATCTTCATACTTTCAGGATGCAATGCCAGCTTCGACACTTGCTTCAGCCCTTGCTAATCTTGATCCTAGAATAGTGGCATCTTTAAAGAGTGAAATAGCATCAAGCTCGATTATTCTGCCAGCTACTCAAAGTGTTGGGGGCACAATTTCCCACTGCCCAGCTACCTCAAGTGGCCTCGTTACTCAAGCAATTCAGCCAGGCTAGCCCTCCTGAACAACTTGCACCAAATTCACCTGCCAGGGAAGAGGGTGAAGTGCCTGAGTCGGAGTTGGATCCTGACACAAGAAGCAGGCTTCTGATTTTACAACATGGCTAAGATACGAGGGAACCGCCAAGTGGGCCTCCTTTCCCCAAGAGAAGTTCAGCTCAAGTTCCGCCTCCGAGGGTGCAGAGTCGTGGAAATTGGTTTCCTCCTGAAGAAGAGATTAACCGGGACATCCTAGCAGAACTGGACCCCAGGAATATCCTTTAGAAACGGATGTGCACATGAAACATCGACATCATCTTCAAAATGATTTGCCTAATGTTGAGAGTTCCCACTTGTCTGAAAAAATGGTTCATGAAAATCAAAGATCAATTCCTGAGGTACATCTTTTTTCTTTGCAAAGAATGGCATAATCTAAGTTTTGAGATCATAAGATTTAGCCTTTTGTTCGTAGGGACATGGCAGAGATGACCGAATGAGGCGTGCTCGTAATTTTTCTCATCGTTATTCTTTCTCTGGTAAGCATGTTTCATGCGGTTCATTACGATCTCTTGAAATTTACAGTCTAGCTGCAAGCACTTTTAGGCTGTTAGATAGGCATGCATAGCTTCCCTTTGTCATTCTGTAGTAGATATGCTCATATATAGGTGGTTACACACACGATCATTTGCCGCCTTTCCTGTTCTGTTTATTTAACAATAGTAGCTTGTTCTTTCTGTGCTTATGATTGGCACGTACTTAAACAAGGAAAGCAATGCCCATACTATAGCGTTAATGAAACTTCGTAAAAGGTTTGGTTTTTCATAGGTGACTGGCTTATTATGACCCATCTCGATGCCTAAATGTGTCATACTTTCGTCAATTAATGTTACCTATACTTTGCTCGTGTATAAGCTTATAAGTTTACTACGGTTTATGCTGGTGGTGGTGTTTCGTATTGACTTGGTCCCCGCGTTCCACATTGGAATGAAGGTGAGGAATTCACTTTGAATCGGACACCTTCAACAAGCCGAGAATTCGGCTCTGAAGCATGGAGACCTATTCCGAATGGAGAATCTCTGGCCAGTGTTTTACAGGATATTGCAATGAAGTACGGGGCAAATGTAAGTAAGTCATGTTCCGTTTAAGTTCTTTGACTTCTGGATGGAACACCCACATTATGTGGCATTGGTTCGACAGGCGTGGTCAGAGAGGTATGATGGGCGGCCTATGTACGTGCTATACAGGAGGCTTGCCACGCTTAAAGTGAAATTGAAGAAGCTGAATCGGGATGAACTAGGTGGGTTACAGACGTGGGTTGGCGAGGCGAGATTGCATCTCGAGGAGGTTCAGTCTGAGCTGTTAGCCTAGGGTTCGCATGGTGAGATATCCCTTGTAGAGCGGGCTGTCGCAACCAGATTTAATTATTTGGCTAGGCTGGAGGAAAGTATGTTACGCCAAAAGGCCCGTGCTCGCTGGCTACAGCTCGGGGATCGGAACACGGCTTATTTTTTCAGCATGCTCAAGCGGCGTCACAATAGGAACGCGATTATGTCACTGATGAGAGATGATGGAGTGGTGTTATCTGATCCGTCGGAGGTGAGGGATGAGACGATCCGGTATTTCAGCTCCTTATTTACAGCAGCACCGCGTTATGTACAGATTAATCGAGATATGGTGAGGACAGTTATATCTGGGACTATATCGTCCGACCAAATTGGTGGTTTGGTGGCTCCGGTTTCGGCAGAGGAGGTGCGCACATCGATGTTTCAGCTAGGACGCCATAAGGCACCTGGTCCTAATGGATACACGGCAGAATTCTTTAAGGACACTTGGGAGGTTGTGGGAGGGCTGGTCACTGAGGCTGTGGAGGACTTTTTTGGTCGTGGTCTTCTTCTTCGCGAGGCGAATACCACTATCATATCGCTCATTCCGAAGAAGGCGAACCCGACGGCATTGACTGATTATAGGCCTATTTCGTGTTGTAACACCATATATAAGTGCATCACTCGTATATTAGCGACGCGAGTCCGGGAGGTGCTTCTTGGGATCATCGGTTCGGAGCAGTCGGCGTTTATACCTGGACGACGGATAGTGGATAATATCATGGTAGCACACGAGTTGATTAGGGGCTATCATACGGAGAGGAGTCCTCCGAGGTGTGCTTTGAATATTGATATAAGAAAGGCATACGACTCGGTTGAGTGGGATTTTCTGCAGGTGGTATTGGAGTGCTTTGGATTTCCGCATATATTCATCCAGCACGTCATGGAGTGCGTCACCACGGCCAGATTCTCCATTAGTATCAATGGTGAGCTGTAGGGCTTTTTCAGCAGTTCTAGGGGAATTCGTCAGGGGTGTCCTTTGTCGCCATATTTGTTTGTGATGGTCATGGAGGTACTTTCTGCCATGTTGAGGAAGGCCACAGAGTCACCGGATTTTGGCTTTCATTCCCGATGTCGGAAGGTACGACTGTCTCATTTGTGTTTTGCGGATGATCTGCTCATATTTTCTAGTGGAAAGCTGTCGTCCGTACGTTGTGTATTGGACACATTATTGAGATTTGGGGATCAATATGGCTTGAGAATGAATGCACAAAAGAGTGATATTTTCTTTGGTGGAGTTCCGGAGGAGGTGCAGACGCAGATTTTGGCTTCTTCTGGATTTGTCCGAGGGGAACTTCCGGTTCGCTATCTGGGTGTGCCTCTTATTACTAGGAGGCTATCTTCAGAGGACTGCACGCCGTTGGTAGATGCCATTGCTAATAGGATTTGTCATTGGACAAGTAGACATCTGTCGTACGCTGGGAGGTTGCAGCTAGTGAACTCGGTGTTATTTGCGATTCAGACATATTGGTCGTCTATATTTCCACTGCCGATGTCGGTTTGCAGGCGATTGGAGCAGCTCATGTCGAAGTTTTTGTGGTCGGGTCCATCGATGGACCACCACAAGGCCAAGGTAGAGTGGAGTACTGTATGCAGGCCGAAAGCACAGGGGTGGCTGGGCCTTAAACGGGTTACAAAGTGGAACCGAGTGGCGATGTTGAAGCACATTTGGCACCTCTTCTCGGATCCGGAGGACTCCGTGTGGGCTCGCTGGGTGAGGACATATCTTCTGAGAGGCAAGTCGTTCTGGTAGGTGAGACCGTCGGATAGGTGTTCTTGGATTTGGAGACGATTATTGACGTTGAGGCACCTTGTCCGCCGACTTATTTCGTGGCGTATGGGTGATGTGAGTAGGATTTCCTTCTGGTATGATTCTTGGTCACCATTAGGACCTTTGGTGGACATCTTTGGACGTGAGGAGATCGAGCGATCAGGGATTCCATATACGGTTTCTGTAGCAGATTTCTTTTTGGATCCGAGCTGGCGGAGTTATGTTGATGACGGTCATATGAGGATTCATCGGCATAGGCGTGCGTGCTTTGACAGACTATATGAGCTCCTCCCGGTTACATGTTACCCATCGCCAGGTATACCTGATAAGGTTGTCTGGTCCTTATGGTCTGATGGTGTTTTCACTATTGCTTCTGCATGGAGATATATTTGCAGCGAATATGAGACTGTTCCTTGGGCTAGCTTTGTCTGGTCTAAGGCTATGGTGCCACGGTTCTCCTTTGTTCTGTGGCTAGCCGTTTAGAGAAGGCTATACACTTCGGATATGCTCTTTTCTCTGGGTATTTCTTCTTCTTCGACTTGTGCTTTATGTGGATTGAGAAGAGAGCGATTCGACCACCTATTCTTCACATGCTCATACTCAGCGGAGGTATGACAGTACACTCTTGGTCGACTTGTGGCGCCGAATGTTCCACGTAGATTCAGCGCTATTATGAATCTGCTAGTCACACCCGCTGGAGCTACCCTACGACATCGTCGGCCCTTCATTCGGATGTTTGCAGGATATGTTTATTATGTGTGGATGGAACGTAATAAGCGTCGCATAGGTGAGCGTATGTTGCCTCCCAGGACACTGGCTACATTTATTCTTACGTCATTGCCACGTACATAGATTGATTTATTTGTTTTAGGTACGTATATGGGGTATACGTTAGTTTCGTGATAGCTTGATTTCCAGGGGTATGCCCCTGTGGTTTTTGTACAGACTATTTTATGGGTTATAAATTATTACTTATCAAAAAAAAGTTGCGATAGTTGGCCAGTTCAGTGACTATAGCATCTCTTTATTTGTTTTCTTGCTGATGGCTTTCACGCCTTTTCTATTGTGGATTACCATGGCATTTTTTCACTCGGGGGAACATCTACAGGTGAAGTTCAGATAAACTTTGTTGAGGACCACGAGTCTGTAGTTTTCTTTGGAGGTATTGCTGTTGATTGATGTTCAACAATGCAACATTTGTTCTCATCACCCAGTTAGCCATAATTTTCGTCCCCTAGTATTTTTTTTATTTTTGGTTGCCCGTTCGGTTTCCGGGGCTTCGTCCCGACTAATCCAGGCTCAACCCCGGTAAAACGTGGCTACGGTGGGTGTGTCTTCCAATAGGGATGGCTACATATGGTAGGTTTCGAACCCGATACCTCCTTAAGTGAATTCAAGCTCCTTACTACTTGGACCAACCCATGTTGGTTAGTATTCTTTTCAATAGCTATCTGATGCTTATGATTGCATGCTACTAAACGAGTTATTTCCCAGGCTTGGTTAGCAGGGGAGAAGGTGGGTGAGGGTATTGGTAGAACGAGAAGAGAGGCCCTCCATCTGGCTGCTGAGGGTTCCTTGAGACATTTAGCGGGTTGGAAACTAAATCTTGGGAAATTTTTAAAATACGACCTGAGTTGAAATGTATGGAATAGCCCTTCTGAAATGGGAGGCGCATCTACTGGTTGTGGTTATGATAGTTTTAGTGTGCTCATTCAACCTCCAGAAACCCTTGTTAAATTTACATTATTTTTGTAAGGCATCGTCTCTGTGATCGGAATCTTGTATACCTTTGAAGAGAGTCCTATTCGTCGTTGATTGCAGTGCTTTTTTCTCCTGCAGATATTTTCCTTTCGGGGGCCACATCCGATTTTGCATCTAGACATGGTGACACCAACCAGTTATCAGCTCCTGTTGAAAATGGAATATATGGGAACAGGGAACTCGTTTGGCAATCGACCGTTCCAGAAAGAGGAGACTGGGCCGTATGCATCAGGCGTTGAGCCATCAAGACTCCTGGATGGAAGAATGGATGGATTGGTACCACAATTAGGCTCCATATCTGCACTTAGAGAATTTGTGAGAATCCACATTGCCTTCCACTTGTGTCGCGAGCAACCCCTACTGTCGCTGAATTTTGGTGATGAAATTCTAACTATGCTTCTTCTGTACTTTGGTTTACTCGTAGTAAATGATGGAGGGTCTAGGGGTGTTGTTCGATACACAGCCCCAGCGCTCGCGGACTTCCATGCATGAAGAAATCCTTGTGCAGGTAGTGATTTTTTTCCAGCCCCGTTTTTAATGTCCAAGTGTGCTGCTTACAAATGGTCGTGTAATTGGTACGATCTGAATAATCAAATCTGGTTAATGCGGGGAGTGTTTTTGGACTTCACTGACGATCCAATTGTGCAAATATATTTTTGATGTTTTTATACATTCTCAGGTTGAAATAGGCGGGCAGATTGTAGGCAGAGGAGTGGGCCTTACTTCGGACAAAGCCGAAGAGCTGGTGTGTGTGGTCTTCATTCCCTGCGATCGGCTTCTCTTTCTGTAATTTTCCCTTTTGCTTAGCCCTAAGAATGTCTGTTCAGGCTGCTGATAGGGCGCTCACGGCGATCAATGCTCGGTCCATTCCCTCATAAATGTCAAGGTTCTTCAAGGTGAGTAATCTCACTTCCATCCCAAGTTGAAATTCGGCCGACGGAGTTTAACAATCTTACGATTACCCAGCTGTTTCCACTAAGTTCCCGAATCATGCATGCTCTTGACACTGCATCTTCCTGTTGGCGAAGACCATTGCAAGGACCACTAGGAGAAAATGAACGGGGACGGAATTTCCCCGCAATATGAAGGGGATGCCGTTGACCAGATACAGGAATGCTCCCTCCATACCCTGAAGTCCTGAAATCACTTCTCTTGGCTTCATCATCCACAGCTGCGGAAACACGGGCACCATGAGTGATCACGATATTCCACCAAACCTCTACCGGTCAATGTCCTCTGCTAAGTCGAACTACCAGGCAGTTCAGCTAGTCAGGCCGTTGCTTTACCTCCCCTGCTATCGGAGTTGCCTGGTTCATCTTTCGGCTTCGTGTTTCACGAGACGGTGATTAATGCTCAGAATACCGGTCGAGGTCAACGGTGAGCCACCATGCTCGGTAGCGTCAGTTAGGTAGTGGTCCCGTTTTGCTGTGGTTTCTAAATACTTGAGATATTGAACAGAGATTGAGGTTGGTGTAAAATCAATTTAATTTTTTGACAAAAAAAAGTTTTGTAAATATTATTTTGTATATAATTACAAGCAAAATTCCCCATGCGAGATTATTGCCGATTGGCGTATATATTTATTTTTAATAAATATAATTAGAATTCTTAAACATATTTTTATGTTGAAATTATTATTGAACCCAAACAAAACCATAACTTTTATATTAAAAGTTCCATTCTTTCTAAATCTTTCATCAAACTCATTAACTGATTTTTTAAAAGAAATTAAGAGGAACTCGTTCATATTATATAAAACTCGAATAGTATTTTATAAATTTTTTTTAAACGAACTATATTTTCGTAAAAAAACTCGGTGTGTCCGAGGATTATCGGCGAAAGGTATGTCTAAAAGGTCGAAGCACAGAGTAGTTACGGCGGGGTGGGCCGCACCAGATCATAAGTCCTGCATATACCCTCGACCCAACACCATCCCCCCAAAACCCTAGTCGTCGTCGTCGTCCTCCTCCTCCTTTTCTTCCTCTAAAACCCTAATTCCCTCCACTCTCCTGGCCGCATGGGGAAGTCCAAAACCCATACCAACGACGCCGAAGACGACGCTAACGCCGGCGTCGTCCCTACCGTGAAAGGCTGCGCTGTTGGCGGTGAGGGAGAGGTCGACCGGGTTGATTACTTGATAAAGCCGCAGTCTTTCACCCCATCGGTGGACTGAGACGTAAATTCACTCAAAAACACCAGAACCAACCAACACCAAACCTCCTTATATCACAGAAAAGGTCCAAGAAGGAAAAATAGCAACAACAGTCATAACTATCCCACGATCGAAGCTATTTACAAACCCTCATTTCCATCTCCTCCGCCTCTTCCTTTTCCCTTCCTTTTTCTTCCATTCTTCTGAGATGATTAGTCTGAGGGATGGGTTTTATTCTGTTTGTGGGATTAGTTTGTTGCTGCCCGCACCCACCTCTGCTGTATGCGTGCGTACAACAACTTTCTGTTGTTGATGTTCCCTCCTTTTGCCATTACTTCCCCATCTTCTAGTTGGTGTTGCAATTTAGTCCACGATCTTATTATTACCTTGTTTGCAGGCTATTTCATCAGCCCACCCTTACGGCTCTTTTCCAGAAGCAGACCCGACTCTCCTTCCAGCCTCACGCAATCCGGCCCTTCCCCCCGGTCCGACCCGATCCCCGGTCCGACCCGATCCAGAAGTAACTCATTTGCCAGCAAGTCACTTCCACCAGTTCCCGAAGTCTTCTTCCCCCACTTCGAGTTTGAGTTCGAGCTCCCCACCTTCTGTGCCCTAACCCACTCTCCCCCTTCTTCACTTTCTGCCTCCTGCTGATTTACACATATCAATACCTCCCTCTCAAAATCACCCTTGTCCACAAGGGTGATGTCCGGAAATCGGCGTTCGAGGTCGTACAAAAACTCCCAGGTAGCGTTCTCCTCCGAGTGATTTTGCCATTTTACTAGGACCTGAGTAGCTGCTCTGTTGCCTCGCTTAACCATCTTCCGCTGGATGATATATTCAGGTACTAACCTTTGTACAAGGTTTGGAAGATTCAGAGACGCATGTTGTGGATCCACCGACTTCTTCAAGCGAGAGACGTGAAAAACCGGATGGATCTGAGAATCAGCTGGCAAGTCTAAACGGTAGGCCACCTTCCCGATCTTGTCTAGGACTTTGTAGGGGCCGTAATAGACTGGAGATATCTTACTGTTTGCCCTAGCTTCGACTGAACTCTGTCGGTACTGCTGAAGCTTTAGATAGACCATGTCTCCGATGTCAAATTCTTTATCCACCCGTTTCCTGTTAGCAATTTGTGCCATCCTGTTCTGAGCTCGGTGGATGTGAAAACGAAGCAGCTTGGTCATGTCTTCTCTATCCCGTAAGATCCTGTCAACCTCTTTAGTAGTAGCAGTCCCTGGAATGTAGGGTAAGTGAATTGGAGGAATGTACCCGTATAAAGCTTCAAACGGGGACATCTTTATCGTCGAGTGGTGGGTAGTATTATACCACCATTCGGCCAAAGATAACCATTTGCTCCAAAGTGTTGGGCAATCCATGCACATGCATCTAAGATAGGTCTCCAATCCTCTGTTTACTACCTCCGTCTGCCCGTCTGTTTGAGGGTGATAAGCTGTCGACATCCGCAGCTCAACCCCTTGCATTCTAAATAAGTTCTGCCAGAATTCACTTAAGAAAACCGCATCCCTGTCACTGACTATAGTCATAGGCAACCCATGAAGCTTGTAGATGTTGTTCATGAACAACTCAGCAACTGATACCGCCGTATAGGGATGTTTTAATGCCAAGAAATGTGCATACTTAGTCAGTCGGTCGACCACCACCATGATAACCTCCTTACCATGGGATTTTGGTAAACCGGATATAAAATCCATGCTGATGTCTGTCCAAACGGCTGTAGGAATCGGAAGGGGTTGTAGGAGACCAGCCGGGGCTGACTGGTCGTACTTACACCTTTGGCATACCTCACAAACCCTGACAAACAGCCTCACATCCTTCTCCAGCCCTTTCCAAAAACAGAAGCTTGCGATCCGTTTAGTCGTAGCATGAACTCCGGAATGCCCCCCCATAGCCGAGGAATGGAAAATCCTGATTATGGATCGCCGTAGTTCCTCATTCGAGCCTACAACTAGTTTCCCCTTCCGTAGTAACAAGCCTTGTGAATAGACATACTGAGATGAGGCATGCCCCGCCTTCAGCTGCTGTAATAGAGCCCCTAACACAGGGTCTTGTTGCCAACTAGCTTTAATATCATCCAAGAGGGTGTCTTGCTGAATATTCAGCATTATAGACATCAACTCCGCACCCGACACCCTTGAAAGTGCGTCAGCCACGACATTATCTTTTCCCTTCTTATAACTAATTTCATAGTCGTAGCCAACTAGTTTAGTGAGCCACTTAAGCTGCATATCAGTGTGCAGACGTTGCTCCAGCAAGTATTTTAGGCTCTGATGATCTGTTTTGATCACAAACCTATTCCCCATCAAGTAGTGTCTCCATTTCTCCACAGCATAGACAATAGAGAGTAGTTCTTTCTCATAAACGGATAGCTGGAGGTGTTTCTGAGCTAATGCCTTGCTAATAAAGGCAATCGGATGTCCCTCTTGCATTAGCACCGCCCCAATTCCCAATGAACTGGCATCGGTTTCCACCGTGAATGTCTTAGAGAAATCAGGCAGGGATAGTGTAGGAGTTGAAATCATTGCTTCTTTGAGTTTCATAAAAGCATCCTCCGCTGTGGCAGTCCATTGAAACCCATCTTTCTTTAGCAATTGAGTAAGGGGCTTGCTGATAACCCCATATCCGCGGACAAATCGCCGGTAGTAACCCGTCAACCCAAGAAATCCCCTTAACTGTTTCACCGTAGTAGGAATCGGCCACTCCTGAACTGCTGCCAGCTTTGTAGGATCAGTGGAAACCCCTTCCTCAGTGATAAAATGTCCCAAATACTCCACCTTCCTCCTTGCAAAGGTACATTTACTCCGTTTAGCGAACAAGCAGTTGCGTTGCAACACCTCCAGCACCTCCGAAAGGTGATTAACATGCTCTGGTAATGTGGGGCTGTAAACTAAGATGTCGTCAAAGAAAACTAATACGAACCTTCTCAAGTAGGGTCTAAAGATAGTATTCATCAAGCTTTGAAACGTAGATGGAGCATTGGTTAACCCAAATGGCATTACGAGGAACTCATAGTGCCCATCATGCGTTCTAAAAGCCGTCTTATGAACATCCGAATCCCTTACTCGTATCTGGTGGTAACCCGACCGTAAATCCAGCTTCGAGAACCAACTACCCCCCTTTAGTTCATCCAACAACTCCTCTATTATAGGGATCGGAAATTTATCTTTGATGGTCTTCTTGTTCAACTCCCGATAGTCAACACACATCCGCCACGAATTATCCTTCTTCTTAACCAAAACAACCGGGGATGAAAAAGGACTTGTACTCGGCCTAATCACCCCAGTTTGCAGCATCTCGTTTACCAACCTCTCAATGACATCCTTTTGTGTGCTGGAATATCTATAGGGACGTAGATTAAGACCCCGAACCCCTTCTTCCAGTGGAATGGCATGATCTTGAGCTCTTGGGGGTGGCAACTCCTTGGGTTCTTCGAATATCCCCTGAAATCTGATCAATAACCGTTGAATCTGTACTGGCAGCTCAGTTTCTGTGGTTTCCTCTTCACATTGTATTAATTCAGGAATGATCATCAGCCCCATCTCATCCTTCTGTGACAAACACATCCCCTCAATCACCTTTATCCACTCTTCATTTCCCGCTACTAATGTGATCAACTTAGAGCCCTTCTTGAACTGCATTGTTAGGCTGGGAAAGTTCCATTGCACCACTCCAAGAGAATGAAGCCATTCCATGCCTAAAATCACCTCACACCCCCGAATAGGCATTAACAACATATTAGCCTCATACTTTTCACCTTGCATTACCCATTCAAAATTGTCAACCATAGCATTACAAGGCATTTTCTCACCATTAGCCACCATCACTCCCCGCCCAGGTATGGCTTTGGTAGCACACCCAATTTGCTTAGCTACTCCGCTGTCCAAGAAGTTGTGGGTACTTCCGGAGTCTATTAGGATAGTGAGTCGACGCTTTTTGTACCAGCCGAGTACCTTCATAGTGCGATTCTTAAATGACAATGCTACTCCGTGCATTGCATGTAAAGATATAACAGGGGTATCAACCTCCCCAGTCAGCTCTTCTGCCCCTTGATTGTCACCTTCCTGGTCGTCCTCTTCTGTCTCTAGAACTATGGAGTAGAGCCTTTGATTGGGACACTTATGATTAAAAGAGTATTTTTCGTCGCACCAATAGCACAACCCTTTCATCCTCTTCTCATTCATCTCAGCTGAAGTTATCCTCTTGTGAGGTGGCTGATAGGGTAAGGATTTGGTTACCACTCCCCCATGCCCTCTACCGAATCCCTCTATAGCCTTGACATTTGCAGTCCTCATCAAGTTCCTGTTCATAGGAATCTGATTAGATCCCTGGTTTTGCCAAGTGTCAGATCGCCCTTTGCTGCCTCCGTCTCGACTTACTCCCTGTGATGGTTCATCTTCTTCACTAGAGAGGGTCTTGGCCAGAGCAATGGCCTGTTGCAATGATCTTGGTTTCAAAACTGTCACCAGCTTCCGATTTCCTGGTTTAAGGCCACCCACAAATAGAGCCACCTGGTCCTCCACCGACAACTCCACTTTTGTCACTAAAGAGATAAAATCATCAATATAGCTTGCCAAACTACCTGTCTCCTTCAGTTCCCTTAGCAGCACGATAGGCCTAGTCATTTCATTGGGTCCAAAACGAAGGAGCATGGCGGCTGAATATTCTTCCCAGCTTACCGCTCCCCCTAACATTCGCCCTTTTAAGAAGGCATAATGCCACTCCACAGCCAGCCCAGATAGGTGCACTGAAGCAATGCTTACCTTTAATTCTGGCGGAGTTTCATCAAGTTCGAAAAACCTCTCACACCGAAAAAGCCACTCCTGAACCAGCGAGCCGTCGAACGACGGAAACTCTATCCTGGGTAGTCTACTAACTCGATCTTGCTGCCACAACGGCTGACTTTCCCGCCGACCACGTGAGTTACTCTCTTCTTCAGAGGCAACTGCCCTTCGTTCCTCCATTGCACCCACTTTCACCCGAAGCTCTTCCACGTGCCTCACTAACTCCTGCAAAACCTCACGCACCGATTCATTCTCCATCTGTGCTACTCGAGCCCTTGTTCCCTCCGCCATAACCAACCCACGTCAGGAGGTTGAGCGTTGCCGCTCTGATACCACTTGAGACGTAAATTCACTCAAAAACACCAGAACCAACCAACACCAAACCTCCTTATATCACAGAAAAGGTCCAAGAAGGAAAAATAGCAACAACAGTCATAACTATCCCACGATCGAAGCTATTTACAAACCCTCATTTCCATCTCCTCCGCCTCTTCCTTTTCCCTTCCTTTTTCTTCCATTCTTCTGAGATGATTAGTCTGAGGGATGGGTTTTATTCTGTTTGTGGGATTAGTTTGTTGCTGCCCGCACCCACCTCTGCTGTATGCGTGCGTACAACAACTTTCTGTTGTTGATGTTCCCTCCTTTTGCCATTACTTCCCCATCTTCTAGTTGGTGTTGCAATTTAGTCCACGATCTTATTATTACCTTGTTTGCAGGCTATTTCATCAGCCCACCCTTACGGCTCTTTTCCAGAAGCAGACCCGACTCTCCTTCCAGCCTCACGCAATCCGGCCCTTCCCCCCGGTCCGACCCGATCCCCGGTCCGACCCGATCCAGAAGTAACTCATTTGCCAGCAAGTCACTTCCACCAGTTCCCGAAGTCTTCTTCCCCCACTTCGAGTTTGAGTTCGAGCTCCCCACCTTCTGTGCCCTAACCCACTCTCCCCCTTCTTCACTTTCTGCCTCCTGCTGATTTACACATATCATGGACACTTCCCAGTGGCCCATTCTCCTTAAGAACTATGACAGGCTCAATGTCAGGACCGGCCACTACACTCCACTCCCTTCCGGGTTCTCCCCCCTCAAGCGGCCCATCGAGGTTTACTTGAGGTACGGGATACTCAATCTTGACAAGCCGTCGAACCCGTCCTCACACGAGGTGGTTGCTTGGATCAAGCGGATACTTCGCGTCGAGAAGACTGGGCATTCAGGGACACTGGACCCAAAGGTTACCGGGAACTTGATCGTCTGTATCGATAGGGCGACTCGGCTGGTGAAGTCACAGCAGGGAGCTGGTAATGAGAAATGTTTATGACTTCTGTTTATTGCTCGGTTGATGTCTCTGTTTGGCGTTTTTGGCGGATCTTGGGGTTTGTTGGTCGGTCTTAAGTGAGCTCTGAATGAGTAGGTGGTGATTAATCTGATCTTTGTCACGAAATGATGGCATGAGTCGCAGGTGTTGGATCTTTTCGTGGAGTAATGTTTTTTTTATTTGTTGGAGAGTGTTGGTGATATCTCCTTTTGCATAGATTGGCCTTTCAAAATTTTATCGGGTATGGTTGAGATCTTCTGAGCAAATTCTGTATCATTCAATTCGATGATCGTGACTGTTCCGATGGGTTTCTTTGTATATTTGTTCTGTTTCTGAAAAGTGTTTGTCTTGGTACGCGTGATTGTCTTTTCAGGAGCCGACGGGTGCTAATTTTTCATGTTGTGCAGGTAAGGAATATGTCTGTGTGGCGAGACTCCATTCTGCAGTAAATGATGTTGCGAAAGTCTCTCGGGCATTGGAAACCTTAACGGGTGCTGTATTTCAGCGGCCACCCTTGATCTCAGCTGTGAAGAGGCAACTCAGAATCAGGACTATTTATGAAAGTAAGCTGCTGGAATTTGATAAGGATAGGCACTTGGTGGTGTTCTGGATCAGTTGTGAGGCAGGAACATATGTCCGGACTCTCTGTGTTCATCTTGGGCTGTTGCTTGGTGTGGGCGGGCACATGCAGGAGTTGCGAAGGGTCCGGTCTGGGATCCTGGGTGAGAAGGATAACATGGTGACGATGCACGATGTGATGGATGCGCAATGGGTTTATGATAACTTTAGAGACGAGAGTTACTTGAGGAGGGTCGTTATGCCTCTGGAGGTTCTTCTGACTAGTTATAAGCGATTGGTTGTGAAGGATTCTGCTGTTAATGCTGTCTGCTATGGTGCAAAGCTGATGATCCCAGGTTTGCTCAGGTTCGAGAATGACATTGAGGTCGGGGAAGAAGTTGTGCTGATGACGACCAAGGGGGAGGCGATTGCTTTGGGAATCGCTGAGATGACTACTGCGGTCATGGCGACATGTGATCATGGGGTCGTGGCTAAGATAAAGAGGGTGGTTATGGACCGGGATACGTATCCGAGGAAATGGGGTTTGGGCCCGAGGGCTTCCATGAAGAAGAAGCTGATTGCAGAAGGGAAACTGGACAAGCATGGGAAGGCTAATGAGAACACCCCGGCGGAGTGGATGAGGAATGTGGTGCTGCCGGCTGGCAGTGATACAATGGTGGCAGGAAAGGCGGCTGCGCAAGGTGATGCTGTGAAGGTTGAGGAGGGAAAGAATGAGAAGAAGAGAAAATCAGATGATCTCGTTGATGATTCTATCCCTGCGAAGAAGGCCAAAGGTGGAGATGGGGAAGCAGACAATGCAGTGAAGGAGGATGGCAATGAGATCGAAGTACCAAAGAAGGAGAAGAAGAAAAAAGACAAGGAAAATGGTGATGTGGAGACTCCTGACGTAGCAAAGACAGCTGAGAAGGAGGAGAAGAAGAAGAAGAAGAAGAAAAAGGACAAGGAAAATGGCGATGCGGTGACCCCTGACGTGTTGCGGACAGCTGAGAAGGAGGAGAAGAAGAAGAAAAAGCACAAGGATAAGGATGGAGATGCTGCTCTGGGCACAGAAAAGTCGGAGAAGAAGAAAGACAAGGACAGAGGAACCGAGGATGCTGCTATCAACGGAGAGGTCGATGGGGACAAGTCGGAGAAGAAGAAGAAGAAGAAACACAAGAACAAGGATGGAGAAGAATGATGAGGTGCTGTTATTCCGTGTCTGCTTGTTAAACTCCTAGCTGTTGTCTCGCCCGATGATGGACCACATGAGTTGAAACTTCGCCGCTATTTAAAGCCACCGGACCGATCTAGCCATCCTCTCCCGGCAGCATCGCCATGTTTGTTTGATGTTTCTTGATGTCACTGTTGTTATCATCAATCAATCCTTAGATGCCTGAACTAATATTTCTTTGAGATATTTTAAATAGTCTTTTCCTCTCCTTTTTCTTTTCATAAGGCCATTCCTCTCTAGAGATTTTGAGTTACAAAATTTGAGAGATCTGTCCTTAATTGGTCTGGTCAATGGATGATTTTGAATCTCTTGATATGAGTGTTGTCCGGACAAGGAGTCGAGTAATACCCTTAATTCTTTAAAGATTAACGCATTAAGGACAAAGTACAATAGGGCATGTCTCTCCAAAGATTGGCAATAGCAATGTGATATACATCGACCAGTCAACAGGAACTGAATTGGCAAAAACGATCAATAGTATCCATCTCCAAGCACCACGTAAGAAAAAACAGGATGATCCTGTGATAAGGGTCGAAGAGTAAAATCAGGCACTACCCTGCTCAGCTTGGTTGGCAACCGCCATAGGAGGAGGGACAGCTGACTCTGTTTCAGTCGGTGGGGGTGCGGCAACAGCAGCCTCCTTGGGAGGTGAACCCTTCTGCCCTTCTGTGGCAGCAGTCCCCTTCACCTTTTCCCCAGCATCCTTCTTATCTTTGGCAGCATCCTTGGCCGGTGGGGGAGGCGGCACCATGTGGGGTGGGGGTGTGTGCTTTAACTTCACGAGGATGTGCCGCATCCTTGAGAGGTCGGTTGGCTTTCCTGGTTTTGGACCTTGAACGACAGTGATCGAGGGCTTCTTTTTGTCCTGGTCCTTCTTCCCCCTTTTCTCGATGTTTGGAACCTCATTAGGAATGAGTTCGCCGATGGCCTTCCAGTATTGCTTATCTGCTTCCTTGTGGAACTTCTCCTGATTAGATAGGAACAGCTGCCACATGTGCACAAGTGATCAGACGGATTCAACAGAAAATCTATGTGAAATTCACAGCACAGGAAAGTGGAGTGATTCCACAGCAGAATAGAACTGAAAAATTCCACACCTTTTCCCTCTCTCGATTGTTCTTCATGTTACTCTCGACATTCACCTTTCTCTTCTCATAGAATTCTTTGATGAAATCCTCAGCATCTAATATGATCTGGATCCTCATTTCCTTCTCCCGTGCCTCCTTTTCCTCAAGCAATATTGCGTTCTGGCTGCAGAGGGAGAAACATCACAATGTAAGTCCAGTGCAGCAAATGCAAGCCTATGTTATTAATGAAGAAAAAGCCCCAACAACGATCTTCAAAATCTAGCACAACAACCCAAACATCATGATGCTCAAAAAAGGGAACCAATTTTGGACCATATACAGCGAGATGGAGCCATTTAGCAATCAATTCATTCAACAATTGCTTTTAAAGATAACAGGAGAAACGTCTATAAAGTCACATTTCACGAAACTTACGAGTCAAGGCAATTCAACAACGAATAAATCAACTGGAGCATTATTACCTTTCCCAAATCAAATGAGAACATTTTCAAAAGCCATGCATTATTTAACATGGATCTGACTGAATGGGTATTTGGAAACAACTGATTGATAAGCACAAACAAATGAGGCAGAATACAAACTTCTTTCAGATTCCGAAAGCCCAGAAAAAACATTTTGATCCGAATTCTCAATTCACAACGTGACACTTTGATCCTATATCTGATATTAGAAAAGCCCTTCCATAACAAGGATAGCAAGCACCCTATGGCCATGACAACATGCTTGGCCATGGTATCTAAAAACATTCCCCCAAAAAAAAAAAAAGAGTGTTCAATCAGTCATGGACTAAATGTGCCTTAGCATTAGCAAACACAAAAGCTGAAAAGTCCCCCAGGAAGTGGTTCATGCGTTCACAGCGCTCCCCTAAATCAATCGCTCGACTCAAAACCACACCACAAAGAACAAAGATCTTTGTTGGATTCTCTCATAATATACATTGCCATTACTCAATTTCACCCAAATCGCAGACAAGAAACTGAAGAAAAGCTTCCTCTCACGGAAACATGATGTGGATAACTCAATGAAGTAAACAAAGGGTTTGTCAAGCCATAATTTCAGATTATTACTTCCTGGTGCCAGATCAAATAGCAGCAAAATGATCCAGAAACAATACCTAACTTAAATTCACATCCCTAGAATAACTCCACAATTTACAACTACGCTTCTAAGCAGAGTCCACTGCAACAAATTCGTCCCACAGCTCACGAAAAGAGAGATCAAGCATCACTATATCAGCTTTAACGACTGAATATGTGGAATTATTCGTTTTCATTAAATAGATCATTCATGATCACTCAGACAAAGCTAAACAAAATTAAACACCTTCCAAGATCTAATCGCGACATCAAAGAATCTCCGCAGATCTGACGAGACCAGAATAAAAAAACCCCCTCACCGTCGCCATTCGCGGAGGGCGAACCCTTCCTCTGGCTCCATTTGACCAGGAGGGGGAAGAATCGGCCCATCGGTAGCAAAAACCCCATCATCGCCGCCATAATCTTCGAACAACCCGTCGCCGCCGTTACCATTACCGTTGAATCCGATCCCACCGTTGCCGTTCAGGGATCCGTAGGGAGGCGAAGTGGGGTTGGGAGCATCGAAGCCGTAGATCTCCTCGTGGGAATCGGAGACGAGGCCGTCGACAGGGACATCCTCGACGCCACCAAAGTGGTCTTCGAAGTCGGGGAATGATGACGTCATCGGTGAGTTCTTGGTTCGGCTTAAATGGTGGGTTTTGGAGGTCGGGGAGTTGGGGGTGTGGGTTCGGTGCTGGGGGACGACTTCAGAAGAGAGCGAGAGTTGAATGTTGAAATGGGAAATGGAGGAGAAATCAGAGACTGAATTTTGGGTTCGTGGGTTGATCACGAAATGGGCCTAAAATCCCTCGGCCTCGCCCGTAATAAAACCCACGAATTCTTACCAAAAACCGGATCTTGATCCGAAACCCACTAAACCCAATTTCATCTGGAACTCCGAAATCCACATCACACCCAACAAACAAAAATCAACCAATTCCAACCGAAAGCCGGCTTCCGGGCGGAATTCCGTAGTCCACACCGATATGTACCCCCAAAGATCGACTTTTTCATGCTAATACTTTCTGGGTATTGCCGAATTTGAAGTCTTTCTTAGTCCTATTTGAGGTTGAGTGTCGAAGAGGGGAAGTGGAAGAGGATTGGAGGTTGCCCACATCGCCTGGATGTCGTAAATGATGATCCGTACCTACGGCCGCCGCCACCGCGAGGGAGTACCGCTGTCCTATGGTGGGCCGATCATCGACCTCGATGATAGTGACGAGCAAGACGGAGAGTCGGGTGGGGAGGATTCGGGGTTCGGAGGCGGGGATCCCCTTTCGCAGGATTCCCTGTTCTCGTCGCAGGGTTCGACGAGGACCCGTTTCGATTTGGTGTTGGGGGATGGTGGTTCGGGGGGTGGTAGGGAGGGGAGGAAGAAGAGGAGGGTTAGTTGGGGGAGGGAGGGCGCGATGGTGACGCTGATGGAGACGCAGGAGAGTGGCGAAATGATGGAGAGCATCGATGAGGTTAATTTCGCATTGGATGGGTTGCGGGGAGGGCAGCCGGTGAGGGTTAGGCGTGCAAGTCTGGGGTCATTGCTCAGGTTTTGCGGCACCCCTCAGCGGCGGAGGTTGTTGAGGGCCAACGGGTGAGTTTCGTGTGTTTTTTTGTTCTCTTTTGGTAAATTACGTCTGTTGATTTGGTATTTTAACGCTTATGAAGCTAGAAAGGTGTTGTCTTTTGAATAGGGCATCCCACAGTTAGAAAGTGCGGTCAATTTTACACTGTTTTGTTTTGGGGACCTTGAGCCATAGTTTTTGTTAAGTTTGCGGCGCTGGTAACTTCACTGGGATTAGATCAGTTCAATTTGGAAGGAGATTTCTTTCTTAGAACTTGTCCGCATGGAAGTGATTATGTCTATAGTTATATGTAAATGGCTTACTAGATTTGTAGTGGCCATGGTTCATTTCATATGAACCATGCCTCCATAAGCTTACCTAATTTTGGAAGATTTTATATGATATCCAATGTCAATTTTAACAAGCTGATGTGATTGTATTCAAATACTTTCTTTGAATTATACCGCCCAGATCCTCCTGCTGGGGCTAATGGGCTGTCACGTATATGTCAGAAAATGCAAGGTAGCATTTATCAGCCTATGCTGAAATATTTTTTATTGAATTCGTAAGGCCTTCTCGAATGTTTATTTGAAGAAGCATGTTGTGTCATGTGTGCTGTTAGCCTTAACATAAAACGGTTCGGTGTTTAAATTTTTTATTGGGCCCAACAAGCAGTGTGTTATTCTTACAGGAGTTGCAGTAACGTGTACTGAAACATCTTGTCCTTGTTTTGAATCCAGAATTTCGATTTTTCTGGCTGTTGTATTTGTTTACTCTGATTTGAGATACTTTTTTCCCAGGATGGTGAGGACCATTGCCGATGCTCTTTTTGTTCTCAGTCTTGACGACTTGCCAAGCAATCTGGCTGCTGTCACTCTCCTCTATCTTTTGACTAGTGATGTAAGTGGTAAAATTTGTCTCTCTCTGGCTTTATGATTTTCCTTGCCTGAAGTTGGCTTTCTATGTAGTCACTCTTTTCGTTTATGGCTTCACAAAAACTTTCTTTTTTTTTTCTTATGAATATTTTGTTAGCCAGTCTTCATCATCAGATTGTTCTGGTGTTTTTCTTCAATCAGGGATCTTCTGGACTTATCTGAATATGGAATTAATGTTTCTTTATTATAAGTATATTTCTTATCTCTTATTATGATTGATTTAGCGGTTGTTTAAGAAGCCGTGCTATAACAGGGTCAGGATGATCAACTCTTGGAATCTCCTCGATCCATTGGCTTCCTGATCAAGATGTTGAAACCCGTTGCCTTAGCACCAACTGAGAACAAGGCTTCAAAATTTGGTCTAAAACTATCAGCTTTACGCAAGGACCCTGAGATCTTATGCAGTTCCTCTGACAAGTTAGACATTAGCTCTTCCAAATTGATGTCGAAAGTTAAAGAAGTGCTTGCAAATTGCAAGGATTTGAAAGGAGGCTCTTCAGGTGCCAGTCCTGAGTTAAGTCCCAAATGGATTGCTTTGATGACTATGGAGAAGGCCAGTTTGACGAGCCTGGCTCTTGATGGTATTAATCAAGAAACTGATTCTCTGACATCTTCCTTTAGTGCTTTATATGTTTATGGCTTGAATTTTGGTGCGGTTGGTTTTTCTTTGTGACTTTGAAGTATTTCTTATCAAAGACTGACTAAGTCTGTGGATTAATTGATAAGTTGTGCTATTTTCTAGTTTACAACTTCCAGATGCTGAGAAAAGGGGAAAGCTTTGTGCTTGTACCTTTCTGGTGATTTCCCCCAGGGCATCAGTTTTCAAATCCCCCAGTCTGCCTATCCTTCAAAAAATACAGATCAGCTTATTGCTGTTCTTTTCATAGCCAAATGTTGTTTACTTCACCAGTCAAATGCAGATTGTTCGAAAACCTGAAAAGAATCAAAGGAACCTCCCTTCACTGGACAATCCCTTTGACCTGTGAAGTCATCCGAACTGTAGTTTATCTACATGAGACATTCTTGTAATGGTTCTGAAGAGACCAATAGCACTTGTGTATTCATGTAGGGCTTGCTAATAAGAGATCATCATTCCTTTTTAGTTTATGGTAACTGGTATGAGTAAACAGTCATTGTCTATGCCCTTCCTGCTTAATCTCGGTGAAGTGATGGAGCAAGCCTTTGGAAGACTTAGATGGAGGTCGATTTATTTGTCTATTTATTCCATATTATGCAAATTAATAGCTATTCAAATACAAAAGTCTGGTCTGCTATTACTTTTTTGTTTTGTTTAAATGCTTCCGCCAATCAAGCTCGCTGAATTCTGTTACTGGTTGCAGAAAGTTCTGGTGCCGTTAGAAAGATGGGAGGCAAATTCAAGGAGAAGCTCTGTGAGTTTGGGGGTCTTGATGCTGTGTTCGAGGTCTCCATGCATTGTTATACTGTATTGGAGGTGGGTCCTTCTGTTCTACTGGTCTTATAGCGTTTGCATTTCGTAGTGGTTGCACGAGTGACTAACAAAGAAATGGTTCTGAGATACATAAGTATATGATTTGTACCGTAAGAAATAGTTGTACGTGTTATAATGAATGTACGCTTTTGCTGCTAAGTTGGTTTAGATCTCTGCCTCAAGTAGCTGAGCCCTTGAGTTGAATTTTGAGAATCCTCTTCATAAGTTAAGAACAACAACATTCCCTTTGAGGGTTGCAAACTTCGACGAGTCACTTCTACCCAAAATCTCAACAATTTTCAGCTGCTGACCTGCAGGGCTGGAAAGAACAGAAATCATCTTCTTTTCGAGATGATAAACATGATGAATACCTCAGCAGCACAGTGCTTCTTCTTAAATGTCTGAGAATCATGGAAAATGCTACTTTCATGAGCAAAGAAAACCAGGTATGGTAATCATCCTTGACATTTTGTTCTGATCTTAGGAGAATTTGGCGATGCTATATAATTTCACCAAATGTTTTGTTGGCTAAGCAATCTGTTAATATTTCTCCTCCCCCGACCCCTAAATGACAGATTCACTTACTTGAAATGAGGGGAAGCGGAAGACTGGATTCTAAAGGAGTCAGTATGTCTTTCCCGAAGCTCATTGTAAATATGATAAAGATTCTTTCAGGTAAATTCTCATTGGTGGATCCGTTTCACTTTTATTTTCCATCTTTCCTTTCTTTATTCCCCCTGTCTAGGTCTTGTAATTGTTGCTTTTAGACAATTTATTCTGTTTGAATCCAGGTCTCTCCTTGCTTAAAAGCATACCTGCTGGTTGTAGCAATGACAAAGTGAAATCTTATGAAAGCCCCAACGACCCTTTTGACTTGTGTTTGATGGACAAAGGTATTTGATACTTAGCCAAATGTTGACCTAAAGAAAGTCATTTGATATAGTCAATTCTGGAGGACAGTTGCTGATCTTTAAGAGATAAATTTTTTGTTTAGAACTTAGAAGCGCCATTATTAGATCCAAACCATTTCTTCTCACTAATTTATTTATTCATGCAGAGGATAGCTGTGATGATCTCGTATCTAGGGCAGTTGAACGATGCTGCAGTTTAGGTAGCAAGTCTTCGAAAAAGAGCATTGAACTGTCCCAGGACACTCAGTGTAGGTTGGATGTTTCTTCTAGATGTTTATCATCAAGTTCTGAAGTGGCAACTTCATCTGGAAGTGGTGGGTTCTCATCAAAGCTCAGGTTTGGTTCTTCCATGAATTCCCGAGGGGACACATCAAAGCACCTAAATGGGATTTGTTCAACTTCCACTACCAAGGGTCTGCACTATACTGGTAGCAATGGGAAGAAGCAAAATCTTAGCATGGACCCAATTCTTGAATCAGATTGTAGTGAAGATCCTTTTGCATTTGATGATGGCGAGTTTAAACCAACCAAATGGGATTTGCAATATGGAAAAAAGAAACCTAGAAAAAGTAAGAGCAGTAGGCTGGCAAAAAGAGAAGCAAATGATGTAAGCCTGCTTAAGCCAAGACGGACTCAGGATTCAGACAATGTGGGCTATAACCATCAAGAAGAATCGGGCAATCCCAATGCTCATCTGTCTGAGGAAGCCTCAAGTTCAGGATCCATTCGGGAGGAAGACTTTGGCCTACTATCTGACTGCCTTCTTTCTGGTGTTAAGGTAGGAAAACTGATTCAATTAAGCTAGTACTAGAGTTGGATTGAGATATTTGGTACTTTGGCACTAGGGTAGGGTTAGGTTGCCTGATCCAGTCAATGTTTTTCTGTAGCACCTGCATCAACGTTTCTCAGCTGAGAAATGAGATTTCATTTTATTTTTTATTTGTCTCGGGTCTCGGCTTAAAATGTGTTACATTATAAACCTGCTAGCTCGAAAGAATGGTTACTAGACTTAAAATATTTCCAAAGTAGCCTAGTAGAATGTCATTGTTTTTTGCTGAAAATCAGAGGCATGCCACACAAGCACTTGGCGGTTCCTCGTATTTTTTGTGGATTATAAGTTGATGGTTTTAGTAAATTAAGTGGCAGGAGATATCTACTGCGATTACTGACAAGTTAAACCTATACCCTTTGCAGGTGCTCATGAATCTGACGAATGATAATCCCCTCGGATGCAAGCAGATTGCTGCATGCGGAGGGCTTGAGACCATTGCATCAGTAATTGCTAGCCACTTCCCCGCGTTTTGCTCCTCCACAAAGCTTAGTCTGGAGTCCAAGGAGAAAAATCCTTGTCTTCAGTTAAGCTCTCAAACTGATAAAGATCTATCTGATCAAGAGTTGGATCTCCTTGTTGCTATTCTGGGGCTGCTTGTGAATTTGGTGGAGAAGGATGGGAACAACAGGTCTTCTTATTGTTTAACCCTCTTTTACATTTCCTTGTTAACTAATCAGACAAGAAAGGAGAAAAAGGGAGGATTTAGTGCTTATCTAGTTTCCAATCTATCTTTCGTAACTTGTATGCATACATCTTCACGATGTTTGCCTGGTCAATTGCAGGGCACGACTGACAAAAGCGAAAGTAAAAAGACATGGTTTAGAGGGCTTGGACAATGGGAGCGGCTTGGATGTTGTTCCATTGCTGTGTTCTATTTTTATGTCTAATAGAGGCTCAGGAGAGGCAGCAAATGATGAAAAAGTCCCGTCATTGGTGAGCACCTCTTCCATTCTATACTTCGAAATCTGCAGAATGTTTTTACGTTGCCAAGTCACATGCCTAGTATTATTATGCGATCATTCCCGACGGCGTCTGTACTATGAATGTCGAAAGCATTTGAACTTCTATTTGCTTTCAATTGGATTTTACCCCACATGTCTTCTACCATATCAAGTTCTTCATTTTTTTTTTGGTTAAAACCTGTTCGTGGAAAATGAAAAGCTATATGGAGACATTGTTTGTTTAGAAATTAGTAACTCTTTCCTTTTCTTTTATAATTTGTGAAGGCCTCCCATATGTAGAAGGAATAGTCACAAGTCCTGCTCTGCTTTCAAAAATTAAGAGTTAGAAAATATATATTTTTTACTTTGAAAGTAGTGAAGGCCTGTGCGCGTGTCCCAGACAAGTAACTAAAGAGCTTGATTTATGCATCTTTACTGAAGACTTTCTTGTTTTTTTATTAAATCCATAACTTATGATTGAGGTCGTCATCCAAGGTATATTAAATTTTGGTTGTGTAGGATGATGAGGATGCCATGTTACAAGGAGAGAAAGAGGCAGAGAAGATGATTCTCGAAGCATATTCTGCCCTCCTGTTGGCATTCCTCTCGACAGAAAGGTTGGATTTCAACCTTCTTTTTACTCCTTTAGCCTCATGTGGGTTGCCCTCAGTTTTAACGTCCCAACCTCTTCATTGTCAAGTGCAGCAAATTTGTCCGGGATAGCATTGCAGCATATCTCCCGCAGGGAAAAATCGCGGTGCTTGTTCCTGTCCTAGAGAGATTTGTGGTATGTAGCCTAGGAATGAATTAAGCAAGAAGAGTTTGTGATAACCTGTTATTTGTGGGTTGCTCTTTCCGCAATTGTGAAGTTTTTTGCTGATAGGGCTGGCGAGAGGATGGCATATTTTTCAACAAAGTGGTCTTAAGTGCCAGTTAGAAATCATATTAATGCTGCATCTGACATGTTGTTTTGATTCAGGCATTCCATGTATCACTGGACATGATGACCCCAGAAACACACAAAACAGTTAGAGAAGTTATTGAGTCGTGCCGGGTCCTTTGAGCCGACTCCCATGTGAGGTTTCCCTGTACAGCCATTTTCCTTCCTTCCTCAGGATAGCTACTACAGCCGGGAATTGCCGCCGCCTACGGTGTTTTGACAGACAGCATCAGCGTTTATATCACGACATTGACTGTACACTTTTCTGTCAAATAGTGTAATCAGAGTCCGTGTTTTTCCTTTTTTGCTGCCTCCTACTTATCTTATGTCCTTCACCATCTTGTTAAACCGTGTTTCATTCTCTTAGATGCTTTGTTCCGCCATCTCGGCATCCCAGAGAGGCACTTTTGTATACGTGAACTCGTGAAAGGAGTTGGTTCTCTTCCCAATTCGGTGCATCAGTACCATTATGTTCTGTTCTGTTACTGACTGGTGGTTCCTTGTTCTGGGTTGATCACGACTTTCATGGACGGAGGAATAAATGTCACATTTGATTGCAAAGGCTATATTTCAATATTAAAATCCATGTTTTTCCCTCTCATGTTTCTCATTTCATCATACCTGTTTCTGTGCCCTTTTGTTCTGGTTAGTAGCAGCCAAGTCAACCCAATGAAAAAGGAAAATGTGAAATCAAGAATTGGTCCATGTTTTTTTTTTAAAAAAAAATTTGGTCAAAAGGAAAGATGCCAGGAGAAATCAGCTACTATATGGCATAAGCCCATTTCTCTCTTCCAACAAAAAGTAAACCTCCAGAAGGTCTTGACATCTGGGTTTGGATTGGATTGAGTTGAATCGGGATTGTTCCAGAAAGGAAATAAATGATCAATTCCTCATGCCTCAGGTGTGAACCAATCGCAAAAAAAAAAAGAAACTTTTGGGACTTTGTACAGTACGAAAATATTCCGAAATTAATAAATACCACTTTCGTACAGTACAAAACTTTTTCATATTAATACTAGCTATTTTCGTACGGTACGAAACTGTACGTATTAATACCCCTTAATTTCTCATGGCTGGCATCGTAGGAATATGTCCATGCATTGTTGATGTTACTAAAGTCGATTGGAATACACAATACCGATGACTGCCTCTTGTGGGCTCGAGTCAGGGTAAATTCAGAGATTTTATATAAAAATATTGTAACTCTCGATGGCTAGATATAACACAGTGGCATACTCAAGAAGCCATGCGTTTATTTGTAATCCTGTGTGGTAGTTGGATGGATGTGTTTACACAAAATAATTTCTAGCCGTTAATTATGGAATTTATTTAAATAGAACACAATTAACGATTAAAATAAAATTCAATCGATCGTGTCCACGAAAGATTGTCAACCGTATTTACAGAAGTCGATCAACTATGTCAACAGAAGCCGGTCGATTGAGTCTACGAAAGCCCGTCGAATGAAAATTCGGTCGACTACACCTACAGAACCCAGTCGACTATGCCGATAGAAGCCAGTCCTGTGAAGAGAGTTAAAGATCTTGTGAACAACGAATCAACCGGAAAGAAGAATAATTATTCTCTTCGGTGAAGCGATTGTAATAAGTGGATAAAACGATTAAAGCCCGACTTCATAACATGTTTAGCAAGTAACGACGATTGCGCTCTATTTTCCACATATATTTTTCAGTTGTTGTCGTACGATTAATATAAATAACTTAGGAGAACGAAATAATAACATGATTATATTTTATTCAATAGCATCTTGAAATATCGCTATTTAAGATTCTATCACTTTCTAAGAATTTCTCTATTCCCGCTTTTTGTGCATAACTCATAACGTCCACTTGATTCAAGTGTATTTGTCAACTTTCTCGAGCAAGACTATAGTTTTCGTCAAGTCATTAATACTTTCTTTTTTTTTCGTCTTACTGGCTATATCTACTTGACACATCTCCACAGAGGATGAATATACGATATACATACTTAATTCCAAAATCTGGGAGAAATGCTGACATGACAGTTTGTGTCGATCTCGACATCCCATCACCACTAGTTTGGGGTTTCACATAGACCGTTTCTCCACGCCTACGTGGGAGAGTATATGGCTTAAACGACTCTTCCTTGAGATTGTCAACGAGCGTCAAATTTTGCCACATATTATGGGCAATTGGAACTCGAGAAAAGGATGCTTTTGAGAGTCTTATATCAAGTGCAATATTCATCTCGAGATACTTCGACTCACATCCGGGAATTTCATTATCCGGCTCATGGAAGATAACTTCTTGTATTCCATCTTTACCATCATCACCGGTGAAACTCTTATTATGAGGTGAACCAACTGACACAGGTATGAGGTGGGACGGTTCGGTTGGTCAACGACAATCGAACTAAGATGGCGAACGAGGTGAGGGTGATAAACTAGAATGTAAATAATAATGACACGTCAGCCTTCGGATACAATCTAAGCCACCACCGAAGAATGGATGTGCCGTGTCCGGACCTCGTACGGTTACAACAACAACATCATTGTATTTGGACTCGGAGTTGAACGATACTACGACCGGATACAGCTACGCACCACCGTAATGAACGCTTGTGAAATCTTACCACACACGGAATCCACCAAATGATAAGAGAAAGAGAGACTCAGAGAGTTTCTAGATTTAAACTTCTGAATTCAAGATAACATGTCCTTTCTGGGTTACAATGCAGGGGCTTATATAGGCTGCGTAAGGAAAGACAATCAGGAAAACAAAACAAAAGATACGAAAAATAACAGCAGAAGATAAGAAAAGGACACATTATTTTCCCCGACAAGATCTGAAAAGCTGATGGGTATGGTAGTGGAGCAAGTGCGACCCTTGGCCTGCAAGTTGTTAGACCTGAGTTGTTAGACTGTAACCGCTTCTTGAGTTTCTTGTCGCTTCATCTTCCTTCGCCCATCGCTCGAGCTGTCCCCAGAGCCCGGCCTTTCACGTTCTTGAGTTTTTGGATCTCGAGTTGGAGTAGATCTCGAGACGACTCCTGTCTTTTCGAGTTGACGACTCAACTCGAGCACTTAAGCACCGTGAAGGTACTTTCCGTCTCAAGTGCTACTTTCGAGTTGGTTCCGACTTGGCCATGTTCGATCAAACTTGCATCATCCTCCCTTTGCTGAAGAAGATTTGTCCTCAAATCAAGGGGCCCATCATCATCCTCATACGATGCGAGATCTTGGACGTTGAATGTTGCCGACACTCCATACCGCCGGCAAATCAATATAATCATTGTTGTTGATCCTCTCGAAGACACGGAAAGGACTCCTTTTTGCTTGAAACCTCTCTTTAAGCAAGTGAACCCAGACAAGATCCCCCAGGTTGGAATACCCGCTCCCTTCGTCCACGATTCGCCTTGGGCTGGTATTTCTCATTCTGTTGTTCGATAAGGGTTCGAATCTTCGTATGGAGCTTCGACATCTCTTCAACTCGTTGAACCGCATCCTTCTCGAGAATACCCCGATTAGGCATTGGTAACAATTCGACGGGAGTCCTTGGGTTGACAACATACACCACTTCGAACGGTGTAGCTCGAGTTGTCGAATGAGGGCTCTATTATTAGCGAACTCGGCTTGTGCGAGCTTGATATCCCAATGCTTTTGATTCTTCGACACGATAGCTTGAAGTAAGCTTCCTATATTCCTGTTTACGACCTCAGTTTGCCCATCTGTCAGCGGATGGCAAGTGGTGCTGAACAACAGCTTTGTTCTGAGTTTATGCCAAAGTGTCTTTCAAAAGTTGCTCAAGAACTTGACATCCCGGTCAGACACTATCGACATTGGGACCCTATGCAGACGAACGATCTCTCGGAAATAAAAATCTACTACGTGAGAAGCATCATCCGTCTTCCTGCAAGCAATAAAGGGAGCCATCTTCGAGAAGCGATCAACAACAGCCATGATCGTGTCTTTCTGTCGTTGTGTTCGGGGCAGTCTAAGGACAAAATCCATGCTCACATGCTCCCATGGACGTTCAGCTACAGGCAATGGTGTGTAGAGACCTTGGGGTTGGACGTGACTCTTTGTGCATTGACAGGTTGCACAAAGTCGAACTAACTTGTGTACGTCCTTACTCATTCGAGGCCAGTAGAAATGCACATGAAGCAGCTTGAGAGTTTTTTCAACACCTAGGTGACCAGCGAGACCTCTTCCGTATACCTCTCGAAGAAGATACTCTCGAATGGAACTTCACGGAATACACAGCTTAACTCCTCGAAATAGGAATCCGTCCACTAGATTGTAAAGATCCTGGGCCTTCTCCCCACACGATTTGTATACTTCTCCAAAGTTTATGTCGGTTGAGTACAACTCTTTTAGCATCTCGAACCTGATGAGTTTCGACTCCATTCTAGCCACCAGATTTGACTTCCTCGATAAAGCATCTGCTATGATATTTTTCACACCCGACTTATGCTTCAATACGAACGTGAAGGATTAAAGAAACTCTTCCCACTTCGCATGTCTCCGATTGAGTTTCGTCAGTCCATTGATGTACTTTAACTCTTCATGATCAGTGTGAAGGACAAACACCTTTGGTAGTAAGTAGTGATTCCACGACTTCAAGGCTCTAACAATCTAGTAGAACTCTTTGTCGTACGTCGGGTAGTTTAGTAGAGCACCACCCAACTTCTCGCTGAAGTAAGCGATTGGTCGTTCCTCCTGCAAAAGGACACCACCAATGCTAATTCCTGAAGCATCACACTAAACTTCGAATACCTTCTCGAAATCGAAAAGAGCTAACACAGGTGCTTCGCTCAAGCGGCGCTTGAGTTGTTCGAAGCTCAAGTGAGCTGTCGTCGACCACCCGAAGGTCGTTCCTTTCAAACACTCAGTCATAGGGGCTGCAATAGTACCGAAATCCTTGATGAATCTTCGATAGAATGAAGCAAGCCCATGGAAACTCTGTATGTCGTGAGCTGATTTGGGCGTAGGCCAATCTCGAATAGCTTGGACCTTGTTATCATCAACTCGAATGCCTTCTCTCGACACAACATAACCCATAAAGATTAAGCTCGACGTCATGAACGCACATTTCTTGTTGTTTCCATACAATCGCTGCTCTATCAGTTTCTCGAATAATTGTCGGAGAAGATCTAAGTGCTCCTTTTCGCTGCGACTATACACAAGAATGACATCGAAATAAACGACAATAAAATTTCCAATGAACGGACAAAATAATTGATTCATCAGTTGCATGAAGGTGCTGGGTGCATTTGAAAGTCCGAATGGCATGACCATCCACTCGTAGAGATCAAACTTAGTCTTAAACGCAGTTTTCCATTTGTCTCCTTTTCTCATTCGGATATGATGGTAACCGCTCCTCAAGTCTACCTTTGAAAACTTAGTTGATTCATACAATTTATCAAGCATATCATCAAGTCGAGGAATTGGAAACCTGTACTTGATGGTGATTCGATTGATCGCTCAGCTGTCGACGCACATTCGCCACGAGCCATCCTTCTTGGGAACGAGAATTGCTGGGACGGAACATGGGCTAAGATTCTCCCGAACAAAACCACGTTCAATGAGCTCTTCAACCTGACGTTGCAGCTCTGTCGCCTCATCCGGGTTGCATCTATAAGCGGGACGGTTGGGCAACGATACTCCGGGGATGAGATCAATTTGGTATTGAATATCCCTCAAAGGAGGAAGTCCTCCTGGCATATCCTCTGAAAATACGTCCATAAATTCTAGAAGGAGCTTTTGAACCTGTGGAGGTATGGCTGAAGCATGTTCTTCTCCTTCCTCGAATAACATCAGCATGTAGAAGCTCATTTCCCCGTGAATCGCCTAGGTCAACTCCACTCGCGTCGAACTGAACTCTTGCTCGCTTGACGTTCTCCCAGTCGTCGTCGATAGGGGTAGAAGGGTGATATTCTTCTGGTCAAGAATAATGTAGTAAGTATTCTTGAACCCATCATGTACCGTGTGCCGGTCAAACTGCCATGGTCTTCCCAACAACAAGTCACAAGCATCCATAGGTACGACATCGCTCGTGACGGTATCCTGATAGTTCTTGCCAATATTCAACGACACCATAACTTGCTTTGTGGCTCTCACGTCACTCTCCTTACTCAACCACTGAAGCTTGTATGGCCGAGGATGCAGCGTGGTCGATAACTTCAACTTCTCGACCATGGTGGTAGAAGCCACGTTAGTACAACTCCCACTGTCGACTATTAATTGAGATACTTTCCCCTGTATGGTGCAACGTGTTCGAAAGATTTTCTCGCGCTGGTCGACTTCTTTGGCCACAGCGTTTGTATTGAGAGCTCTCCCTCATCAGGCTCCTCAACATACTCTTCTTCGACGTCCCAAATTGGTTCCCTAGATGTTTTTCCATCTCCTCTTCGTCTAGATTCTCCATGATAGTTATCGTTCGTTGATTAGGAGAGTTTGCAGAACTCCCTGGCATTTAAAACACTTCTTCGAGACTCCTGTGTTTGGCAGTGGCGAAACTTCAGCCTTGGCCTATTCCTTGGTATTACTCGAGATTGGATTTCTCGAGGACGAACTCGAGATGGTTATCGAGGAGGAACTCCCTTTTGCTGAAAGGAGTGCTCCTCATAGCTGGCCTCATAAGCGTTCTCCTAGCTTGTTGCTTCTCGACCTTGTGTGCAAGATAAATCGCTCTGTATCATTAACTTCTCGTACTCGTGAGCATACTCCGCTACACTCGATGTTTGTTGTAACGAGTTCAACTTGAGGAATAGGTCTTGATTGTATTGCTCAGGAAGAAATCGCTTCCTCATAGCTTGCTTCAACTTTTCCGATGAGCAAATCTTCTCCTTTCATTCTCTTTGACATTGAAGGTTAAGGTTCTCCCATCATAAACTTGTATATTTACGGAGTCATAAAGCTGCTACCTTCACTAGTCGATCTTTCGGGATTTCCTCATACTCAAACGTTCGCTCAATCGACTAAAGTCAGTCAACGAACTCTTCCGGATCTAGCTTTCCTTCAAACTCTGGGATGTCCACATAGATATTAGCAGGTCGAGCGGGCTGTCGCTCCATGTGACTCCTCCTCGAATGCTCATCGTCACTTAAGTCATCCACAAAGGGATTGTGTTTCTCCTTTGCTTCAATGGGTTGCGGGAAACGCTGCCTCGGATTTCTTCTCCCTCCAAGAAGATGTTGCTCTTGGTGCCTCAACTCCGCAACTTCATGCTCAAGACGGGCTGAACAAGCTTCTTCCAACGTCATACCACGACGGAATCGGTTAACAATCTTGCGCTCTGATACCAACTTACACGGGTACGGGGTGGGACAGTTCGGTTCGGTTGGTCAACGACAATCAACCCAAGATGTCGAACGAGGGTGATAAACTGGAAAGTAAAGGATAACGATGCGCCAGCCTTCGAATACAAGCTAAGCCACCACCGAAGAATGGATATGCCCTGCCCGGACCGGGTATGGATACAACAACAACAACACCGTATTTGGACTCGGGATTGAACGACATTACGACCGGATTCAGCTACGCACTACCGGTGTAATAAACTCTCGGGTAATCTCACCACACACAGAATCCACTGAGTGATAAGAGAAAGAAAGACTCAAAGAGTTTCTAGATTTAAACTTCTGAATTCAAGATAACATGTCCTTTCTGGGGTACAATGCAGGGTCTTATATAGGCTGCCCAAAGAAAGACAATCAGGAAAACGAAACAAAAGATACGGAAAATAACAGTAGAAGATAAGAAAGGGACAAATATTATTTCCCTTGACAAGATCTGAAAAGCTGGTGGGTTTGGTAGTAGAGCTGATGCGACCCTTCGGCTGCAAGTTGTCAGACCTGAGCTGTCAGACCGTAACCGCCTCTTGAGTTTCTCGTCGCTTCAGCTTCCTTTGCTCATCGTTCGAGCTGTCCCCAAAGCCTGGCCTTGTACGTTCTCGAATTCCCGGGTCTCGAGTTGGAGTAGATCTCGAGATGACTCCTGTCTTCTCGAGTTGAAGACTCAACTCGAGTGCTTAAGCACTATGAAGGTACTTTCCATCTCGAGGGCTCCTCTTGAGTTGGTTTCAACATGGCCTTGCTCGATCAAACTAGCATCACATCCCCCTTGTCGAGTTTACTACAAATTGACATCACTAGTTCACTCATCACCTTTCGTAATTCAAAAAAGCCTTCCTAGCATCACTTCCATTACTTCTTATTTCTTTGATTACACTACAAAACTCGAGATGAGAAACATATCCAGACGATACTTGGGAAGGTTTCAGGACACTGGTGGAAGGTTTTAGGATGATGAGAGGAGAGTAAAAGCGATTGAATCAATTATGCCTTTTGGACTTATGAAGGGATTGTATTTTGTTCAAAGTGGATTAAAGCTTTTTATAGATTTTGTGAATCACTCAATGATCAAGAACATGGATCAATCAACCATTGAATTTACATCTTTCTCTAATTTGAGCCAGTTTCCTTATTTATAGGGATTACGTGTAGATTTGCTACATCATCTCAACCCTAATTATTATGCCACCTCGAAATAGCTATATGATCTCCTTCTTGAGATGAAACACCTCTTTTCTCGAGTTCATACCCTTTTAACGGTCACTTTTGACTGCCAAAAGAATCGACATATGTCAAACCTTCTAGGCTTTCTCGAGTTGATAGCACAACTCGAGTTAGGCATAACTCTCAGAGTTGTCATGAGGTGCTTTTAAATCTACACGTATTTAGTTCCTGATTATGAGCTTTCCAAAGTAAATGGGTTAATCTCGTCAAAAATTGTGTGTTCTCCCCAAGCAGGAATCTATCCACAGTTTCTCGAAAGCCCTTCTGCGATTCCCCGTCGCGGGCGTCGTTACTCTTCACAAAAAATACTTATCAGGCCGTGAGGGGTTCGCTAGCATCGCCTCGGCTGCAAAACAAACGTGAATCTTCTTTTTCACTTGAATACCGATGTCCATCCCTCAAACGAATCCCTTTCTTATCCGATAATATAAACAACCATCAGGTCACCGACAACTCCGTGTCCCCCCGGGCCCTACCTTGTCGTCCAATCATGATTCCACTAAAGTTGTCGAATGTTGCAAAACGTTGACTTTGGGAGAGGGGTCGGAGTGGAGTGGAGTGGAGTGGAGTATTTGGAATCAAAGTTATTTACTGTGGGTTGGTAGACTAAGACATCGGCCAAGGACAAGGAAACCCTTTGCCAACGTGTTTGAAGGGGTTTTTCCTCCATGTAAATCAAAGTTATTTACACGTCAGCCCTACAAGCCAAGCCAAAACAAACAATCGAAATCTTCCATACACACACGTAATCGATGATCATAATATTTGTGATTTTTAATATTATTTAGCGTTGAGTTACTTCAGTTGTGCCTGTATTTGGAAAACATTCCACGTTGACCTTTTTCTCTTATCTCACTAAGTAAAAGAAATGAAAGGAAGTCTACCGCAACATTTCGAAGAAAATGCCGACCTCACGCGTTACAGACATTCTAGTTTTGGAATTACCTCGTCGTATATTCAACAACTTCGAACACCCACCCCCACCAAAAACCTGATAAATAAACGCACCCTTTCGATCGTTTTGAACCCTTCAAAAACAAACCGCCCCTGTAAGAAAGAAACTTGTGCAAGAAGCCATGCAACGTTTCTTCCCCGAGCTTAACTCCTCATTCTCCACCCTCGAGTTCCTATGTGGCGTTATCTGGCCGGGAAGGAAGGTCCCCGCCATGAAGGGGTATGATGTTTTCCTCAGCCACCGGGGGATCGACACAAGGAGGACCGTCACAGTTTTGCTCCATGACAGGCTCGCGGGGCTTGGCCTTAGGCCGTTCCTCGATTGTAAGAGCATGGTCCCCGGGGATAGACTGTTCGAGAGGATCGACTCCGCTGTCCTTGAGTGCAGGCTTGGGGTCGCGATTCTCTCCCCTAGGTACTGCGACTCGTATCACTGCTTGCATGAGCTCGCGCTGATGATGGAGTCGAAGAAGAAGGTGATCCCCATCTTCTGTGACGTGAAACCCTCCGAGCTCCATGTGAGCGATTCTGTTATATGCTCCTCCAACGAGGCGCAGAGGTTCAATGCAGCGCTCGAGGAAGCTAGGAACATCGTGGGGATTCCTTTCAACTCGGCCAATGAGTAATGACCCCCCCTCCTCCTCTGATAATAAACGCATCCGCTCATCCTAACGAGATGGATCGAGCTGTAGGTCATCCATGTCCGAGGTTCCAAAGCCCATGCCATTGATGCATGGCTTAGACTCAGGCGGGCACTAAGAACCACCGATCACGCCTATACATACTGCTCAATGCACTGATCGACTCGAACATAATAATGACGACATATCGCCATGGACTCATATACGGACACTTAAAAAATCATACGATCATTTCGAATGAATCCAACAGAATTTCCTTCCAAGGATATTTGACGTAGGCCTGCTCAGTTTTCAGTTACTATTCCACGTTTATTCTCAAGAAATAACTGAGGTTTTTTTCCCCTCATTACACTGATCTTACTAATATGAATGCAGGGATTGGCTGGAACTCCTGAAGAGCGCGTCGGACATCATCCTTCAAGAGCTTGGTAATAACAGGAGCGGCTATTGCCATTTCTGGTGCAGGTTCTAAAGAGGAACATGACAATGACACAAAGGACACTAAATTTGCAAGTCACGTGAAATTTCAACGACCGGAATCGGCTCATCGGAAGAAGAAACGACAGCGAATGGACCTCAATAGGGTTTCATTTTTTTTCTTTAAGTTCCATGATTAGATCAAATTGTACGATAAATGTTAAGGAAGAATAAGTTGTTTGGGGGAATAAAACGCACATTTAGGGCTCAAATGAAAATTATGAAATTTCCAGCACATCAAGTCGAAGTCGACCTTTGAATTGATTTCACCTTACTTTTTTTGCACTTCATTTTGATTTTTTTTTTCCCAAAACATTTAGGAATTTTTATGGAAGAAGTTGATCAATAACATTTGCACTCTTATTGCTTTCCCCTCGCTCTCGCTCGCCTTCACATGCTCGCGAAACTTCTCATCACAAATCGTTGAGAAAAACTCGGCAAAAATCTGAGCACGTAGCTCTGAAATTTGGCTCATACAACATCGGAATAATACAAATTATTTGATATGCAAAGCTGAATGCATCGCATGGTTATATTAAATACTAGCTAGGGGTTATCGTTTCTACTTAGAAACTATTTCTAGGAAACTATTCCAATCACTTGATCAAAAAAAAAATATAATCTCTAATATCACCAATCAGCGTATTGTTTTTAGTTTTTTCGTTTTGTTGGCGATGTCTCTTTAATTACAACTAAGAGGGGTGAATTAGCATTAAAGTCCAATTAAGGATTTTTAACTCCTTTTCGACAAATCCCACAACGGAAGAAAACTTATCTAGAACAAAACCTTAGAAATAGGTTTCTTTAAGACAGAACGTACGTATGTGATTGCGATTTTTTTGATGCACGCAAGATTTTTATAGTAGTACGGTAACTTGCCTACATCCACTCTTCATCCAGAATTTGGATGGTTATCACTCATACGTAACGTAGTAGAGATTACAAAAAGTGATATGTAACATAGTAACGATTATAGAAAGTGATATGAGATTGACCTTCTACAGCACAGACCAGAAGGTTCTGCACCAAAGGTGACTCGTTGTACAGCACAGACTGTAAGGTTCTGTACCAAGTGTGTCAATCTTTTACAGCACAGACCAGAAGGTTCTGTACCAAAAATATCAACATTTTACAGGACAGACCGTAAGGTTCTGTACTACAGGTGACTGATTTTCAAAGCACAGATCGTAAGGTTCTGTACTACAGTGACTCGGTGCACACGTTAATGTGACAAACGAAGGTAACCGTTTGTCGGACGTTTCTCTCAGGCGATGTCCTCTCCTGCACAGCAACCTGCCGTGACTTCCTCTGAGACTTTTTACTCCGGCGGCGTCTCCACCTGCACAGCAACCTGCTGCGACTTCCGCATGACTTTTCACTCCGGCGGCGTCCCCACCTGCACAGCAACCCGCAGCGACTTCCCTTGCGCGATCTCTCGAGATCTCGACTGAGCAAACATAAAACCCTTGCCCAAGGTTCTCCTGCGTGGTCCCTCGAGACTACGGCTAAGCAGACGCAGAACCCCTGCCCAAGGTTATCCTGCACACACAGAATATTACATCACAGAAGCTAGTTAGTCCATCACCTTTTGTGCTCCCGGGGTATCTGCCTTTCTCTCCGGCCCACTACACGTTGGCCACGTGAGCAACCTACCGCACGTTTCCCACTAACGTCTCCTACAGCTTCCAACTGGGTCCCTCGTGGACCTCGAGTCACCCTCCTAGAAGACTTCACTAATGATGCAGCCTTCTGCTGCTAGCGTCCCTCGTGTGACTAACAAAACTTAAACAAACAAAAAATTACAAGCTCCAACATCTGACAAATGTTTCTGATGTTTTCTGGATATCTTTTATAATTACAACTAAACCCCTATTTATACACCATTCTAAAATGCTAAGCATAGAAGGTAGAATTGACTAATATAGCTTCTATACTTAGATGGAAAATGAATAAATCAATGATATTAATACCATTAATAACCAAATGGCGTTTCCCATTGGTAAGTATTCGTTAGGGATGAGATTTGACTAAGTTCAATTGATTTAAACAAATCCTCATGGATAACCATTGCAGAAGGTTACAGGATACGATAACTTTTTATGTATGGAAATAATAAAAATTAACTTCCACGATTTATTTTGCAGATTCATTCATTTATCTTCATGAATCTGGACAAATGACATGTTTTTGTTATCCAAAGAAAAATTATTAATGGAGGATATGATTTGTATGACATATATTCAATCATATAGAACCTTCCATAAATAGAAAATTTATTTCCTTCAATTGAAAATATATTATTCTCTTTATTTCTTTGGTAACGAAATCAATTGATTTCGATCAGAAAATTGTCATGATCAACTTGGATAATTCCCATGGAATATTCTCATTTAATTTCGTAATTAATTATTAATTACAAAAATATTTCCTTATAGAAGGTTCTCATCAAGAGTAGCTTCTGTCGTGTAGAGGGTTGACTTCTGTTTAGCAGAAAGTCAATGCTCTTCATCAAATCCACTTCAACAAACACCAAAGACTTTTGGCGGACTTACTTTTTGCGAGCCCTCTCACGAGACTCGGAGGCTCTTTGATAAGCCCGCGAGCCTCGGGCTCGGTTCCACTACATCCCCTCTGGGCCCGACTTGAAGCATGCTCCCCCGTCGGTCTAATTTTAGTTGAGGCCCAAAGGCCCAGCAAGTGGGTGGCTCTTGGGCTTTATTAGCCATCACCCAAGAGACCAACCGTAAATCCAAGAGGAGTGTGCATGGTGGGGTTCGAACTGGGAATCTTGACAAGGTTCCAAACACCCACCACCCACCTTACGCCACTTGGGTGTTCTTGGAAGGACACACCATAGACTTTACAAGACATTTAAGGTAATTTCTAAGAAATTGTGATTTAAATTTCTTCATTTTTTCTTTATATAATGTGCATAATAACAACACCATATCATTATAAAATCATCCAACTCTATTCTTTTGTTCGCTTACTAGTTATGTCATTTCTTTGATCACAATGACACAACACTATGTTTGTATGCATGGCTAGGCCCTCTAACACGCAAGCGGTTCAGCAACACGAGGATTAGAGTTCACTTCCTCGATGTCGCCCGATCGACCCCTCGATTCAAGTGTCGAGAAGTTGTAGAAGGATCGAGGTTGATCATCCCTTGATTACTAAATGGGCCTGTCCGAGGCATCACTCGATCATCCAATGAAGGAATCTGAGGGCGATAGCGAAAGACGGAACATGATCTATAAAGGAAGATAATGGAGAATTGAGCGGCTCGTCTTCGCTCTCATCCTTCAAGATGGCTCCGTAGGAAACGTGTTGTTACTTTACCTAGGAAAACTACTCAAAGTCACCAATGACTTTATTTAGAAAGTGGCATAAAGGAAGAAAAAATAGAAGGAGTTCCGGGATTTCTACTTACTAACTCTCATTTGTAAAAAGGTGGCGATGCTCTTTAAAAAGGTTTCTGGTTATAGAAGTTTGACCCGAACTCATGGATGTGATAGCATAACATCACACAAGCGTAATCACGATCGAGTATGTAGATCAAAAGAAGCGGAGAAAAATGGTGACTGTGGTTTATGCACTTGGGTCCACAGACTGTCAAGAAAGGAAGAAGGAAGCTGAAGTTTTGAAGGATAAAGCAGTCAAAGAAGAAGAAATGTGAGCACGACAGCCCTCTGACGATACAAAAGAAGAAGTGGAATACATTGGACTGTGCTTATTTACATTATTGAAGTAAAAATAGAATAGGCCCAATAGAGTTGTTATAACAAACTCTGAGAATGGTACGCGGGTTTTTTACGGAATAACAAACTTTCCTTCTTCTCTTTCTATTTACTTTCTTCCCCGATTTCTCCTGCGCTGTTCACCGATGATGGGTGGTCCAGCCGGCTCTTGACATGGTATCAGAGCGTCCTAGCTACGCAGTAGTGACTTTAAGAAGGCAGACAGAGCAAGTCACAGCAAGATTGGGAGAAATGGCACATGCGGGGGCAAGCAAGATGGTCCCGTTGGCAGAGGACTCTACTTCCCCCTACTATATCCATCAATCTGACAATAGGAGCACGGTATCCATCAGCCCACAACTCAATGGGCTGAATTATTTCACATGGAGTAGGGCATTTGAAATGACCCTTGTAATTCGAAACAAAATTGGCTTCATCGACGGAAGCATTGTAAAACGAGACGTGAGAAGTGACATGTCTCCTCTCTGGAAAAGGTCCGATACACTTGTAGCAGCGTGGATTCTAAGGTCTGTGTCTGAGAATATAGCCAACAACATATTCTTCATGAACACGGCGTCAGACATGTGGAAAATGCTCAGAAACAGCTATTCTCAGCCTGACATTACCTACTCTGTGCATATGTTAACTCAATTCATGGCTAAACCAACAAATGCTCATGTAAATGCAGCATATCAGGTTAAAAAATACATAAAGAAGGCACCAGGTGAGGGCATATTTATGAGTTCAAAACCTGTAGAAGAACTACATGCATTTGTGGACAGCGATTGGGGAAATTATCTAGATACAAGAAGGTCTCTCACAGGGTATTGTTTGTATTTTGGTGACTTATTGCTAAGTTGGAAGGCCAAGAAACAAGTTACGGTGGCCAAAAGCTCAGCTGAAGCAGAGTATAGGGCGATAGGGGGAGCGACTTGTGAAATTATATGGCTGAAGTCACTGCTTGCAGAATATGGAGAGACAATTAAGCAACCGGTGGAAGTTTTGTGCGATAACCAATTTGCTATACATTTGACCAAGAATCATGTGTTCAATGAGAGAATCAAACACATTGAAATGGATTATCATTCCATTAGGGAAAAATTGCAGCAAGGGATTACATATCTCAGGTATGTTCCCACAAAACTTCAGCTTGCAGACTTTATACCAAATGATTGGCTGGTCCTAGGTACAATTGGCTAAAGAGCAAGATGAGTACGAAGGATCTGAGTGGGGGTCAAGAAAGGAAGAAGGAAGCTGAAGTTTTGAAGGATAAAGTAATCAAAGAAGAAGAAATGTGAGCACGACAGCCCTCTGACGATATAAAAGAAGAAGTGGAATACATTGGACTGTGCTTATTTACATTATTGAAGTTAAAATAGAATAGGCCCAATAAAGTTGTTATAACAAACTCCGAGAATGGTGCGTGAGTTTTTTACGGAATTACAAACTTTCCTTCTTCTCTTTCTATTGGCTTTCTTTCCCGATTTCTCCTGCATTGTTCACCGATGAAGGGTGGTCCGGCTGGCTCTTTCAACACAGACCGTCACTAATGGATACAAATAGAAAAGATCCACACCTTCCCTCATGTACTAAGGCCCGTCGGGAATGTACAACGTCGAGGGGGCAACATTAGTTGAGGACGCCGACACGTGCAGTCGACATGCAACAAATATAATGAAAAATCGACATCTCATCAACTACAACCCCAAAATAACATGAAAGAAAATCTAAAATAACTAAATTATGGAACCCAAAAAGACATTGGGTTTTGGAAACCCAAATTGCTCGTCGGGCCTAGAATGCATGTCAGTCTGGACCAGGGCATATTTTTCAGCTCACACTTACTAAAATAAAATGAAATCAAAGCTTATGTGTTCTAGCTTATTCAACATGTAGAAATGATTGTTCTGTCGCCCAAGAGAAATCATAACTTTTAATTAAAAAAAAAAAGAAAATGAAAATGAGGTGCATATTATGCCTTTAGAAATTTAATAGAATGAAAAATAATCTTTTAACGAAACAATAGATGCAAAGCTAGGTCGAAACTCAAACAAGTATGCACATTGTTTCAAAAAATTTACTTAAGCTATGTATAAGCTAATAAAATTATTTAAAACCTATTGAAAGCTCAATGAAATCACTTAAAACTTAAACAAAACATAACGGAAAGTAACGAAGTAAAATCACCCGATTTTATATGATTTCAATACCTGGTGATAAAGATGTGAGCCAGGGGTCGAAGAACGAACAAGCTGTTCTCTCTTGATCAGCCATCGAAGTCTTATTTTCGGGGAGATTTGTCATTGCATACATACATAAGATTGAGGTAAAGAAGCTTAGACATGTCCTAAGTAAGTCGAGGAACTAAGTCTCGAGCCCGTTGCAAGTAATGGAGGAGAGGCGTGGACGATAGTTACGGTCTGTTAATATACAACCAATACCAAAAAAGCAACGAACTCGTCTTGGTCGAGATCTCAAAGCGTGCCGAATGCAACGAACCTTCATATTGTATTAATCATTCTTGGTATGATTGCCGTAAGAAAAGTAATAATACACAAATCAAACACCGTGAGGTCACATTACTACTGTTTCACACATTCCATTAGGATAACCAAGTAATCCTGTCATAAGGGTTGAACGAAGAACCCTTTTCAAAACACATGGTTCAAAGTTTTGGATATTATTATTATACATGTGTTTACTTCAGAAGCAAATACATTGAATGTGGTCGGGGATCATTGATTGTCCCTTTCAAACCACAGAAAACGACTTCCTCCACCCCAAATATGAAAGCCTTTCACGTTTTCCGAAACATCTTTTCCATGATGTAAGAGTCATTTCCCAAAGTGCTATCTGTGGCCCACATCATGTGTATCTCAAAAAACTTAAGTGAGTCTATGAACGAATGACTCGGTCACTACATGAAAGTCTGCTCGGAAGAAGCGCGGGCCCTACGACGCGTTCTTCGCTAAGGAAGTATAGGGAAGCTCTGAATGCCCATTCGCAAACCCTAAGAGACGACCACATGTTAATATAACATGCGCTTTCATTCCTCGAACGTACCATACAGTTTTTCCTTTTTGAGCATATACATTAGAATAACATTAGGGTTGACGGCGAGCACATGTTCTTCTCTGTACATATTCCATCATCGTCATAATAAAACTATGTTAACAGGGAAAGACAACAATTTATTATCTGGAAAAACGGGAGCTCCAAAATCTTGGTTTCATAACATTTGATGTATTTTTTGGTGGATTTGATTAAATTCGTGCCAAAGTATATTATGTGCATCAAATGTCGAGTAATTTTGAGAAACAAAGTGAACAATATTGTTTCGAACCTGCATGACTCTCTCGTTTCTTCGGGAATTCCACGCAGATGCAGTCATCTGCATCTCAATATTTTACTCCCAAAAGATTTAGTACCACGATTCGAATATCCTCCCATTATCACAAGAAAAAAAATAGAGGAAGAGTTGTAGGGGAATCGTGTCGTGGTCCAGGGATACTTTGTCGATCCTGACAGGAGATGTTGTCCGTTGCGAAAAATCGCGAGACATCTTCAGCCGTGCTATCTTGAAAGGGCTGGCGAGCTTTCATGGGAGGTTAACGATAACCTCTCGGAGGAGATGGAAATGACTATTGCTAAGCAAAATAGGATCACTTTGCATAATCTTTACAAATTATGGATCAAACTGAATGAAAACTATTGTTAAAGGACTAAAATGGAATTATCGGTATGGGCGGAAAGATGAGAGTCGGCCCATTCAGATTGGGCCTAATGAACAAATGGGACGGGGATCATCAACCGGCAACCGGAAGTGAAAACCGGGAACTCTACAACTCCAACTGCAAGCAAGCGGAGAGAAAAGGGATCGTCGCCGTCGCCGTCGCCCGGTCTGAGCGGAAGGAGGCGGGAGTGATCTTCTGGATCGGGTGGGAGGATTTGGGAAGAGGACGGTGGGGTTTGACTTTCTTGGTGGGAGGGGAATTTGGGGTTTGGATCCCTTGCGGGGTCTTGTTTGATCGAATGGATGTTTTCCGTGCGGATTTGTGACGATCTTGTGGTTGTTGTTTGATGTTTTCGTGTAGTTCTCAGGGCTTCTTGAATGCGATTATGGTTTCGCGGAGGGAAATCACGGTGCGGCTGCTGGTGTTCTGTTGACGTCACAGCTCTGGATCGTTTATCGTCAGCTAGGGGAGATCGAGAAAATGGTAAAATTTCGTTTTTTTCTTCTGTTGGGCGTTTTCTTGAGTTACAGAAGAACTAATTTTGGAATTATGAGTTCATTATTAATCGCGGCATAGCTAGCGGAATTTGAGTTTGACTGGCAGTGCTGGGAGTTCGAAGATAGGATAGTGACTGGAACGGAGAATGGAAGGCTGTTTTCCATTATGATATTCGTTGAAATTGTAGTGAAGGGAATGAGAAACTTTCTTTAGCATTTGGGCTCGTCGTTATTATTGTTAGGATAATTACTTGGGAATTTTGGAGTAACGTGCTTTTTCCTAGTTTATTATGATCGAATTCCGAGGGAAGTTGTTGTTGGCAAATACTAGTCTGAATAATGTTCATATGTGTGACCTTTATGCCGTTTCTCTTTCTTACAGGCAAGATCGAAGAAGGTAATCACTAGGGAAGAGTGGGAAAAAAAGCTTAATGATGTGAAGGTTAGGAAAGAAGATATGAACAAACTGGTTATGAATTTTCTCGTTACCGAGGGCTACGTCGAGGCTGCTGAGAATTTCCGAAAAGAATCAGGAACCGAACGTATCCTTGCCTCTTCTGTTTTCCCTGAACTGTGGATCTCCACTGTCATTGATTTGGCATGAGGGCTCGTAATTGGAGATTGTATATGCAGCCTAGAGGGTTTTCCCTTATGTATTCATAGCAGACATGGATCTTGGTACCATCACTGATCGGATGGCTGTGAAGAAGGCTGTGCAGTGCGGAAATGTCGAGGATGCTATTGAGAAAGTTAACGACTTAAATCCCGAGGTACCAATATATGTCTTGAATTAGTTTCACACCATATTTTCTCCTTTCATTACTGCTCGTCGAGTAGAATAATTCTTGACGTTATTGCCCCGTCCGTATCCATGATGTAGATATTGGATACAAATCCGCAACTCTTTTTCCAGCTTCAACAGCAGAGACTAATAGAGCTTATCAGAAACGGAAAGGTGGAAGAGGCTTTAGAATTTGCCCAAGAAGAGCTAGCGCCCAGAGGAGAAGAAAATGTAAATTCGTTTTCTTGCACTTCTATGTATTCTCATTCTATCTTCCTGACTGTTTTGTGTGTTTCTGGAATGCTTCATAGCCGGGGAAATTAAGTGCTTGTGTGTTATATCATTCAAGAAGTGGGGACTATAGTTATTTAATTCATTCATTGACCGGTCTGACCTGGGAAACATATCTGCAGCAAAGCTTCTTGGAAGAACTGGAAAGGACTGTCTCGCTCTTAGCATTTGAAGATGTCTCCAAATGCCCAGTGGGCGAGCTACTGGACATGTCTCAGCGTTTGAAGACGGCCAGCGAAGTCAATGCCGCCATTCTTACTAGCCAGAGTCATGAAAAAGGTTCGCCATAAACACTAGTTGTTTTTGGCATATATTTGGCTGGACATTGCATTAAATTCCTTCACTGGTCGGACTACTTCTTTCCCTTTGATGTGAATTTAGGAGACATCATCATACCTTTATTGAATTCATGTCTGAGATTTTGTAAAATTTAGCTCCCGCACTACTCTCCCATGTCTTTGTCTTTTTCTAATTGTCAGTATTATCTTCTTGTTTGTCTGAAACAGACCCGAAGCTCCCGAGCTTGTTAAAGATGCTCATCTGGGCTCAAGGCCAGCTCGAAGAGAGGGCGGTTTATCCCCGCATAACGAACTTGTCAACCGCGAAGCTGGAAGACCATGCTGTATAGGTTTTCTAATGAATAACGCCCACTTCCCCGCTGCCAGTTCGATGTGACATCGATTCTTCATTCGTTATATTAATACAGTGCCAAGAATTTGATCCTCTTAGAGAATGAATACTCGGCTGTCCCCACCCATCTGTACCCATTTGTTTTTCCTGTATATTTACTATTCTTTCCTCATGTTCACCACTTCCTGGGAACAGTTCCCATGTTGTAAGAAAGCTTCAAATCATCTCATGCATTTTGCATTCATTTATGTGATCATCAATCTGACCGACAGGAACCCAAAATTCACATCCTAACAAAGAAACAATGGCATTGGTTTGGAAACAATAACCCTTAACCCTACCTGTAATAATAATATTCGTCCTCCCTCGTACCCAAAAATAACCCAAAAGAAGCCCCCCATTGCATCCATCCATCACTTGGTCTTTAACCAGACGACGTAAACCAAGACGGCATCGCCGCGGCCGACGACGACGTCACTAACAGCGGCATCGCCGTGTCCAACCTTGCCGCCAAGATTCTTACACCCATCATCAAAATTTAGGGCATAGCTCCAAGGATCATACTGGAACCTGCTGCTGCACAGCTGCTGCTTCTTCCTCTGCCCCTGCCTCTTCACGGACACGTCCTTGCAGCAGCCCGCAACCGTCTTGACCGCGGCCCTCAGTCTCCACAACAGCCTCCCACACCTCTGCCTCCTATACCCATTTGCCCATTCCCATTTCTCCACCAACCCCATTTCTCAAAATCAAATCTTTTTCACTCCCCTGGTGAGTTTTCACGACATGGGGTGGGTGATAGATAGAGAAACGTGAAATAGGTAGTGTGACTGTGGTGAGAGGCCTTTATGGGGGAGGAGGAAAGGAGGGGTGTTCTTGGGGAGTACAAGAAGAAGGGAGACAGAGACAGGGACACCCCAGTACGTGCCCTTTTCCAGCTGAACCTCGGGATGCTCGAATTCTTAATCTTTCTTGAGGCAAAAGAGTGAGAAGAGAGAGAGAGAGAGGGTGTGTGAATGTGTTGTCGAATCGTTTGCTCAGAAGGGGGGGGGGGGGATTTGGATTGATTGGATTGGATGTGGATGTTTGGGGTGAGTAAGAACATAACGGATTTGTTTTGGGAAAATCCCCTCATCCCTATTCTTCGGTGATGATTATGTTTGTTTGTTTCGGCTTATTGTTATTGTTTTTAAGGAATTAATGAGTGTTTGAAACTGAGATTAACCACTTAAAACCCAGTTTTTTTATGCATCTTTTTAGGGAGAGACCGATTCAAAGATATACCAAAAGAAGTGGAAGAAGGATTCTGTCATCCTAATCCTAAGAGAAGGGAAAAGGAATGGTGAGAGGAAAACAGGTTTTGTGTGGCAACTTTCAATCATAAATTGACAAAGAGATTAATATACAATCAATTATATCGTATTATAATGTTACATATCTTTGTATGTATATTTATTTGATGGGTGAGAGAGAGGGAATGACACATCAAAATCAGACTTTGAATTTTTTATGGGGAGAAGCTGCTCTGTCTATTCTTCAGCCAAGAAGGTTGCAGAACAGAAGAACCACCACCATCCACCATCTCCTCCTTTTTGGGGGTGGTCCTTTATTGCATTCAATCTTATGTCGGAAGTTTCTTACTACACAGACATGGGAAACGAGAAAACGTGTGTACGCATCAGATTTGAGTGTCTATGCTCAATTACAAAAATAAAAATATCAGGCCAAGGGGTGTCAAACCATATTCTTATTGTCCTCCTCCTCCTACTCCTTATCTTCCTCACCCTCTTTTGTCCATCTCATTACATGTGAGAACAAAATTCTATGGTTTTTCACTTTGGCAGATAAGCATTGAGCAGAGAAAATTTTGGGCATTTTCCCTTTGTATTCATCCCTTAAGGCTGCCTTGTTTTCCCATATTCCCCACCAGAACCCCAACACCACATTTAATTTCACCTGTCTCAATCTTTCTGAAACCCACCCCTGTTGTCCTCTCTTTTCTTTTTCTTCCTCCCCCTTTAAATCCCAATATTCTCAAAACTACAGTTGTTTCAACCACCTTCTCCTCCTAAATATATTGTTCCGAGTTAACATTAGCAGCGTTTTATCATGTCTCCTAACGTTGTCTTGAACACACACGAAACTTCACCTGAATAGGGTTCATACTAACCTTATCTGCACATTGGCCTGGATTAGTACCAAAATCAGTGAGATGCAAAACCATGTGTTATGCTACTTATCTGTATATATATGTAATGACATTCCCTCCTCATAATTAGGCGATTGTGAACAATTCATTCAACTCCTATCACTCTCTGTGTCACAGAATCCTAGCACACCACCCCTCTTTTTGGACAGCTAAAAGCGCACCCAAGAAAGGGCACAATCAAATATGTGTGATTTTAACTGTCTTCTTCTAGTCCTCTTCCCCCCATCTGCAAAAATTTCAACGAAAAGGAAAATCAATCCTCCCCATGTCCCATTTCTCTAATTTGTTTCTTCAAAGTCTTTTGGTATGTGGGATGATGATGAATTTTTCAGGTCCACATCCCTTTCACTTCCTTTCACTACCACTTGCCATTACTCTAGAAAGTTTATCTATTTTACTACCCTCTTTTTTTTTTTTTATCCTCAATTGACATGTCCACAATTTTGGTATCTATTACTTCTTTTGTGTTACCTCAAGCATATAATATTCACATTTTTATTCTCCTTGACCTTCACTTTCATGAAACTTCCCCCACCCCCCAACCCCACCCATCTCTTCTTGCATCGGCTTCTGTTTACGTTTCACGTCGCGTTCTCGTTCCCCGTTCTTCGTCATATCTTCACCCCATGTCGTCAATGCTCGGTGCTGCAGAAAGCAAAAACACAAGGACATCTATGCAAAATACAGTACAAATTCCAAAAGCAATGGCAAAGAAAGGAAAAATCATTCCCTCTTTTCTACGTGGGGGAAATTAGCCATGGGCTTTCAATGGATCCAGAGACCCATTAGTATATGGGCCTCCAGTGAATGTATTCATTTTGATATTCTGGCCCAACCCATCATGATTTTTCACTCTTCAAGTCCGAATGACTCGAAATGAACAATTACATCTTGAACAAAGGGCTCAAACTTTGTAACTTCCATTAACAACCAAAAAAAAATCAATAATTTTTTTGTAAGGATAGATTAAGGTTAGATTAGTGTTTTTTTTGTTCCTTTTTTGGATTACATTCTTTCACAAAGAATCATTATTGAGCCACGAGCCCTTTCCCTCCCACTACTACTCAGTGATTTGATACATATAATGAATAATAAAACAACATCCGGTCAGTTCACAATCCATCTTTTTGTTTTTTGTTTAAATAATTCATCCCTTTGTTGATTTAATTTACTTTATTAAATACTCGGATTGGGATTTGTGGCGGTCATCTCTTCTTCATGGGTGTTCAATCAGATATCATTAAGGCCATTTGCATGATCCAGTGTACTCTATTAAGGTCTTATCTCAAACTATCTCAATGGAGGAAACATTTTTAAGTGCTTTCACATTTACGTCACGTGTCATGCGGTTAATATTTTTCATATCGATTTGAATCCATTCGTTACGTCACGTCATCGTATATTAAATCTATTAAATATTTTATGTGTTCTTACCGTATCATAGGAATAAATAGATGTACCAATTAACCTAAACCTCTAGGTGTACCTAAATTTGTATCCATATGATGTAACATTTGAGTCGTGTCGTTCTTATGCATATTGGGTGAAGGGGGTGAGTGATTAGGATTGGGATTATGGCTAATCTAATCAAGAAAAGGTAAATTGAGTAAAGTTGGGGAGGCATGAGGAGTCATCAAAGTCATCCCTATAAATTATTTGTTTAACATGTCAGAACTAGCACAAGGGAGCTACTGATTTTAGTAGGGCAGTCCCCCTACCCCCAACCCCTTGCAACAACATGTCCATCCACCTAAAGATAATACACCAACATCATCATCGCCACCCACAAAAAAAAAAACAATTAATTTAAATAAACAATAGAAAAACACGTGTTAAAATAGACATTACTGTCGATTTTGAAACCAAACAAACTCCTACTAAAATTCCAAGTCTTTGTACAAACTACAGATTGTATGTATATATGTCGAAGTCTCTGTTTGTCATGATTATTGTTGTATCTTTTTCTTTTTATTTAATTTTATAGGGATTCATCATTTTCTTGCCTTGATTTGTGTTTTTGTTTTTTAACTTTTGAAATCGTGGAAAGAAGAGAAAGGTGGGATTGTGAGTGGGGGGGTGTCGTGATTTCATTCAGGCCGAAAAGGGTCCAAAGCCACGTGACTCCCACCGATCTCCCATTCTTTCGTATTCATTTCGTCTCAATTTTTTCATTCAAACTTCGACTTCCCTTTTTTTTCTTCTTACACTCCCCTGACACAAACACACGAGAGACACGAGGCCACAAATTATGGTAACAACGTTACACACCAAAGGTACAAAAGATTGTCCCTCATGTGTGTGTGTGTGGGTGAACTTTAGTACTAGTACACAAACGACATTAGATGTCCCCCCGAACACGATCGATGGAAAAATGGGTACGACATTTGATTTACTTTCAAGTAATGTTTTCGATTTACGAAATGATTCCACACACACACTCACACCCAAAAAAACAAACGAACCGGATGAAAGGCTTGTATTGTACGTAGAGTAGAGATTTTCCTTTTTTTTTTATATATTTATCGAAGGGGTTACATTAGACTTCTTTTAACATACTTCTAGAATGATGTTTTTTAAAATGTGTTAAAGTTACAAAACCCCTATGAGGTCGTTTCCTTCATAGGATAAGAATCGCCATAAGAATTAAAATTAAAATCCCGAAAACACAAACACACACCCCACACTTGACTTACACACCCCTCACCTAAGAAAGATTTTAATATCAATTTTAAGGGTTTAGTGAATGGATAATATCCCGTTCCCACTACGCTCACTCGGTCTATCATCCTTTTCCTTTTAAATGATATAAATAATGTTTTTCTTTTTTGGGTTTTGGAGAAACTTCAGAAAGCACGAATTAAGTATTTTGGGCTACCTCGGGAATGTTACTAAGAGTTATATATATATATTGAGAACTACGTTGTTTTTATCATTATCATATTGGGATAATTTTGTTTAATAGCGACGATAAACATCGACCTTAGCTTTGATAAAATGTTTAAGATGTTAAGGCGGTTTCTTAGAAATGCAACATGTTTGGCCAGAGAAAAAAAATTGATGAAATCAGTTTTTCGATGAATTAAAACAAGAAGAAGATGGTCCAAAACTTGTTTTCAAAACACAAGAAAACTTAAACTTGAAAAATCCACTAACCAAACCAATTTCTTTAAACATAAGCTAAATTTAAAAAAAAAAATCTCCTTTTAAAAGAATGTTAGTTCTTGTTTTTTCTACACCAAACATGTCCTAAAAAGTATTAGTACATATAATTAATGCAGTAAGATATTATAAAACGTGCCTAATATTTTATTGGGGAGACATGTGGGAGCCAAATAGGGGGGGAAATAGTAGTAGTAATAGGTTTTTATGGAGACATGGGCTAAGCAATCCGACATGGCCATGTGAACACAAAAGTACTATTCTAATTCCTAATCAAACAAAATCTTTGATCATCTCCCTTTTCTTCTTCTTCTTCTTCCTTTCATATCTTTTGACGATGATGATGATTTCTTTAGTTGGGGGGGTTCCTAAACTCGATGACTAAATTTAAACTTCCCCCCACCCCCCAAATTCTTACACCCATTTCTCATTTTTTTCGTTTCCTAGATATATAGACTTACTTATGGTGTTTCATCTCATGTTGTTTTCGTTTCAAACATGAAATGATAATATGACCAAAACCCTAAATGAATGGGAGATGATGGGAGCTTATTGTCTGTCATATTACATGAAGACTAAGAAAGGAGAGTTTTTATCATCATAACGTAATTAGGCCACGGGGAAGTGGGTTGATTGTAGGGGTGAAAACGAGCCGAGCCGAGTTGAGACCGAATAGCCCCAGTCTCTAGTTTGGCTCGATTAGGAATAGTCCGAGCTCGAACTTGATCGAGCTCAAATAATTGGAGCTCGAGCTCGGCTCGGTCCAATTATGGAGAGCTCGAGCTCGGCTCGAAAGGCTCGAATGTAGACTTAATTTTATTAATTTTATTAATTTTTAATTATTTTTTATTAATAAATTATTAATATTTATTATATAATATTATGCTCGTGAACGGCTCGCATCGAGCTGTAAGTGTCTTGGCTCGAGTTCGGCTCATTTCGTTAACGAGCCGGCTCGAATTCGGCTGAAGCTCGGTCAAAATCGAACTCGAATCGAATTTTGACCAAGCCAGCTCGCGAACGGCTCGCGAATATCTCTCTTCGTTTTCACCAATAATTGATCGTGATTCTTAAAGGTTGTTTAGCATTTTTTTGATTTGATGCAAAAACCTATGAAAACTCTTCTCCTTTCATCCTTGAATCGGTTTTCATCCATTTATTATTAATGTGATGAAAATTATATATATTTTTCTATTATTATTTTTAAAGCTTTGGGTATTATTTAAGAACATGACAGGAGTGACTCAGCTTTGTCTTAAAATATTTCTTCTCCCTCTCATTCCTCCAATGTCATCCTCCCATTCCTAAACCTCCGGACACTCAAAGGGAAGCACGCTCCCCAATGGAGCCATCCTCCGCGTCGCTGCCTCCGCTCGGCCTCCACAGACCCTCTTCCTCCTCCGCCATGGCGTCGACTTTGGGCGAGGACCCGCCTCAGCAACCGCGGCAACAACAGCAGCAGCACTTGTTGCACGACTTTGACAACTCGGCGAGTGCGGTATCCTTCGGGTTCGTGGCCACAGTGATCTTAATATCCATGTTCCTAGTCATGGCGATATTCGAGAGGTTCCTCCGGAGCACGTCCCCGGAGTTCTCGAACGCTGCCGGGGGTTCCTCTGGGGGAGACAATGGTCACGGAACGGTCGTCCGGATAAGGGACATGGAGGCACAGATGGGATTCAATGGGAAGCTCAGCTATCCTTCTTCTCCCAAGGTAACATTCTCTTGGTTATAATTTTACCTACTCATTAAAAAATTGGCTTTTCAATTTTGATGAAAAAAGCTAATTTTTTCATGTTTTTCTTTAGGTTTTTTTTTTCAATTTTAGTTATTTTATTTTTATATATATTTTTGGGGGGGTGAAAGTGAAGGACATTTTGATGGGAAAAGGGAAAAGGAAGAAAGGGAAAGGAGAAATTGTTTTGTCTGCCTATCACCTTTTGACTTTATTGTCAAAATTGATCTTGACCATTTCTTTTTCTGTGATTCAATTTAAAATAAATAAAAAATAAAAAAAAAACATTTGGTTTGTTTTGCTTTGCTTTGCTTTTGTGTCTTTCGCTGCCATTGCAACAAGAACAAAGCACTCATTTTGTTGGCCTGACATTTTCTTCTGTTTTCTTAATAAAATACAAAAGGAAGAAAAAGGAAAAGCTTTTCCTTTGCCTCCCCCCTCCCCCACCCAAAATGTCATATCCCTTTCAACCCCAATTTTTGTTTCTTTCCTTGATACAAAACAATTAGCACCAAATTCCCCCCTAATTTAATTTAATTTAATTTTATAATAAATAAAGTTGGGTTATCCCAACTTTTTTTGCTGATGAGTTGTGTCTGTCTTTGTGTATGAGAGTAGTGAGTGTGCCCACCTTCATCACTCCATGATTAAATATATTTAATTTTTTTTTATTAATTTTTGTAACATGGGTAGTTCCACCAATGGAGGATGATGATCATCCCAAGAACAATCCCTTGATTTTGCACATATTACTAATTTTAAAAAGAAAAAGGAAAGTGGGTGTGGGTCATGTCTGATTCGTACATAATATGCACAAAATCATTCTCAATTGGCTGTTTTAAGAACTTGTCCAAATCGATTTGCTGATCTCTCTCAGTGGGATATGCTTTGCTTATGTTGTTGTTATTCAAATGTTCTTTGTTGGCAAGCTGTTTTCATCATGTCGAATGTGTGACTTAGAAATGAGTTGTAAAGCTGTGGACACATAGTTAAAATGTATAATGTTGGTTAGGATAAAATACAATATCATATCACTATTGTCCCCCCCCCCCCCCCAAAATTTTTTTAGTGCAAACCTAGAATTATTTGTTTGGTGGTCCAACAACAAAGACAAAGTGTATGTGTGTGTGTATAATCAGGCCAAAGTTTGTTCCATTACAATAATAGTAATAATTCAAGAAGCTTCCCATGACTTCATGTCTGAGGCAAGTCCATTGTTTATGCCCCAAGTCGGTCATTTTGTACACTGGTCGAGACCGATTCTTCGACATTCTCATTGGGCGCTACTGGAAACGATCGTTTGGTTTGCTTTCGTCGTGGCTTTTGGCGATATGTGACTGGGCGATGGTTGATATGATGCATTTCCCATTTTGCAGATGACAGTGTACACCAACGGGGTTTCGGTGCTGATGCCGGGGGACCAGGTCCCAACCTTCATCGCTCACCGTGCTCCCGTGTCATGTCCTCCCGAACGAATGCCCTGGCCTCCCCACCAAAACCTTCCTCCAACCCCTCATTTCATCCCGGGCCCAAGCTAAGGCTTCAAGGACTCTGAATATCCCTGCAGATCCACAAAGGCACCGAACAAGGACCGCACCATTCCAATACTTCTTATACCGGGATCAGCAGGAATTCCGGGTGATGGTCGGTTTCGATGCATGAAGGTGTCTCGTATATGTTGCTCGGATTTTGAAGGGGGCGCAAACTCAATCTCCAGCCCTCCATACTGGAGAGGGAGTCCTTGGTTCTTTATATGAACATTCTAAACATGTAAAGAGCATTATTATTAATGGATTATTGTTCATATTTCTCCTTTATCACAAGTAATCTTCAATTAACCTTTTTTATTCTTTACATGTGACATGGTTCCTAAACATTACTTGATTTCTTAATAAGATATGATTGATGATGAAATTACTTTTACATCAACAACAAATATTTCATTGGAATTATTGGACATGGGCAACTAATGTACTCAACTCACCTTTTCTTTTTCTTTCCTTTTGGATTGAAAGGAGTACATCTTTGTTCAATTTTGTTCTGAGGCATGATGGGGGACCAAAATTCAATCATGGATCAATATTTAAGGCTTGTGATGGAAGAATGCAATGATTCTTGTAGCTGAAAATTTAGGGTTCGACTCCCTTCTCCATCCCTTCAATCAAGCCAACATTAGGAATCATGCAATCAAACAAATTCTTAATCATCATTCAAAGTCAATCAAGATTTTTCTTATTTTCTTTTTGTTAGTGCTAGTGATGGATCACCCCCCCCCCCCCCCTCAATTGTCAAACATTAACAATTCAATACAGTAATCATTAAAACACACTCACCCGATTTAGTTTGGTTAGAAAAAAATTAAGGATGTAAGTAGAGCTGAGAGGATAAAGCTTGTTCATAATATGGTGAATGGTGATGGGAACATCGAGACAAACCTAATATTTTTAAGGTTTCTGTTATCGGGTGCCTCAGGGAGAGATATAAATAGTAAGAACATAATTATTAGTATCATTAAACATAGTTTTCTGATTTTAATATAAATACAACTTATAAATATATTACAAGCGCAAAAAAAACAAAAACGAAATCGAGTGCCAAATCGACAAAATCCTATTTTTAATTATTGGGGCAATTTGAGAATACAATTAGTATTCATAGCAGGCAGTTAATGGTAAACTAAAATGTGACATGAATAGCATAATCATGCAGTCTTCTCTACTTACGCTGATTTCGATTTGGCTTGATTTATGTGTCATAGAAGAAATTTTAGGGATTTTTTTGAAAATCTAACAGGGGAAACTACTTATTACTTAGTTTTTTGTTTAATTTCTTTCTAAATATTTGGGTAGGATTAGGAACATAATCTTAAAAAATGAAAGAAATAAATAATTCCAATAAAGAAAGCGAGTACGAGGAATAATTATTTCGTTTTCAAATGGGCCAACTCTAAGTGGGCCTATCCAGTGGTCCAGAAGTGGGCCCAATGCCACGTGGACAGAGAGACAGACAATTTTTTTCCCCCTCAAATGAGGTTGGAAAATGCCAAAGAATTTCTTTTTAAAAAAAATAGAGGGAGTCATCCAAGTAATGCAAGAAAACTAGCAAAACGATTAAAAGTAAGATTAAAATGTTTTAAATTCAATTATTGGATGGGCCGAAAATTGGCAATGGCCCATTGGGACCAGCCCAATCACTTTTTTTTTTTTTATTCTTAGAAGTAGGAAGCGTTTTGCTGAATAAATCCTTGACGACAATTGACATCAAACATCTCTATATCTTTTTAAAAGAAATAATTAAAAATAAAAGGAGGATATTGTTTTTTTTTTTCAACACATACGTAACGAGAAAGCTACATACCTTAATGTTGCACTTAACAAAGAGGGGAAATGGATTATGGCTGTTGCAGGAGTTGACGGGCTAACAACACCAAACCCTCCCATTTGTTTTTCAAATGACTTAATATTGATAAGGTTTCGATTACGTGTGGTTGATCGATCCTCTTGTAGGCTGGTAAGGTTTGGCCATGTCCAAATCATCTGAGTTTTGAACTTTTTCTGTTCGAATGTTAAGAGTTAGGATTGGTCTATAAGAGGAGGGCTCTTTGTCTCTTTTCTTCTTTCATTGCAAAGCTAACCCTCCCTCTCTCTGTTTGTCTGGATTTGGGGGAGGGAAAAGGAAGAAGAAAGAAATGGAAAACACAAATCTTGGGAAGAAATAATACTCGTGTTCTCTCTTGAAACAATCAATCACTTAAACACATGGCATAGACTTTGGTGTGGGTGGTGGTGACATTGTTGGGAAGTGGGAATGTTTTTGGTTTCCACCGAGGATTTAATAAAAGATCACTCAGACAATGCCTACCAAGGTTAGTGAAACAAAAGTCCAACGAGATCCGGAAATCGAAGCAAATGAAAGAGGAAAAAAAACCCACAAACCCTAAATCAATCACATGTCGATTCTGGAAGGTGTAGTTTAGTGGGGGAGCACTTGAGAGGGAAAAATGGGTGACAAAAAAAGATTGACATTGACACGTGATGACGCTACGTGTTTGTTTAGTAGTAGTTTGTGCTTCATATGGTTTTTGTGATTAGGATAAGGATAATAAAAATATATATATATAAAGCTGTGGTGTGGGGACGCGGCTAACGTGCCGTTAACGGCATCTTACGTGATTTGTACTAATTTCCACCCCGAATTAGTACAATGTACTAATTCGGTTAGTACATTTTGAAATTACTAATGATGTACTAACACTGTAGTTAGTACAGTGTACTAAGTGGAACTGTTCTTGTACTAGTAATGATTAGTACAATGTACTAATGGGAACTGTTCTTGTACTAGTAATGTACAAGTGTACTAGTTGGTACGAAACAGGAACAGTAAGTCTTAGTACACTGTACATATGTACACTGTACAAGTGTACTAGTTGGTACGAAACAGGAACAGTAATCATTAGTACAGTGTACATATGTACACTGTACAAGTGTACTAGTTGGTATGAAACAGGAACAGTAACGTTTAGTACAGTGTACATATGTACAGTGTACTAGTGTACTAATTGGTACGAAACAGGAACAGTAACAATTAGTACAGTGTACATATGTACAGTGTACTAGTGTACTAGTTGGTACGAAACAGGAACAGTAACAATTAGTACAGTGTACATATGTACAGTGTACTAGTGTACTAGTTGGTACGAAACAGGAACAGTAATCGTTAGTACAGTGTACATATGTACACTGTACTAGTGTACTAGTTGGTACGAAACAGGAACAGTAACGATTAGTACACTGTACATATGTACACTGTACTAGTGTACTAGTTGGTACGAAACAGGAACAGTAACGATTAGTACACTGTACATATGTACACTGTACTAGTGTACTAGTTGGTACGAAACAGGAACAGTGACGGTTAGTACATTGTACATATGTACACTGTACTAGTGTACTAGTTGGTACGAAACACGAACAGTGTATCTTAGTACATTGTACATAGTATTACTAATGAAAAAGTAGTGATTTATAGTACGATGTACTAACTACAGTGTTAGTACATTATTAGTAATTGCAAAATGTGCGTCCCAATCAAAATGTACATTATTACTAATAATGTACTAACACTGTAGTTAGTACAGTGTACTATAAATCACTACTTTTTCACTAGTAATACTATGTACAATGTACTAAGATACACTGTTCCTCTTTCGTACCAACTAGTACACTAGTACAGTGTACATATGTACAATGTACTAACCGTCACTGTTCCTGTTTCGTACCAACTAGTACACTAGTACAGTGTACATATGTACAGTGTACTAATCGTTACTGTTCCTGTTTCGTACCAACTAGTACACTAGTACAGTGTACATATGTACACTGTACTAACGATTACTGTTCCTGTTTCGTACCAACTAGTACACTAGTACACTGTACATATGTACACTGTACTAATTGTTACTGTTCCTGTTTCGTACCAACTAGTACACTAGTACACTGTACATATGTACACTGTACTAATTGTTACTGTTCCTGTTTCGTACCAACTAGTACACTAGTACACTGTACATATGTACAGTGTACTAAACGTTACTGTTTCTGTTTCGTACCAACTAGTACACTTGTACAGTGTACATATGTACACTGTACTAACGATTACTGTTCCTGTTTCGTACCAACTAGTACACTAGTACAGTGTACATATGTACACTGTACTAACGATTATTGTTCCTGTTTCGTACCAACTAGTACACTAGTACAGTGTACATATGTACAGTGTACTAACCGTTACTGTTTCTGTTTCGTACCAACTAGTACACTTGTACATTACTAGTACAAGAACAGTTCCTATTAGTACACTGTACTAATCATTACTAGTACAAGAACAGTACCATTTAGTACACTGTACTAACTACAGTGTTAGTACATCATTAGTACATAGTACAATGTACTAACTTCATTAGTACATTGTACTAAATCGGGGTCGAAATTAGTACAATTCACGTAAGATGCCGTTCACGGCACTTTAGCCGCTTCCGTGGTGTGGGGATGAGAGGAAAAGACTCGTCACCCTCCTCCACTCGTGGGACATTCATTCATTTTTTAAAGATTTGGTTAATGGGCAATGTTTGGGATACACCAAACTACGCCCAAAATGTCACCATTTACACTATAAACTTTTCATGACATGACTACATTATCAAATGATCCATCCCTCCCAAAGTACATCCTCGTAATTGTGGGTCTTCTTGAATTTGAACTTTTCAAATTGTTCCTCAGAGTTTCGAATTGCTTCGTATACAATCCCTTTTTCTTTTTTAATTGATGAAATACTTTTTAATGCACAACTGTACTCCAAATGTGATGATGATAAGAATGCAAACTTTGGGGATGGATTTTATTTTATTTTGTTTTTGTTGTGTGGAAGTCAAGCACCTAATTTGTCGTTTTTGGGAAAAGGAAAAAAAAAACAAGGGAAAGTTCCAAAATATGATTTTCAATTCATGGAATATAAATCTAAAATGAAAACAAAATCGTGGCCCCCCTCACCCTCCTAACATCAAACAGCGACGGGTTAAGAATTGAGATCAGTCCCTAATCTATCATTAGCCACAATCTTTATCTATTTATATTACTAATTTAGGAAAAAAAAACGCACAACCATTGAAATAATTAAGTAAAATTTAATTTTAGAAACATAAAAACATAGTTGCACGTGAGATCGGGCTCTTAACAAGATCATTTCAGTAAGTTACCAAATTATTACTTGAACAAAACAGCAGATCAATATCCCACGTACATCACATTGGTGGGCACAAACATCATGGAGAAAAAAAAAGGACTAACCTTTTTCTTTTAATAAAAATCCATGACAAGACATCATTATCTTTTGGGATGTCTTTATTTCTTAATGGGCTAAGTGGCATTGATCTTAAGATTATGTCCAAATAAAAAAAAATGACAAATATTCCTTAACACTTAAGCATGGGTTGTGATATATCCAATTTAAAATATTCAGGTAGAAAGAAAGTAAATAAGACCATAGCAAAAAGAAAGAAAACATTGTTTTAGTACCGATCCGAAAATTTCGAATGCTATGCAACAAACATGCAAATAAGGCGTTACTTGGGAACCGAAACGTTGCGTTTGGGGGGGGGGGGGGGAGGGGGGGACTGCGATGTGTGCCGGGGCACCTGCAATTTAAACATCGTACTGAGGAACAACAACGGCAGAACATCATCAAAAACTAAGAACGTACTCACTCCATCCCTCGTCACGCGATTATTCAAGTTGTACAAATCTATTTACGCTTGATTAGAATAAGTGGGGACGAAAATTCGAATACTAAATGGGAAAGAAGAATCAATCAATCCCTTGGTCATAAATAAAAATTATTCATACGAGGAAGAAGAAAGAAGGAAGAGGTAAAAAAAAAAAGCAAACCAGAGAGACAGAGAGAGAGAGAGAGCTTCTGCTAGTCTTGTCTTTCCCTCCTCGAAACCTGGCGTACCTTTCCCAACCCAACCCTGCCCGAATTGATCAAAGTTCTTGCCTTTTCTTCATTCCCGACGGGACCCATCTCTCGGTTTTCGACGCCGACGCCGTCGCTTTCTGGGTTTCTGTTTGTTTTCCATTTTTGGCTTCGAGTAGGGGGAGCGAAGAAACAAGAGGCGGGTATGTGGAAATGATTCGTTTTTTATTTGTTTTGTGGGGTTGGAGGATCTCTTTTTGATTCCCTTGATCGGTTTTGAAAAGGGTGGTTGCCCTGTTTTTTCAAGTGTAGATCCATTAGCTCGTGTTCTCCTCTGTTCGAAGCGACGAAAGCAACCCCCCTGGGATTAGTTTAACCTGTTGTTTACCGACACATGCAGACGAGTATCATACCCATATATTATTTGTTTGATCGAAAGAGGGTGAACCTCTGCTTTTTGCTGGATCGTGGTGGTGCTTATTTTGGCCTCGCTAGGATGGATGGTGGTGTTTATTTTGCAGTTGTTGTAGCTGGGGTTGGGTTTGGGATGCGATGATGTGCTGCTGATGTTTCCGGGAGTGTTCATGCTTTTAGGACTTACACTTGAAGGAAGCTTGTTTTGTCCTGTGAGTCTAGAATGCTTAGGGTAGCAGCATCCCTTTTTTTGCCAAACCCCACCTACCTAACTAATCGTCAACTAACTGCAATGATTGCTTGAAATAGGAATTTGCCAAGTATATTGTGGTTTTGGTAATCTAGTTATCGGCATGAAAGCGTTCTATGGCTATTTATTTGGGAATGATTTTGGCAGCGAGAGGATGTCCCTGCATTATTTGCTCATCTGGGCTCCTCTTCTTTGCTTTTGTAGAAGAGGAAAGGCAGCTTCTCGTGGGTTTGTTATGAGACGAGGAGTAGAGCCAGTGATTGTCGATGAAGCAAGTCAAACCATGGAAACATCTGCTGCAAAGGAAGAATTCATTCTTTGATTGGGTATGTAGTGGTGCTCTGCTATATCGAATTTTTAAGGAGCAGAGTTGGTAATCGACTGTGGTTGCTGTATTCCCGATATTGTATAAATATCGATGCAGGGAAGATGTGATTTCAAGATGAAACAACTACCGTTTATGGTAGTAATATGCGTCGCAATGTTATTCATTGTTTATAGTACCACCAAGTATCAATATCGTGAAGCAGAGGTAACTCGCTGTTTCTTACCGTATCTCCTGTGACTTTCATTTCATTTTAGACAGTGTTGACTGGAATGCCCAGTGCTGTTTGCGATATTTTTCCTTGGAGCTACTCTATTTCTCGTCTTTCATAGCTGCATTTTTTCCAGTGAATTGATTATTTCCTTTGCTTCCTTTGCCCATGACCACCAGATGGAATCAAAATTGAACCCTTTTGGTGCAGTAAAGGTAGGGGTTTTGCTTTTTTCAAGATGATCTCTTCGAATTAATGTGGACGAGTTTTCCGTCACCTAGATGGAAAGCTTGATAAGTTAAAACTTTATTTTTGTTTCAGTGCCATTATGGTCTTATTTATGAAATCTTTATGCACCATTATTCTCCAGGAAACTCAATCATTTTCTTGGAGCCTTAAAAATCTTCCACGAGGCATCATACAGGCCAGATCCGATTTGGAGATGCGGCCTCTGTGGTCGTCTAGTAGCCAAAGATCTAAGGTCCATACATTTTTCATAGGAGTCATTGGCAATTTGGATCTTGATCAATTTTGTTTAACTCTAGGATCCAGTTCGGGTTCTGTTGTTATGGCTCGAATATTTCTGTTCGACTGAGAATTGGATTCTGATTGGGTATTAATGGTGGCGCACATTCCAGGTCAATTTGAGGAGTGATGAAATCGAGGAGTCCAGCTATCAATATTTACTTGCCATGCCTGTTGGTATCAAGCAAAAGCAAAATGTCGATACAGTTGTGCAGAAGGTGATTTTCTTTTTTTTTTTTTTTGCGTGCCTCCATTGGTGGTACTCAAAAGGATGTGAGTGGCATTGACTAATTTTACGATTTCAGTTTCTTCCAGCGAATTTCACCATAATGCTATTCCATTATGATGGCAAAGCTGATGCATGGGGAGATCTTGACTGGAGTTCCAAGGCTATTCATGTGATTGCCCTCAACCAAACAAAATGGTAAGTATGGTTAATGATACGAGGTGGTTTTGATAGATATTCGAATGGAAAGGACGTTGAGTTCTGATGCAGAATTTTTCACTTCTACTGGTTTGTAAATCAACCATTTGCAAGTTATTGACTTCTAAAAGAACAAAATTACTTCTGGGTAAACATTCCGTGCTATTTTCAGGATTAGTTGACAGCGGTTTGGAAATTTCGATTGTAGGTGGTTTGCGAAACGGTTCCTGCATCCGAGCATTGTGCACAAGTATGATTATATATTTCTTTGGGATGAAGATTTGGGGGTTAAGAACTTTGACCCCAGGAGGTAGAATATGTGACCTTTACCAACATAGTTGTTCATGCGACATATTTAAATCTAAATTTCCTAGGAAGTGGACTTTCCCTGTTTAATGTATTTTGCCGTTAGAATAAGTCTTCCTGGTGCGTGAAGTGTTGTTCTTACAGGACGGATATGTATTTTCTTTGTCTGTGTTATTCAAAGGTAAGTTTACAGAAACTGCCGTTTTTCCTATTTATTCAGGTACCTGAGAATAGTAAGGTCAGAACAGTTGGAGATATCTCAACCTGCTCTCCACCCAAATTCAACAGACATACACCACAGAATAACCGTTCGTGCTAGATCGAAAAGATTCCACACGTAAACAGAAAACAACTCTCTAAAGTAAAGCATTTGGGCAGTATTGGTTTTGGAGCAGTTGAACCGATTTCTGTTCTGTCATATGTCATGCAGGAGGGTATATGATGTCAGAGGCAGCACCAAATGTACAAACACAAGTTGGGGTCCACCTTGTACTGGGTGAGATTTAGATTCTCTTGAACTCTGGGACTAACAGTTGCAGAAATTTAGTTCCCATGTTTGAATATATCATTGGCTTAAAGCATCGATTCTGTGATCAGAACTTGCTCATATATTTCTATTCTTCTGTCTTTTAATCCACTTACTTGATAGCTGCAGAGGTAGAATTTATGTGTGCTGACGTACTCAAATAGTCTTAACTCAACAATGCCGCCCCAATTGTAGGTTTGTTGAGGGAATGGCTCCGGTGTTCTCAAGAGCTGCTTGGTTCTGCACTTGGCACCTCTTACAGGTTCTTGCAAATCTTCCGCTATCTATTCAAGTTGTTTCTAAGTGATGATCAGCTAAGAGTAATGCTATATAAGCTTTTCTTGGCGAGTGCTTGCATAGGTTCTTATGCACAAGAAAGTGTCTGTAAATACTTCTCTGGTAGTTATGTTTTTCCTCGCTGAGTCTTGGAAAACTGACTTTCATTCGATCACCGCTGGCAGAATGATCTAGTACATGGTTGGGGGATGGATATAAAGCTCGGCTACTGTTCACAGGTAAGGTTGCGGGCTTTCTCGCGTGCAATCGACATTGTCTTGATCCTTTTATAATTAGTTTGACATGATTTGAACAGGGTGATCGGACAAAGAACGTAGGAGTGGTAGATAGCGAGTACATAGTTCATCAAGGTATACAAACATTAGGGGGAAATGGCCCTCCGGGAAGGAAGGTAAACATCTGACCCATCCTACGGCTATTTCCTTTGTTACTTATGGATGTATTGATCGTGTTTCCTGCACCTCTAGGGCTCCAGCATCGAGGATGTCATCAAGGTGATCTGCGAGAAAATCGCGCACCCTTCTTCTTGTTACCCGAATTATCTGACTATATCTACCTTTTCCTTTGCAGCGCCACATCCCGTCTGGCATGGATCCCCGAGCCGAGGTAAGAAACTCGGTTTGCCGATGATGTTAGGAGTTAATTCTCTTTGGGTTGGAGGTTTTAATGTCATCGTTGCTTGTTAAACCTCGACCAGATAAGGAGACAGTCGACGTGGGAACTTCGCGTGTTCAAGGACAGATGGAACAAAGCCGTCGAGATGGACAAGGACTGGGTCGACCCTTTCCCCAAGTATTCACAGCCAACAGAAGATGAGCGGCGGAGACATTGACAGAGGAAGCGCAACATGAAAACCTCAGCCGAACGAAAACACACAAACTCGCAACCCTCCCAAAAACTACGATACAGTGTAAATCTAGTCTTATTTTTCTTTCCTTATTGAAGTCACGCTTAGTGAAAAGAAAAAGTTATACATTTCTCCCACGGTTTGATTCATTACATTTAGTCACTTGCACATGCCTGTAACAGTGGCCGTCGCCCGTACCAATGACGTCGAGAGCAGCCACCGCAAGTCGGAGATCATTCGAAATTTTTTTTGGCAAAATAAAAACATATTAGCGTAATTTCGAGTACGATTTTTCTTAAATTCGTGCACATATTAAGATCTACAAACTTTTTTTTTTATAAAAAAATGTTTATGATGCAGTCGAAATAGCAATTATTATTCCTCACCAATCCTAGTAAAGCAATGAGATGTTTTCCATAATTTCTGAATTAATTATAATCTATTACTTTTTATTAAAATATTATTATGGAAACCATCTCCCAAAAAGTATCACAATCATCAATACAATAAACACGAGTAATTTTTGTATGAATTAAAAAAACAATAACCCAAAAAGAAGAAAAGAATAAATTTGGATGAATGTTTTGTTTGAGTTAAATTATTTCAGTGTGAGAAATATCATTGAAAAATAATTTGGACTACTTCTCAAAAAAAGGAAAAAGAACAACAAAAACTCATACATCTAATTATAGTTATTTCGTAAATGGTTAGGTAGGATCTCATTTCAAAAGAGAGAGTAATTAATTTTTCTTAAAAAAAATTTTTCCATTTCTCAGTAATGCCTCACGGTGTATATATATATGTATGATCCTAGGCTCAATTCATTCATTCATTCATTCCATCAGAGAAAACCACAGTGCTCAATTCATTCATTCCCTTAGACATGGCTTCCGTGAAATCAGCGCCATCAACTGCCGCAATACTGACAGTTTCGATCTTTGGTATGATGTTGCTCGTGGATGTGTCCATAGCCGATGACTACATGTGCAGCCTCCGATGTGAGGCAAGTGCGCACATTCAAGAGATTGGCAAGATTATACTCGTTGCAAAAGCGCATGTGTTCGTGATTTCTGTCGGACCAAAAGCATCTGCAAGAGTTCATGCAAGAAATATTGTGACGGTTTGGGCAATCCTCCTGAAAAATGCATCGAGGAATGTGAATCCAAATTCCGTACAGGGCTGCCGAGTCCAGATTATTGAACATGCTTTTCGTTATTATATCTTGAATAACTTCAAAAGAAACAGCCCCAAGGTATGACAGACACTCACCAAAGGCCCTACGATTATTAGTTTCGCAAAACGAAATATGTTCGAGTAATTTGGTTTAGTATTTATTACAACACGTGACTCTCAACACTTGATCACTAGCAGAAATGAAACATCTGATTAACTATTAATGACTACGTTTAGCAACAAAATTTCTAGGCCACAGCTACGGGCCATAATTGCTCATATGGAAAGGAGATGTTTTAGTATAAATAGTTGTTCTTAGGCATGGTACAAACTCACATCAATACTTCTCTATGGACATATATTGTCATTATTATTTACAAGCATTAATCGTCGATGGAATCTGTAAGTGCTTCCACTTAAGGCTGCCCATTCGCTGTCTTCCTCTCTTTCTTTCATTTCATACGGCGATCACACGTTCAACGAATCCTCCAGGCACTAGTTGACCCGTAGTGCCAGAGATTTTGGAAGTGTTTGAATCCGGCTTATCCGCGGTCACTTCCGGAACGAACAGATAACGATGAGGATGATGATGGAGTTGATTACCGATGGTTTTCATGTCGTTTATCGGCCACGTCTCAACTTTCGACTCTTGAGTAAACCGAGCTTTGAGACACGGAAATACATTGGCGAACTGCCTTACACCAGTTTCGATCAGCCGAATCATATCTCGGAAGTCGACTCTATAAAAGGTTGATTCAGAACGTATACATTTCTCCAACAGTTTGACTTAACAGCGGCAGCGGCCACCGCATAAACGAAGTCTGACTTAACGGGGGGGAAATGTCGGATATCATTCTTATTATAATAAAATTTATCAAGGCAAGAAAGAAAAAACGCATCTTAGCAGAGTTTCGAGTTTGATTTTCTTAAAGTTGATCGTATATTCAAATCTACACTTTTTATTATTTTTTTATAAATTTGAAATATGGTCATTATTAATCCTCACCAATCCAAGAAAACCAATGAGATGTTAATTAATTTAGTAATTAATATAATGCTTTTTGTTAATAGATTATTATGGAAACTATCTCCAATAAAGTATTACAATCATCAATACCGTCAAAATAAATAAACGCTGGGAATTTTCGTATGAGTTAGAAAACAACAATAACCAAGCAAGAGAGAGTAAATAATTTTTCTTCAAAAGTTAAAGTTTCGCGGCAGTAAGACCTCACGGTGTATATAAATATATGTATTATGCAAGGACGATTCACCGCAGTGGTCCAATAATTCCCTTATACATGGCTTCCGTGGTATCAGCCCCATCGGCCGCCGCGATACAGACCGTTTCGATCTTTGCTATGATGTTGCTCATGGATGTATCTGTTGCTGATCTACGAATGTGCGTTGACCGATGTGGAAGCTGGGGCAAGGCTTCTCGAGATTTTGCTTCTAGTTACAGCAAATGTCTTAATTATTTCTGTCAAACTAAAAGCGTATGCAAGCGTTCATGCAAGAAATATTGCGACGAAATTGGCGTACTTGCGGATCTATGCCACAGTGATTGCCAATTCAAATTTTGTAGAGGACTGCCAGAGGTTTGGTTCCGAACAAGAACGTCCATTCATAAGAAATTTAAGATTGGGTTCGCATAGATTATTCCTCCCACTCGAGTTCTAAATTTGTTCCTTGCTCTTTTGGTGTGTTGTATTGCAGATGACGAGATGTCCAGGGAGTGAAGAGGGCGTCGGGGTGTGACGGAGGGCGAGGGCGACTGCCTGTGGCCGTGTTAATGCCCAATGGGGTTGTAATAGAACTGTTTTGTTGCAGTAAGACTATATATCAGATTGAATAAATTATTGCGCCCCAGACGATTGAACATGCTTTACAGAGGAAGCACGGCATAAAAACTCAACCGAGCCGCCGGTCCACGTAGAATGAGAAGGAACACACAAACTCGCACCTCTTCCATAACAACTACACAGTGTAAATTCTAGTATTTTCTTTTTCTTCACCTTCTTATTGAAATCACGCTTAGTAAGAATGAAAAATGGCATTTCTTCCGGAGTTTGATTCATTACATCTAATCACTTCAAATAAAATTACAAAATAAATGAATATTGCGAGTATGCTTATGAATTAAAAGAACAACAATAACCCAGAAAATAGCAAAAGGAATGTAAAAGTTGCACCATGTTTGAGTCCAATTATTTTAATGACACATATAAGCGGAAAATGTTAGGAAAAATATCAGAACTTTTAATTGAAATATTAATTAAATGAAAAATAATTCAAATTTCTTTTCTGGAAAATAAAAAACAGCAAAAATTTAGATATATGTCACGTGTAATTTGCACGAGGTTAGGTCAGATTCTTCCTCGAGAGAGACTAATTAATTTCCTTCAAAAAGAAAAGAGGCTCTGGAGAGACTAATTAATTTTTCTTCTAAACTTTCCATTTAATGATAAAAGTATATCTTTTCACCTATAAAACTAGCTTGAACTTTAACTCGATCACTATACGCATCTCTCCCCGCACACACACATCGCAAAAAATATTACGTCAGCTTTCAATCGTTTCCCTTAGACATGGCTTTCGAGGGGTCCGGACCGACCACTGCCGCGGTTCTAATCGTCTCGACCCTGGCGGTGATGTTGTTTATGGATGTGACGGTTGCCGAAGTTAGCTATTGCCACAATGGATGCGAGAAAGCTTGCGACGGGGTGGAGTGGTGTGTGGACGAATGCAAGCAAGAGTACTGTCAGAGCCATCAGCACTGCATAGATACATGCCACGAGACTTGTAGGAAGAAAAAGCCATTTTTCAAGAGGTGCTTTGCGAGTTGCCTGAAACAGTACTGTAATGGAATGTATGATTTCGCCAAAGTTTTGCCTCCGGAAGAGGCGCGTCTCTCTGGTGCGTATTCAATACCCATTAGTAAAATCTTTTAGATTCAATAGGGTACAAACTTAAGTCGGAATCTTCAACCCCTTGACCTACGGATTATGTTTTCCGAACACGCCCTTTCTTTATGCTCTCAATGTTTGTTCTCCGATTCGTCGTCCTTCGTCTAATGGCACCTAAACTCTGTTCAATGATGACGTTGTTTATGGATGCGTCGGTTGCCAACTATAACCTATCGCCATAAAGGATTCGCCTGAGAGGTGAAGATGTATGTATTAACGAGTGTAGGCATGAGTACTGTCACAACCATCGGCACTGCATAGACGCATGCTCAGAACATTGTGAGAGTAAATGGCAAAAGGTGGTTAGCAAAATGCCTAAAACCATCATTTATTATGTGTTCCATGATTTTGATGAAGCACAAGCACACAACACTCTCGGACACATCAAGGCTGTGTTTGGTAAAATCATAAAAATAAAAATTGGCTAATAATTTATATATAAAAAAAAGAGATAAAAATTGGAAGGATAGAAAGGGTAATGAAATTTGCAATAAAATTGATGAGTTTTTTTAAAGTTATTTCTCCCAGCCTACGAATTACATTGAAAAATATTATCACCATCTCAAACATTTTCCACGTCATTATATTATAATAGGGATTATGTTTTTTTTTTTGGGGGGGGGGGGGGGAGTCATCGACTATTTTTTGACTCTTCTTCCCAAGAGACAGAAATTCAACCAACTCCCTTCTCCTCCAAGCTAAGGGAAGAAAACCAAAAGAAAAAAAAAAAACAGCGGAATTCCCCAGGCGCATATCACCTCCCTCCCTCCCTTTGCTCGTAACCGTTTTCCGCGTTCCTCCTCCCTCCCGGAGGCGACGCCGTCGTCGTCGTAGACAAGGCCGCTGACGAGTTGACCGACTTCCCTGCCGCCCATGGCCGGTCGATACGACAAGAACCCCTTCGACGAGGACGAGGTCAATCCTTTCTCGGTGAGTAGCCTCAGTTGCGATCGGGGCTGTTCGTTTTGGTTAGATTTCAGCCTCGGTTGACTTTGGAAGTGGCTCTCCGCTTGATTTGGGGTGGTTGTGTGTTTTTTGTGGTGGTTGAGCTGATTCGGTGGGTTTGGTTGTGCGATCGGGTTAGATCTGACTGTTCGTGGAGTAGAGAGAGGACTTTTTTGCTGCTGTTGTTGTTTAATTTGTTCGAGGATTTCGCTGATTTGAATTTTGGACTTCTGAAGGATCCTGCTGTTAGGAGCAAGCCTGCATCCAATTTCGGCGGTGGCGCCTTCTTCACTTCTGTAAGTCTTGCTTTACGCATCTTTGGTTGTTTGTTGTCGCCCATTGTATTGCTTGAATGTGGAAGTTTGCCGTTGGTTTTTCCGCCTACTTCCTGTGTCTTGGGACCGCCTCATGAAATCATTTCCTTTTGGTAGTATGATCTGTTTTATGAGGAACGGTCAATAATATCCAATAGCTGATCAAATAGATATAAGGTGGCCTTTTAGAGATCTGTTATTCTTAAGTTTAAGTCCCCCAAACAACGTTGACATCTTTGGAAGCTCAGGATTCTGTCATTGAATGAGTGTAGAATGAAGACTTAATAATTCTAGAACCACAACACTACCCTCTGGAGTCAGAATTTTCTGCATGTCTTTCATGAGTATTGCCAACTATTATTAGATGAATATATTATAAACTGCATTCTCTGTAGATTTCCCTTCCCTTCGTCTTGTCTCTTCTGCCTCCCTCTCCCTGCCAAAAGGAAAAAAAGGACTGCTTTGATTGAATCTACAGAACTTAATGGTGAAGTTATGATGTGATGAAAAAACTTCCATGTATTCATTGACTTCCTTTACTTGTGTTGTTTTCCATTCACAGAATGTACCGGCCACAAACTCGAGGCTCTCGCCACTTCCTCCTGAGCCAGCTGACTTCTATGATCGTGGTGCCACAATCGATATTCCCCTTGATACAGTTGGATCAAACGCACAGGTTTGTTAGCTGCTTGAAAGAAAAAAAAAGATGCTTCTCTTTTTCCTTCAATGTTGATTTCCATTGTTTTTCCATTCTAGATTAGCTCTCTCTTTTTTTCATTTTTAACTTAAGCTAGTTTCTTTTCCTGTTTTTAATAATACTAAATATAGGATTTGAAGAAGAAGGAGAAAGAACTTCAAGCCAAGGAAGCAGAGCTTAGGAGGAGAGAACAGGTTTGTCGAATTCCGATTCTTCCCTTCTATGCATCTTTGACAACTTCTATTGAAATAATTTTCATGAATTGATGAGACATCAGTGTTGGGGAAGCGTCAATCTTTTCTTTTTTATTTTTGTGATTTTGATAGATGAAAAAAGATACCTGTCCAGTGTTCATGTTATTTTCCCCATAATTTGGGTACAACCAAACATCTTTAAAGAGTCTGAAAATTTGGAGAGTCAATTGACATCATTTTCTCCTGTTAAGTTAAAAAGTGGGTCTGCATGTTGATATTTCCTTGTTTGCTTCTTGTCTGCAATGTTGGGTATGGTGTAAAGTAAATGTGATGCAGCGGTCAGAGGCCACTTGCATTTACATTTATTCATCCCGTTATTGTCTGAAAACAGATGCAGTGTCATGAACTCTAATTGATATATTTTGGTATTTTTTTAGGAAGTAAAAAGAAAAGAAGATGCAGCTGCTCGAGGTACTTGAATCATGGTTTCTTTTTATTCCAATATTACAGCTGTCTATTCAGATGCATATATGTCATATTTCTTCTCGTTGCACTCTGATTTATATCTTCTTGTTCCAGCTGGTATTGTCCTAGAGGTGAAAAACTGGCCGCCGTTTTTCCCCATTATTCACCATGATATTGCGGGTGAAATACCCATTCATCTCCAGAGGTTGCAGTATACGGCATTTTCTACCTTTCTTGGTATGAGACGGGTCTCTTCCACATTGTGTAATCTGTATGAGTTGTGTTTAAAGTACTTACACATCTTGTCTTCACGCAGGTTTGGTCTTATGCCTCTTTTGGAATGTAATTGCTGTAACTGCAGCTTGGATCAAGGGAGAAGGTGGGAGTTTACCAACCCTTTGTTATTTTAGATCGTTCTTTCAGTTATTATATGGCCTTCACCAAATAGATTTTGACCATTTTAATTCGTTACCATCAGGTGTTCAGATATGGTTACTTGCTCTGATATATTTTGTTTCTGGGGTCCCGGGTGCCTACGTACTTTGGTATCGCCCACTGTACAGGGCATTTAGGTATGCCATCCTTGTGGCTCTACTGACATTGTCTAATCAATTTCTTGTTTTCTGGAGCCTATGATAGTGTTAACTCACGCCGCCATCTCAGTAGTAGATCTTCATAATGCTTGAATAGTGATTACACCCAATTATTTTTTCGTTTGTCATAGTTTAATTGTTCAATAAGGCTACTGACTTTCCATTATCTCAGTTGCTTTAACCACGGCAAACAATGTGCCTTTGTTGAAAACTAAAAGAACATTTTCCGTCCCTCTCTCAATTCGGACGCTATAAGAATGTAGAGACTGGTGAATCATCTTCTGGATCATAATATCGTTTTAACTGTTTTGTTTCCTTTGAATTATCAGGACTGAGAGTGCATTTAAGTTCGGCTGGTTTTTCCTGTTCTACTTGGTAAAATTTCATTGCTTCGCCTATTATGCGTCAGGTCTCATGCTGCTTTGCTTTCTTCGGTAGATATGAACGGGCTTCCTCATTAATCTTATGCTGCAGATTCACATCGGCTTTTGCATCCTTGCTGCGGTTGCGCCTCCCGTTGTCTTTAAAGGGAAATCTCTAGCGTAAGTTGCTCCCATGTTTTCCTGGTCTTCCTAAGAATGGGCAATTTATTAATCATCAGCGATCCCACTATTGTCACACTTTCTCCCGATCTACCTTTGATTTCGCAGAGGTATCTTGGCAGCCGTGGACGTGATCGGCCGGCACGTTCTTGTCGGGGTGAGTCCTTGTGTTTTATTTTCCCGAATTTATCACGGTAATCATACCCCCAGATCTTCTCGATGGTTGTACCGGCAATCCTAAACCCAGAGTTCGTTTCTTAATCCCCAATGTAGATCTTCTACTTCGTGGGCTTCGGATTATTCTGCATGGAAACGCTCGTGAGCCTCTGGGTCATTCAGGTCGATCTGCATGTACCGTGTGCCTCTCATGCAGAGTTCATCAAACTCACTTTCATTTCCGCATTGCTTTAACCCCCCAACTGTACAATTTCAGCAAGTATACATGTACTTCCGCGGGAGCGGCAAAGAAGCGGAGATGAAGCGGGAGGCGGCAAGGGGAGCAATGAGGGCAGCACTGTCTTGAGCAGGTCTTTTGGCCTCGACACCAGTTAGTTTATGGACACCTCTCTCTTGTTTATATCATGACAAATACACACAAGAACTTTTCCTTTCGACTTACTTGTATTCCCTTTGGGACTTGGGCTCGTTGATTTTCCTTCTCTAACATGTCTGCGTGGTCTGTTTTTTTCTTCTTCTTTTTTCCCTAATGAGACCTTCCCTTCATGGCGGTGGTTGGTTGGTTGATTTGAGACTGAGGTGGGGGGACATTTCTTTTGACCATGTGTCTGGTTTGCTTTTGTCATAAGTTGGTGGGTTTTTCAGTGTGGGGGGGGGGGGGGGGGGTCCACGCGTTCTTGTACATGTCGCGAATCTTTTTCTCTCAGTGACATTAATACCTTTTTGACTTTTCTGGTCCGAACTCCTGTGAGTTGCCCCTGATGAAATAATAAATAATATTTATTTATGAGGGTGATTCAGGTGGGGCCACGTGTGACCTGTCAATCTCACTTATTCGGCTAAGTCCCCCCCCCCCCCCCCAAGCGGGAACTCTCGAGTTTGTCCTATCGTTTCTTTCCCATGATTTTCTTATTCAAATATAATTCCATGTTTGGTTTTGAGGAATGGATAATCACTATCGATAAAAAGGAATTGACCGAAACTAAATTAAATCTATTTCATTACGCAGCAAATAAAACTCTAATCGGGAAGTAATCATCATCTACACACACTTGAAGAGGTTTACACGTTCTCAAGTCCTCTTCCTCTCTTTTTATTCATTAGGGAGACATAAATGATGTCAGTCTTCTTTTGCTTTCCATAAGGTTTGAAAAGCACTAAAGATTGCTTCATCATCTTAATCATCTCATCACAAAACAACAAACTTCATCCCCTCATTCCTCAACAGTAGGCTACGCACTTCTTCTCGCAGTCCATGGTGCATCCCCCTCCCCCTCCCCCGGCTCCGTATCCCTTCCCGGAGCGGCTGTACGAGGTGAAGCACTTGGCGGGGCACGTCAGCTTCTTCTTGTAACACGGCCCCTTCTGCTTGCAAACCACGGTGGGCCTAATCACCCCTCCCTTGGAGTAACCCCCACTAGGTCCCCCAAACCCGAACCCGTATCCCCCTCCTCCCATGCCCCCGAACCCACTCCATGGCTGCCCCTCGAATCCCGGGATCCCGCTCCCTGGGCCGAAAGGGTTGCCCCCGCCGTCGTTGCTGTCTCCTCCTCCGCCGCCTTTGTAGGGGGCCTTGGGCTGAGTCCTGGCGGACGAAGTGAAGGAGGGGGTGGTGATGAGGAATATGATGGCCATGACCGTGAAAACAAAGGGGAGCTTGAGAGTGGTCATGATGATGTTCATGTGTGGGGAAAAGGGTTTGGTGTTGGATATTTATTTGAGGGGTAGTGGTGGAGTGTGTATTTATGGAGACGATTTGGAGGAGGGGGGAGACAAAGCATTTATTGGGGAGGGAGGGGGTGTTGTTAAGAGGAGTACAGGTCACGGTTGAGATTGCCGCACTTGCATGAATTTACTACCCAAATCCATCCCACCGCCCATCCCATCCATTAGTATGATAATAATGTTAGTAGTTGTTATTATAGTCTCTCCTCGAGGGACACGGGTAGTTTAAAAAAAACGTGCAAAATACGGTTCGAGTTTCGTAAACTACAGTTTTATCGTCAAAGAAAATGCGCCCCTTAAAATACTAAACCCGTTCTCCATATAGATAGGCCGGAGCCGGTTTTTATAATCCTAAAATAATATAATATATTAATATAATTCCTTGTTTGGTTTTTATGAAAGCCGCTCCCCATCTTCTCAAAAATGGATAATTCTCCCTTCGTCTGTCGCCTTTCTAAAAAATATGGAGATGATCGGCGAGAGCCTAAGCAGGCCCAACTAGGAATCAAGGGAGGATCGACCCCTATATTCTTCACAGCGTCTCGATGTTCGAGTCCACACATCGACCGGAGAACATCCGAGGAAGCAGGTCTGAATACTCGTGTCGTCCGAATTGCCACGCGCGCTAGGCCGGAGGGCACACTTAACACTGGTTTTTAGGTTTCGTGGAAAAGTCTGTTCATGTTCATCCCCAGTGACCTCCCAAGAGATACTAGCTCGTTTTCAGCAATCGCAGCGACCTCGGTCTTCCTGTTTGCATGATACCGGGTAACTCTTGCCTTTTCAAAACCAAGTCGTACATACAAAATGCTAGTGAACATACTATAACATGGCAACAGTGCCGAGATGGAACCACGCCCTTTCCGCCAGAAACTCAGGGACAGGCCGTGAATTGAGTTATACACGAGACTTGCAGATTGCTGAGAATTCAAAAGGAAACGGGGTGTACCTCGGCAAAGGTTGCCGTAAGCGGAAGGCCACTACAGAGCGGAAGCATGCGCGGGAGTGGAGCGTCCGGGAGGAGAAAGTGCTCTGGAAGTCGGTCTGTTAGTTGATGACTCGCTTTGGGATCGACCCACTGCCGAAGATTAGTATCTTCTTGCAGAGAGACGAGATGATCCGGTTGATCAGTGTTGACAAGATTTTGATGATGAGTCAAACAGCAGGTTTGACCTGCTATGACTTTACAGAAGCTGAAACCTCCTGTAACGAAGATACGCTTCGTAAGAGAGGAAAAATATCACGAAAATATTTTCTTCACCCTCCAAGGATCATTTCAGATCAAGAGACGTGATTAGAGAATATTTCCATAAATAGATATTTCAATAATAAATTATTTATTAATTAATTATTGATTATCTTAATTAAATTATTAATTCAAAAAGAGAATATTCTTAAGAATATTATTTGGATTAATATTTCGTCCAGATACAATGTTTTACTTGTCTGGAACGAATCAATTATTTTGGGAATAAATCGTTGATTATTTCCTTATATAGAAGGTCAAGTTGCTGTTGCTGGCCGAACCTTCTGTAATGCATTTTCTGGGGATTTAATTGTCAAAATAAGACAAAATTAAATCTGGAGGTTCCAACCAGATATTTGCACGACCCCATCATCATATTTCTCAAGTTGGAAATAAAATATTCTTTCTTTCCAACTATAGAAGGTTGCTGACCGATTTAGGCTCTAACCTTCTGTAAGATGAGATCTCGTGATTGGATGATTCGTTTGATCCGAAATCAATCGAATATTGTCCCTAAATGATTTTTACACGTTGGGGATGAATCTGGTCATTTTACGTTTTTGGCAAAATAAGTTTCCTTTTTTACAGGAGGACGAAACCTCTATATAAAAGAAAAACCTAAAAACATTCTAGAATAGATCAGAGCGTAAGTCTTGACATTTGGCAGCGTTATTGGTTGTTTAACGTGTGTGTGAGTGTGCAGGACGGATTCTCCAGGCGAGAGTTCTCGCAGGAGGTAACTACAGCGGGTTGAGCGTGGGTGAAGCCGCTCCGGTGACTTCGTTGCGTACGGATCTGAGGGACTCGACCGGAACTTTGTCCGTGACGTCGGACTGCGTGCATCAGGGCCTGGGGAAGGGTTCGTTGGTGGCGAGTAGGCGTACAAAGTTGGTCGGAGAGAAGGAGTCCGTAGCAGGGGTTCAGTGGTGAGGGACCTCCAACCTTCTGTAGTTGGTTATTTTGTTTTCTGTGCGTTTGCAGCAGGTGTGCTTTGGTGAAGCCACTCCGTTAGCGTCGTTGGCTGCAAAACCGAAGGACTTGGCCAGGAGTGCTGTCAGTGAAGCCGGGTGGGCGTACAGCAGGTCGAAGAGAAGGTTGTTGCAGCAGGCGTAAGTGGTGAGGGACTGAAACCTACTGTAGTCGTACTATCTTTATTTGTTTTGCAGATTAAACTAAAAAGACAAAAAGAGAAGCATATCAGAGGCATCCAAACACTTGGAGAAAGCGTCATCAGATCTGTTCGCTGATCCACAGAAGGAATAGCCCGCTACAGAGTCACAGAAGGCTGAAGCTTCCAGCCAACGTTCTGTGCTTGCTCAAGTCTGGTTGATTTCCTTGTGATTCGACCTAGACACATCCTAAACACAGCAAGAGTGTTTCTTGCATTGGTAAAGCTAGTCTTACCGTCCCGTGGTCAAAGAAATTGTTTTCTTACACCACAGAAGGTTTTACCTTCTACACTGTAATCTCTATACGAGTTATTAGTGAAAAGTGACCGAAAGTGGACGTAGGTGATTTCACCGAACCACTATAAAATCCTTTGTGTTCTACGACTCATTTCGAAGTCAATTTCACACGTTTCGTAATTACAGAAGCTTGAAGGCTCTGTAAATTACAGTAAGTTACTTCCGCTGTGAGGGTTGTGAAAAAGCGTTTAAGAATTCCTTAATTGGACTTAACACTAATTCACCCCCCCTCTTAGTGTAATCTTTGGGCCAACAATTGGTATCAGAGCGGGATTCAACGGAAGCTTAACCGCTCGTTGAGATCTTACAGTAGCTCGAACCTTCTGTACGCTCTCTGAGTACTACTACCTTGCTGAATTCAACAGAAGCTTAGTTCTCTATTTGAATTCAACATTTAGAACAAAAGCAGTTTCAACAAAAGCCTTATAGCTTGTTGATTTCTTATAGAAGGTTGTACCTTCTATTACTCTCTGTCTCTACCTTACAGAAGCTCACACTCTGTAATTGTCTCAAATTTATTTTTATTCTACAGAAGTACTATACTCTGGTAGAATTCAAAAACTTGTGACTCAACAAAAGCTTAACAGCCTGTTGAGATTCTATAGCAGCCTGTACTTGCTACGCGGTAGATTCCTGATATACAGAAGCTGACGCTCTGTTACTATCACTATCTGTCTTTCTTCTACAGTAGCTCATTGCTCTGCTAGAAACCAACTAGTTGCATCAAAACAGGATTCAACAAAAGCTTGAGTGCTTAGTTACATCCTATAGAAGGTTATACCTGCTATACGCATATAACCGATTGTTGCGCTGTTTTCTTCTGCTGAAATCTTGAAGGTTCTGCGGAATTAAACTACTTGGCATCTCTACTCTATTTTACAGAGATTTGATTGCCTACAATATCTGTTTCAATTTAACAGAAGTTTTCGTGCGTTAAGAATCAGTACAGTACCATAAAGGTTCTGTTATTCTGCACAGAAGCCTAACCTTCTGTAAATTGAAAAATGGGTGATAATTACCACATACCGAAACCACACATTGGGAATCCTCCAATGTTTGATGGTAAAAATTTTTCCTATTGGAAAATTCGAATGAGTGCCTTTGTAGATGCAATCGATGATGATTTGTGGTCGTTCATTGAAGACGGTCCACCTATTCTACCGATTGAACTACAAATTGATCCTGATGGTCGTCCTACTCGGGAGAACCTTAGGATCAAACGACTCACTAAAACGGCTAAGTACTTAATGTTTAGTGCTATGTCAGAAAGTGAATTTGTTAAAGTCTCTACTTGCACTTCGGGCAAAGAAATCTGGGATAAACTTGTCACCATGTATGTTGGGACGAACCAGATTAGAGAAACCAAGATGAATTTCTTAATTCATCAATACGAGAACTTTACCATGAAGAGTGAAGAATCTGTAGAACAAATGTTCCAGAGACTTAACCTTCTGGTAGATGCCTTAACTCACTTAGGCAAACACTATACTAATTCTGAATTAGTAAGAAAGGTTCTACGAACTCTGCCCAAATCTTGGGAAGCCAAGAAAACGGCCATTGAGGAAGCTAAGGATCTATCTACTCTTCGATTAGATCAACTTATGAGCTCCTTAATGTCATATGAAATGGAGAGAACCTCTCAGTCTGATGTGAAAAGAGCATCAATTGCCTTCAAAGCATCAGAAGAACCAATAGAAGACTCTGACAATGATGCAGAAGTCGATTCGGATGATGAACTCGCTATGATTGCTAAACGCCTTCTGCGGTTCGCTTCCAAAAGACGTTTCAACAAGAAAAATCAGAAACGTGAACAGCAATATGATCCAAAGATGATCAGATGCTATGAGTGCAATAGGAAGGGACATTTCAAGTCTGATTGTCCTTTACTAAAGGAGAAGGAAAAACCTTCTGTACAAACCAAACCCAAGAAAGCAATGATTGCTTGGGCGGATATCGAAGATTCTGATGATGAGGAAGAAGAAGCACTAATGTGCGTAACTACTCACACAGAAACTCAAAACTCTATAGAGAGTCAATTCTGTTTCCGAACAGAAGCTACAGAAAATGAATGGTATCTGGACAGTGGCTGCTCAAGGCACATGACCGGAGATCCATCCAAATTCTCTAAGCTGACCTTACAGAACGGAGGTTCTGTTAAATTCGGTGACAATAGCAAAGGCTCTGTCATTGGAACAGGAACTATTGGAAGTCCTGATTCTATGGCTATAGAAGAGGTTCTGCTGGTTACAGAACTTAAACATAACCTGCTGAGCATTAGCCAGCTTTGTGACAAAGGCTATACTATAACCTTTGATCAAGATAAATGTTCTGGTATCCTAAACAATGAAGTTCGCTTCATTGGAAATCGGAAAAGGAACATCTACACTTTAACACAGAAGAGCTTCTATGCTACAGAAAGCTGTCTTCTGTCTGTCAAAGACGAAACTCATCTTTGGCATAGAAGGTTAGGACATTCCAACTTTCAGTTGCTATCCAAGCTTGCTAAAAAGGAATTGGTAAAAGGCTTGCCTAATATCAAATTTGAGCAAGACAACTTCGGTGAAGCTTGTTCGCTTGGCAAGCAAACTAAATCCTCATTCAAGTCTAAGAATGAGATATCTACTACTCAGCCCTTGGAACTTCTACATATGGATCTATTTGGTCCAACTAGAGTTCAAAGTATTGGTGGTAGAAGATACTGTCTAGTAGTAGTAGATGACTACTCTAGGTACACCTGGGTCAAGTTCTTGACTCATAAAAGCGATGCATTTGAATCCTTCATAAAGCTCGCTAAGCAATTACAGAATGAAAATAGATCTTCTGTAAAAGCTATACGAACGGATCATGGTACAGAGTTTGAAAACCATGATTTCGCTACCTTCTGTGATGAACATGGCATTGATCACAACTTCTCTGCTCCTTACACTCCTCAACAGAATGGAGTCGCAGAAAGGAAAAATCGAACTCTTATAGACATGGCTAGAACCATGATTTGTGAGAGCAATGTTCCACAGAACCTTTGGGCTGAAGCAGTAAATACTGCCTGCTATATCTCTAATAGAGTACTACTAAGACCTAAATTAGAGAAAACTCCCTATCAACTATACAGGGGGAGAATACCGAATATTTCCTATTTTCATGCCTTTGGAAGTCCATGTTTTATACTGAGACCTTCTAAGGACAACCTCGGGAAATTTGATGCTAAATCAGATGAAGGTATCTTTTTAGGATACTCACTGACTAGCAAAGCTTATAGAGTCCTTAACAAAAGGACTTCTACAATAGAAGAGTCAATTAATGTAAAAATTAATGACTCACCAACAGAAGATAATACTAATCAAGTAATATCTTTTGAACCTACAGAAATACCTGTAGAACCCAAATCTTCTAAGGAAGGAAGAGAAGGGAACGAACATTCTCTTCACAATTCTGGAAGAGAATCTGAACAAACTGTTGAAAATTCTCCAGAAGCATCATCTTCGCAGAATAATCAACTGAATGATATAAGAGCACCTGCTTTATATCAAAAACGACATCCTATAGATCAAGTCATAGGAGACTTTGATAGAGGCATTCAGACGAGACGTTCTGTAAACGCCTACTATGAACATTCTGCTTTTCTTTCACAGAAAGAACCAGATGGATTAGATGAAGCTCTAGATGATCCAGATTGGATCCTTGCAATGCAAGAGGAGCTTAATCAATTCGAAAGGAACAAAGTGTGGACACTTGTTCCTAAACCTGATAACCGTTCCATTATTGGAACTAAATGGGTATTCAGGAATAAACTCGATGAGTCAGGTGCTGTTGTAAGAAACAAAGCACGACTTGTTGCCAAAGGGTACTCTCAAGAAGAGGGTATTGACTTTGATGAGACGTTCGCTCCTGTAGCACGTCTAGAAGCAATAAGGCTACTGTTAGCCTATGCTTGCTACAACAACTTCAAGTTGTATCAAATGGACGTGAAAAGTGCTTTTCTCAATGGAGAAATCAAAGAAGAGGTATACGTAAGTCAACCTCCTGGATTTGAAAATCCACAGCACAAGAATCACGTTTATAGACTCTCCAAGGCTCTATACGGCCTAAAACAGGCGCCTAGAGCATGGTATGAGAGACTTAGCTCCTTTCTTATTGAAAAGGGCTATAAAAGAGGAAGAGTAGATACAACTCTCTTTCTCAAACACAGAGGTGATCATTTAGTAGTTGTCCAAATCTATGTCGATGACATCATCTTTGGATCAACGAATGATAAACTCTGTACAGAATTCTCAGAACTCATGACAAGTGAGTTCGAGATGAGCATGATGGGAGAACTTACGTTCTTCCTCGGCCTACAAATTCAGCAAACTGCTGAAGGTACTTTCTTACATCAAGAGAAGTACACTAAGCAACTTCTGAAAAAGTTTGGCCTAAATGGTTCTAAGCCTCTGTCTACTCCAATGGCTACAAGTGCCAAGATAGACAAGGACGAAAATGGTAAAGAAGTAGATAATAAGCTCTACAGAAGCATGATTGGCTCTCTTCTGTATCTTACTGCTTCTAGACCAGACATACTATTTAGTGTATGTCTCTGTGCTAGATATCAATCAGCACCTAAAGAGTCTCATCTGATAATGGTCAAGAGAATCTTTAGATATTTACAAGGTTCTGTAAATCTTGGCATATGGTATTCCAAGAGATCAGACTTTACTCTCGTTGGGTACTCAGATGCTGACTTTGCAGGATGTAAGATCGACAGAAAAAGTACAAGTGGTACTTGTCAGCTAATGGGAAACATGTTGATCTCATGGTTTTCCAAGAAGCAGACATCTGTTGCTCTATCCACTGCAGAAGCCGAGTATATAGCAGCTGCAAGCTGCTGTGCTCAACTTCTATGGATGAAACAGCAACTTGAGGACTATGGTCTTTCATTTGCTGAAATTCCGATCATGTGTGATAATACTAGTGCGATTCAATTAACGCGCAATCCAGTTTATCACTCACGATCAAAACACATAGAACTCAGACATCATTTTCTGAGGGATAATGTACAACAAGGTTCTGTAAGCGTGAAATACGTCAATACAGACCAGCAATTGGCTGACATTTTCACTAAACCCCTTGACCAGGAGAAATTCTTCTATTTCAGGAATGAATTGGGGATTTGTCATCCATTTTAATAATAGAGACGTTGTACAGCAAGTTCAACGTTCTGTATTAAAAACCTTTCGAAAATTTAATTCGAAATGTATTTTTCAAAAAGAGTACTCTAGACAAAATTATTCTAATGAAAATCTTGTCAAGAAAGAGTCCTTCTTATTAACGTAGATTCTTACAGAAACTACGCATAGAAGGTTATACCTTCTGTACAATGTTAATTCGACTTTACTGTTTCGAATTTAACAAAATATATTTTGAAACAGAAAGTTAAACCTTCTATTCAAAAGAATATTTTTGAAAAATCAGGGAAAGAGAAACAGCAGAAGGAAGCACCTGCTACTTCTGACAAGAGTGGACCTACTGCTCCAAAAGCTACTGTTCCACCTTCTTCAACCCTGGAACAATCTCGAGAAGGCTCGTCCTCCTCTTTGCCTAATCTCATCAGAGATCTGCAGCGACAAATTGTTGCACAGACTGAGGAACTTAAAGTCCTCAAGGACACGGTCGCTGAGTTAGTCATTACTGTTGAACGTCAGGAAAAGCTCCTCCGTGACAATCTCCAGTAATGTGTTCTGCTTAATTTCCAGCACCCTAGACCTACTGTAATGGTCTTAAATAAGTGACTGATGATGTGTACCCCTTTTGGGATGAACTATTTTAATATTCTGCAGTTTGGTTTTATTCTCTACGTCTATTGTGAGAATACCTTCTACAGGATCTTAGATCTCCGCTTTCTACCTTCTATACTTTTTGATATGACAAAAAGGGGGAGAGATTTTGGAGAACTAACACAGAGATATAGCGTATGCTAATCTCAAACCCACAAGAATTCTTGTGATATTTAGCGGGATAGAAGGACTAACCTACTAAGAGGTTTTTTAACCTTCTATAAGGGTATGCAAAATTTGAGTACAACTCATTTTTGCTGGGAGTGCAGAAGCTCATGCTACTGTCGGGCTAAATATACAGGAGCCTTGTCCCTGTAATCTGTACAAGCTGAATGCTTACACAGAAGCTTTTGCACTAAGCTTTTGCACTCTGCAAAAGTAAAAGCTTCTATAAAGTGTCAAACCCTTACTATCTCTATCTTAGGGGGAGTTTGATACGTCATCTTGTATGAACATATCTCCTATGGATGAAAGTTTTGTCATCATCAAAAAGGGGGAGATTGTTGACAAGATTTTGATGATGAGTCAAACAGCAGGTTTGACCTGCTATGACTTTACAGAAGCTGAAACCTCCTGTAACGAAGATACGCTTCGTAAGAGAGGAAAAATATCACGAAAATATTTTCTTCACCCTCCAAGGATCATTTCAGATCAAGAGACGTGATTAGAGAATATTTCCATAAATAGATATTTCAATAATAAATTATTTATTAATTAATTATTGATTATCTTAATTAAATTATTAATTCAAAAAGAGAATATTCTTAAGAATATTATTTGGATTAATATTTCGTCCAGATACAATGTTTTACTTGTCTGGAACGAATCAATTATTTTGGGAATAAATCGTTGATTATTTCCTTATATAGAAGGTCAAGTTGCTGTTGCTGGCCGAACCTTCTGTAATGCATTTTCTGGGGATTTAATTGTCAAAATAAGACAAAATTAAATCTGGAGGTTCCAACCAGATATTTGCACGACCCCATCATCATATTTCTCAAGTTGGAAATAAAATATTCTTTCTTTCCAACTATAGAAGGTTGCTGACCGATTTAGGCTCTAACCTTCTGTAAGATGAGATCTCGTGATTGGATGATTCGTTTGATCCGAAATCAATCGAATATTGTCCCTAAATGATTTTTACACGTTGGGGATGAATCTGGTCATTTTACGTTTTTGGCAAAATAAGTTTCCTTTTTTACAGGAGGACGAAACCTCTATATAAAAGAAAAACCTAAAAACATTCTAGAATAGATCAGAGCGTAAGTCTTGACATTTGGCAGCGTTATTGGTTGTTTAACGTGTGTGTGAGTGTGCAGGACGGATTCTCCAGGCGAGAGTTCTCGCAGGAGGTAACTACAGCGGGTTGAGCGTGGGTGAAGCCGCTCCGGTGACTTCGTTGCGTACGGATCTGAGGGACTCGACCGGAACTTTGTCCGTGACGTCGGACTGCGTGCATCAGGGCCTGGGGAAGGGTTCGTTGGTGGCGAGTAGGCGTACAAAGTTGGTCGGAGAGAAGGAGTCCGTAGCAGGGGTTCAGTGGTGAGGGACCTCCAACCTTCTGTAGTTGGTTATTTTGTTTTCTGTGCGTTTGCAGCAGGTGTGCTTTGGTGAAGCCACTCCGTTAGCGTCGTTGGCTGCAAAACCGAAGGACTTGGCCAGGAGTGCTGTCAGTGAAGCCGGGTGGGCGTACAGCAGGTCGAAGAGAAGGTTGTTGCAGCAGGCGTAAGTGGTGAGGGACTGAAACCTACTGTAGTCGTACTATCTTTATTTGTTTTGCAGATTAAACTAAAAAGACAAAAAGAGAAGCATATCAGAGGCATCCAAACACTTGGAGAAAGCGTCATCAGATCTGTTCGCTGATCCACAGAAGGAATAGCCCGCTACAGAGTCACAGAAGGCTGAAGCTTCCAGCCAACGTTCTGTGCTTGCTCAAGTCTGGTTGATTTCCTTGTGATTCGACCTAGACACATCCTAAACACAGCAAGAGTGTTTCTTGCATTGGTAAAGCTAGTCTTACCGTCCCGTGGTCAAAGAAATTGTTTTCTTACACCACAGAAGGTTTTACCTTCTACACTGTAATCTCTATACGAGTTATTAGTGAAAAGTGACCGAAAGTGGACGTAGGTGATTTCACCGAACCACTATAAAATCCTTTGTGTTCTACGACTCATTTCGAAGTCAATTTCACACGTTTCGTAATTACAGAAGCTTGAAGGCTCTGTAAATTACAGTAAGTTACTTCCGCTGTGAGGGTTGTGAAAAAGCGTTTAAGAATTCCTTAATTGGACTTAACACTAATTCACCCCCCCTCTTAGTGTAATCTTTGGGCCAACAATCAGTTATCTAAATATCTAATTAAATCTAATATCTAATACAATATTAAACGTACAGGGTTGAGTCTATCATTTACCAACGATAAAAATAAATAAATTGTCGTGACCTTTCAATAAGTTCCTTTTTAATAATTAATAAATTTAGTTCCTCTAATAATACTTCCAATATTTAAGTATAATTTTAAAATTAAGTAAAAACTAAAATGATTACGCCATTGCATTAACCTTTAAATAATCACGGGAAGGCTTAATTAATTTTAAAATATTTAGATGGAAATTCGAAGTTCATATCAAGCAATACGACGGCTATTGCAATCACAAAGAACGAAAGAAAGAAAGCGGTAATTAATAAGTTCGGTGATAATAAGGAATAAAACCAATAAATTAATAGTAACTTTGTTTTATTATGCTTTTTTAAATTAATGAATTTAATTTCTTTTTTTATCTACTCTTTAAAATTCAAATGGATTGAGTTAAACTGAAAATATATTACAAAAGTAAACTTCTTACTTTCTCATTTTTCATATAAGTATAGATTTTTTGTAGTAATCTACACATAAATTATTCTGGGCCTATTTGTGCTTGTAATCGAAGACTTTGTTGTGGGCTACAAAGGTTAGTCGAAAGATATTAAACATGTATAGTCTAATAAAGCAGGCAACAGTGAAAATGGTCCAGTCTAACGACAACGCAGCCGAATGAAGCAGTTGGTAGAATCAAGAGTGATCCAGTGGGATGTGGTTGTTGGCGAATAATAGAAGCACCTGATGAAATGCAAACGGCAATTATTAATGGTTATTTGTTTTTTTTTGTCAAATATATAAGAGTAGTTTGGATTGTAATAACATGGGCATTTGGTTGCCTTTCTCTTTGTTTTCAGTCAAATTTTATAATCAAATTAAATTAAATTTGATTCTTTGATTGCGATAAGTTTATTTTCATTTCTTATCTATGTCGAGTAAACAAACTTTTATATACAAGTGTGAAAAGGTGTCGCCAACTTGGAGGACCCGCATTTCCTGTACAACCAAGGCTAATTGTAGTCGAAATGAAACAATAAACAGATGTTCTCTCAGACAAAGCTGATAAAACTCAAAGATGTGAGTGATTACTTACTTAACAGCTTAATCTCAAGCAAAAGTGTTGTTATGTCTCTTTCTCCATTCCTAAGTTAAGTATATTCTTGGCACTAACAACATGAGGTGAGGGAAGGTTTGTGCCCTTACATACAAATCAACAGATGTTTTTGTCTGACAAAGCTGTAAAAGGGGAGGTGGCCCCAAAAGAAGAATATGTACAACTTAAGCAAAGTTTTGTTCCGTGCTGTTCTTACAGGTTCAATATATACCTTGTACTTAAAACACTTGTGTAACAGGAAGTGGGGTGGAGAATCAGCGCTGTGCGTTGATCTGGGTTTTCAGCACGCTCGAAGAAACACGCGTAGATTCTCGCAAAAATAGCTCCTGTCATGGCCAAAAGTCACGGGGTGAAGAGCTGGCAGGATTGGTGGAGTGCTTATAACATTCGAGGCTTCATGATGCTCAGCCTTTTCCTCCAGGTGCTCCTGGCATCCACAGCTCCGTTGAGGAAGCAGTCGACCAGCAGGTTCATCGTGTTCGTGATATGGTCAGCCTACTTCTTGACTGACTGGTCAGCGACGTTCACATTTGGGCTGATCTCAAATGCTCAGCGCATCTACTCGATCTCCCCTTCCGAAGTCGACCAGGACCTCATGGCTTTGTGGGCCGCCTTCCTCCTGATTCATCTCGGCGGACCGGACACGATCACCGCCTTCTCCCTTGAGGACAATGCCCTTTGGATACGTCAACTGGTCGGGCTCGTCGCCCAGTTGTTCACCTTCTTTTACATATTCTTCAAGACCCTTCCGAACAATAACGTCGTCATTCCCACAGTCCTAATTGCGGTTGCTGGTGCAATCAAGTACGCGGAGAGGACCAGAGCATTACATCTCGCGAGCATGGAAAACCTCAAGAAATCCACAGGGAGTCTTCCTGATAAAAGTCTCGACGACTTGAGCAAAGGAGACTTTCCTGATAATACGTCGAAACAAGCCTATTACTTCTTCCAAAAATTCAAAGGTTTAGTCATCGACGTCATGCCCAACCATGAGGTGCAGACAGAGAGCCGTAAGTTCCTCCAACGGAAAGATGCGAATGCAAAAGAGGCCTTTGATCTGGTGGTGGCTGAGCTTGATCTTCTGTTTGAATTGTTCTACACAAAAATCTTATCCATAAATTCTTCTTGGGGAGTGATTATTCGTATCATCACTTCATATAGCACCACCGGGGCTCTTGTAGCCTTTTGCTTTTTGAAGAAGGAGCGATACAATGATGTTGATATTTGGATCACCTATGTCTTGCTTGCCGGCGCTGTTGCTCTAGAGATGACAATTGCGATGATGCTCCCGTATTCAATTTGGAGTGGTCCACGAAGGTGGTTCGATCGTCCTTGGGCTCTGCTTCAAGGAGTGTGCTTTATCATTCCGATCTTGGTAATTAGATTGGTGTTGGGGTGCTTCGCATTTCTATGCAGATGTTCCCGCTTCAAGAAATGGTGCGAGAAGTTAGGCTCGTTCAGTTTGCTTTCGCATCAAGTCGGACAATACCAACGAAGAAAGCGTAAACTTATGAAGTCTGCTCTATTGCTTCCCGGTAAGCATGGTCGTCCTCGCTGCTGCACCCTTGTTTTTTTAGCTAAAAAATCTAGCGGGTTACTTCATCGGAAAAACTTTCGAATCCTGACAGGAACCATAGTGCGAAAAATTAACAGAGGTGTAACATGGAAAGCCTTTGATAACGACACCCGAGATATCATTTTCGAGGAGTTGAAGAAAAGAGCTTCGGTGGCCAATGATGAGGACAAAGTGAAGGAGATCTACGAGGCAAGAGGGAGCTGGATATTGTCGAAAGAAGACAAGTTGATGCAATATGTGAAGATGTTTGACTATGACAGGAGCCTTATAGCTTGGCACATCGCCACCGAAATGTGCCATAACACCGATGGAGCCTCGGGGTCGGCTGACAACAAGCAGAGGAAGTTTGCAGTTACATTGTCCGAATACATGCACTATCTCCTGATCAAGAAGCCGAAGATGATGTCCACCGTGGCGGGGATAGGCCACATAAGGTATCGCGATACTTGTGCGGAGATTAAGCATTTCTGCGGGGAATTCAATGTCGAGACAGTGAACGAGCTCTGCATGAAGTTGAAGGAAAACACGACCGCCGAACCCATATATGTATACAAAGACAAGCGTACCTCTGTGTTGTCGGATGCTTGCGATCTGGCCAGATTGCTGATGCTGAAGCCCAACAAATGGGAGATAATCAGCGGAGTTTGGGTGGAGCTGCTTATGTATGCGGCTGGCCACTGCAGGCCAGAGAAACATGCGTGGGCATTGAGCGAAGGAGGCGAGCTCGTGACGATCGTCTGGCTAATGATGGCTCACTTCGGAATCGGCCCGCATTTCCCTTACAAGGGAAATTAATCTATCCAACTGAACACAATAAACGCCCACGAAAGGTACGACAAGTCGGTCGAGTTTACACTCACTGATTCAGTTCGAATCCTGTCCAACTTTTTCTCGAAAACAATATTCGAATTCGAAAGCTTGGTTTAGGAATCGGATATCAAGTTCTTGTTTCAAATAGTAATTTCGATCGTCTTTGTATATTCCATACAACAAGGCATGCAGATTTACAAGAAAATTCCCTCCATTTTTTGTCATATCATACACCCAAAATACTCTTCCCAAGTCCGGGTTGATTTCGGCGGAGCCTCTACTTGATTCTGATTCTGGTCACTCCCAGTCTGGACTTCGTTTGGCCTGTAACTTCATTCTCGTTCGCTGATCAGTTCCCGCATTTGCAATCGCTTCGTTGTGATGGGAAATCATTTTCAACTCGGGTTATCTCTGGCCGCGAAGATGCTCTCTCATTTGCATGTGTACTTCCGTCTTCACAGCCAGTCTCATCTTCTTCGAGTCCTCCCATAACAAACCGCCACATTCTCGTGCGAAATCACAAGCAGCCTCGAATACATCCTGCCACCATTCAGAAGGTTGAAAAATAAAAGGACAGACACGGTTAGACAACAATTGGAGGATCAGTAGTGGAAGGGCTACCAAACAAATGCGGCTCAACAAATATTTTACCCTGGAGGGGAATTCATCGTAGAAATGAGCAGGTGTCATCTCTACACGGTTAAGATCTGCCTCCCAGAGCCTGATCTGTCATGTTTTCCAAACATGTTCAGTATCATACTGACTGTAGGAAATGAAATGTGAATTGAGTTCTCCCATAACAAGACCAGACCTGATCAGTCACATTTTCGGGAACCGAGGGTATTCTCTCAGCCACACGGGGATGTGCATTCTGTTGTAGAAATGAAACTATCTGCGAGATAATTTAAAATGTATCTTTCATTTTCGAGGTAGAAAAATAAATAGACTATGATGCAAAGCAAACGCGGAAACGCAGCATCTGTATTGGCAGAAAAAGCTGGTGAGGTTAGCAGAGGATAAGTCGACCGAGGGGGGGGGGGGGGGAGAGCAACTTGCCTGTTCTGCAGTAATGCCGTTTTCAAATGCACTATATAAGCTTTCTTTAGTTATGGCGCCAACTATGAGATTGGGTAGTTGATATTCGATCCTGCATGATGAAAAGAAAGGACATGACAAAGCAAGGCTGAGCCAATGCTTAAATATAGACAAGCATAACAGTAACGAGAGGATGGAATGATGAGACACTGAATTTTCAAAATGAAGCCCATTACCTCGAGAAAAGACGCAAGATTTCACAATGCAATTTAGAGGTTGAATAAGCATACATCCTAAAGTTCGTTTCCACGACTATGAAGCCCTGAACAAAGGAATAAACCATACGGTAGTAAAATTCCTTGCAAGTTGCTCTGAAGGCCGTAGTTCAAAAAGTTGAAAAGTAGAAATAGCCAAACGTCTGAGCACAATAAATGGATTATACAGAAAATTGTCCCTAGAATACATGAGCGAGTTAGTCGCTCAATTCCCAGAATATTTCATTTGTTATCAAGGACCTCCATTTGGAGCACCCTCTAAATGGTAGCAATAAGGGGCAATGATATTTGAGAGGATAAACAGGCTAGTTGGACGGAGGTAATTATCATAGAAATTGACACAAGTTTTCATGTTGTTTGTCGCCATAACTTTAAATTCCTAACTAACAGCACTTTCAGTAACATTTTCCTGGAAGACAAGAACGACTCTCTTTGTTTCAACTAGGTTATGTGTAAACAGGTTTGCTAAACTGAGCTTTTAAGAACTGCATTACAGTCCCGAAAGTAATGTTAGGATCTCAAATTGCAACTGGACTTGGGAAATTGGGTATGGAGATAACTTCAAAGGTACTTCAACACACGAAAAATTGCAGGAGATCATACTGACAACATACTCAGTTGTAACAGAAAATAATGTAATCCACTTTCAGAGGAGAATTACCTCCTTCCTGGCCGAAGAATCTGTCAAGCTCACAGACAAATTAGTGGCCAACTTGGTAGGTATAAACCAGCTATCCTTACGCCCCTGAGATCATGACTAAATCTACATGCAGTTCTGACTTGCTGATCTATCCAAATGAAGCATTGGAAGATTTCTCCAAATGAATGGGAAATAATGGGAGGTGGAGAGGCAATGTACCTGCTGAAGCTTGACCAAACCCAAGTCTGCAAGATCCTTGATTGTTATCCTTTGGATTTCGTCCAATGTGTTCATATTATATGCCTACCACACAATTACAAAAGTCCAAATAAAAATGGATGGCACATCATTTTTGCGTTAACATAGCATAATGTTGTTTAATAATTGCGCTCTTCAAGTGATTTCACCAAAATAATAACACACTTATTGACATGCAAGTTTCTACATATTATGCCATAAATCATCAAATAGCAATACCTCACCAGTTGCATGAAAACTGAGCTCGAGAAGGAAAGCGATCAGATCTGCTGAATCTATGTCTAGCTCCTACAAAAATAGAGATGAGCTGGCGATAGAGAAGAATGAGATGGCTAACAGGACATTACGAGGAATGAGTATTGACAATTCACATTTGAAGAAGAATATTGACATTATCATGTTGTATTGCTTTGAAGAAGACTATTGACATTATCACAATCGGGAAGAATTGAGTAATGCCAATATTCCTACAGCCAATATGAATACAGAACAACAGGTCTAAATGAATGCAAGGGATTATTGTGTCTCGATATATACACATGTTTTCCTAATGCACGGATTAGATTTTAGCCGACCCTTAATAAGTTCAAGAACAACCAAGATGACCGCCATGATAGAAGAATAAATATTACACAGAAGCATCAAATTATGAATCTCGGAAAACAATGGGATGGGACAAAACAGAAACACTAGCTCTGCCATTTTCAAGAATAAATGAAAATTTAAAAGCAGCAGAGTAAAAAGGATTATTGCAGTAAATGACAAGAAAATAACTTGATCATCACAAACCTCGGAGTTCAAGATATACTCTCTGATAATGTACCAAAGCTGTGCGTTTGTATCCATAAGCTGCAAATCGTTCAAGGCAGGTAATTTAAATGCCCAAAGAAGACATACAAGAAGCTCATGATTCAGCGACTCATACCAGGAACTGGAAGCCGCTCTCGGTCAGTCGTGGAGCATCCTTTTCTCTGAGCAGAAGGCACAGAGGTTATTGGCAGATAATGGATTTCTGAACCGCCACTAATATAATGAATTTTGTCTCCCATGACAATACCAGAAGAGAGCTTTAAGACAAACCTTTGAGTCAGTAGACCCCTCTGGAATATTCTCATCATAGCAGGGCTTATATTTGTCATTCGTTCTGATTGTGCTGAGTTAATCAGTTGCAAGAGAAAGCACTGCCATGTAACAGGTAAAAATTCATCAAAGAGTATCCCATGGACAAAGCAAACTGGTAACTGAACATGTGACAACTCAAGAGAATTTCAAGCATAGACTCATTTCAAAAGTTCATGTGATTTAGCATGTGATGGAACCAAATCACATAAGAAGTTTGCACCTCCCACTGCTCATGTGCATAGACTTCCAAATCCTCCAGGCTTGGAAGCCTGACGGTGATTGTTGCAGACATCGGTTCCCTTGGTAATACTCCTCTGCATGAGTAATTCAAGTTAGATCAAAGAAATCAAAGTTTCAGCAACGTCATTTACTGTCAGTTGTGGACAAGTCGTCGTGAAATCAACAGAGTTTTCTTTGACATATGCAATATCCATTTTGAACCCAAGAGATGAGAAGGACTATTGGTAGGATTAACAGGGTAACATTCTTCGCCTCAGAAAATAGACATGGAAACGCACCCAATCGTAATATGTTTCTGGAGATTGACCCGGAATGTTGGATTCAGCCTGTAGCTCGTTCCACTCGTTCTGCACATGAGACCATATAATGAGGAGGTGAACAATTACTTAAACAGAAGCCACACCGAGTGATCACGACAACGAGCTAGACAGAATGAAATCAGATAATTAGTTTATTTCATTTTTGGCACCTTGTTTGACCCTGATGAAAAACAAAAACTGGCTTGAGGGAAAAAAAAACGAAACAGATTTGTCATCCATTACCTATCGAAAGTCTCGGAAAATATCCGCAACTGCACAAGCCGGTCAATCGCAACCCTATACTTAGTGGATCCATCAGGAAGCACCCACTCCTCGATCAATTTCCCCGGAACCACCTCTTCCACGTACAACATTTGTATCACGTACTTCTTAGCCAGAGGCGGAAGAGACCTGAAAGCAACACGAGCTCAACTCATCAAAACGCATCAACAGCCCTCCGAGAGGAAACCACGGCCGAACAAGAAATCACCGGGTTTCAACGAACCATCCCCGAAACCTAGACAACCACTCCAACTCAAACCAAATCCAAAAGCACCAGGAACTTCATTAAGGAGGCGAAACCTGACGATCGCTTGGCAGATGAATGCGTTCTGGTAGAGTTGGTCGAGCTTCATCGCCGGGAGGGACGCCACCATGTCCATGAAGTTCCTCGCGACGATCCTCACCTCCGGCATCCTCGCTCTTCTTCTTCTCCTTCTCAGCCTCCGATCAGTCGCGGTCGTTCGAAGTGAAGAGTGGGGGGAGGCGGCGACGGCGTGCAATCGACGGACGCAGGGGGCGGTTGCTTTTGTTCCGACACTGTACGAGGTTTTGGAAAATCCCGTGTATTTACTTTTTAGTCTCATACATTGATTTCAACTCGATTGACTTTCGAATGTTTGATACGATTTCAATTTCAGTCCTTGTTCATGATTACCCAAATAATACAAACACTTACGCTTGAAATGGACAATAGAACGATCGATTTTCGGTCGGAATACATGGAAAGACGACTACTTCTTGTCGATTTCAAATTAGAAGTTTATTCTAATCGAATTTCTAACACGATATTAATTTTGAATTTCAAGGTGAGATTTCTCTATTAATTATGGAGAAATTCCACTCAATAACGAGAAGATCATAATTTTGATAATTTTGTAAAAAATGTGATGCGAAAAAAATTAAAAATATTCCATATTTTAATACATTTACTTTAGAAATTTTATAAATAAAATCATAAACTCGAATATATAAAAGTGGAGTTCATCTTTTCTAAATTAAAGCAGATCGAAATTGACGGTTTAAAATTAACTTTAGAAAATCTAACTTGATTTTTAAAAAAATCAAATTACTCGAAGCAACAATTGAATTTTATAAAACTGAATTAGGTGCGTTATTTTAATAATTTAAAAAAAAATGAGTTTTTAATTCTCAAAATTGGATTAAGCCTAATAAGTAACAAAGCTCTAATATTTATCAAGATGACAAGATGGACTGAGGAACATCAGCTTAGCTTCTTCATCTGATCTCTTTCTTCATCGGAACGGAGTAATGGACTTCCTGACGTGGAAGTTATTCCCTGTCCTAACGCTGTTGGCATCCGTCGCCCTCTTCCTGCACTTCAGGGACAGTTCCAAGGTTTGGTTGTTCTTTCTGGATTTTTTTTGAAGATTTTTTTTTTCTTTCTGATCGGTTTGCGATTCTGAGTGTGATGGGTTTTCGATATCACGAACTGGGTAATGGTGAAATTGAGGGATTTGCTCGCTTTTGTTTATCGAGTTGGTAGATTTCCTGGGACGACGGCTGCAGCCTGTTGAAGCGGAGTCGGTATTGGATAAAGAGTGACCAGATCGTGACCCCGGGAGGAATCGTCGCCGGCGCAGGTTCGCTTCTCTCGGGATGTAATCAGTTTGAGATTGTGTAGTTTTCGGTTACTGATTTTGGGTTATTGCTTGCGGGGGCAGTCGAGGTGAAGGATGGCTTGATCGTTTCCGTGGTCGAGGCTGAAGATTGGACGGGGAGTCCCAACCGGGCGGAGGTTATCGATTTCGGAGAAGCTGTTGTCATGCCCGGCTTGATTGATGCGTAAGGGATTTGACTTTTGGGGCCGAGATTTCGTTTTGTTGCGGTGGTGAGGTCGTTTTTTTTTTTTCTTACTGTTGCGGCAGTCATGCGCACCTTGATGATCCAGGGAGAGCTGATTGGGAAGGTTTCCCTTCGGGTACTAAAGCAGCTGCCGCTGGTATGACGTTCTCCCTTGATTAGCTTCGCAGTTGTTTTACTGATCTACCTTTCCAGGCGATAATTGATGTTCGGCCAATTTCGAGTGCTTGTGAGTTGAGTAGTTTTTGTGCATTCGTCTTCCAGGTGGTATAACGACGCTTATCGATATGCCTCTTAACAGCGATCCATCGACTACTTCTGTCGAAACTCTTGCAATGAAGGTAAGAGTAAATCCACAGTTTTAGTAACTCATCCTTTCTCACATCGAATTCACTGGGTGCTTTTCCTGATTTCTTATATCCCACTTAGGTCGAGGCTGCTAAGAATAACATCTATGTTAACGTTGGTAAGACCCTAAAAGTAGACTAACACACAAGGAATAAGATCTGTCTGGGGTATTAGGAATGGCTCATTTTGTTTCGACAGGATTCTGGGGAGGATTGGTTCCTGAAAATGCGCATAATTTAACCGCCCTCGAAGCGTTACTTGAAGCCGGAGTACTTGGCCTAAAGGTGTCTCTGTTCATTTACTTTTTTGCATGTTAGCCATGTTCTGCTAAATTTTCTCCGCCTTTTTCCTATCGGGAACTCGAGCAAGATTCTACTGTCGTGACTATGTTGATGCTGCAGTCCTTCATGTGTCCATCGGGAATCGACGATTTTCCCATGACGACCGCTGCCCACATCAAGGTTTGCTCCGTGCTACCTGCTCCCCGACACATTGCACAGAGTATTAGTTTATAACTCTGTCGTGACCTTGCTTTTTGAAGGCTGGAGTGTCTGTCTTGGCAAAGTACAGACGACCTCTGCTGGTTCACGCCGAGATCGAGCAACGCTCTGACGGCTATCCAGAGGTTGATGATGAAGATGCTCGCTCATACTCCACATATTTGAAGACGAGGCCGGCCTCATGGTTGGAGCGTGTTTTCTTGCAACAGCAGTACAGTGGTTCGATGGTCGTCTTTGGCTAACACCTGAGTTTCCTAGGGAAGAGGCGGCAATAAGGGAGCTATTGAGTGTAGGAGTGGATACCGTTGTCGGCGGAGCTGCAGAAGGAGCGCATATCCACGTTGTTCACCTAGCCGATGCAACCTCGTCCTTGGATTTAATTAAGGTATATCATCCCCCAGACTAAAAGATTTATGAGCTCAGTTTCTGATAGATATGTCGTCAGGAAGCAAAACGACTTGGTCATAGCATTACTGTCGAGACATGTCCTCACTACCTAGCGTTTTCGGCGGAGGAGATCAAGGACGGAGACACGCGCTTCAAATGTGCTCCACCGATACGTGATGCGGAGAATAGGGAGAAGCTGTGGGAGGCCTTGATGGTAGGTATTCTCTAAATCTCATGCTCTCCTACGCATTTTCTTTCGCTACATCAGTTCATATGCTATTGCTTTTAGGAAGGCAACATGGACATGCTGAGCTCCGACCATTCACCAACCCTGCCGGAACTCAAGCGGCTCAATGACGGTAACTTCCTGCGTGCTTGGGGTGGCATTTCTTCTTTGCAGGTTGAGTACTATTTTCGCGACCATCCAAATCTTTTCGGCCATTCAATCATCCAATCATGATTATAATTTCGTGAAGTGCAGTTTGTTCTTCCAGTGACCTGGACATATGGCAGAAGTCGCGGTGTGACATTCAAACAGCTAGCCTCATGGTGGAGTGAGAAGCCGGCTAAGCTCGCCGGTCTACCACTCAAGGTAAAATGCATACATGCCTTTTCACGACAAAAGCCACCACTGAATCAGGTGACTAACGGTTACGTGTTACCTTAGGGAGCGATCGCTAGTGGAAGGCACGCGGACATTCTGGTGTGGGATCCGAGCGCGGAATTCGACCTTGACGATCGTCATCCCGTACATCTCAAGCACCCGGTATGCGATCATATTCCCGCTTATAAGCGACGATATAAGACTACAGAACTAACCCATTCATGGATTCCTCTTGGGGCATGGCTTTAGTCCATCTCGGCTTACATGGGAAAGAGACTAGCAGGGAAGGTCATTGCGACTTTCGTCCGGGGAAACTTGGTGTACCGTGACGGGAAGCACGCGCCTGCGGCTTGCGGCACTCAAATCCTGGCCTGATTAAAGGAAGAAGAACACGGGCCTCTTTGGTAACATTTCCAGGTTCCCGTGGCAACTTCAGCCCGGCGCAAACATTCCGCGCGGATCCGCGGCCCAGACTCAACGTTTGTTGCTTTGCAAATTATGTTTTGGTGGTAGAAATATTGAACATCCGCCTGATCCAACACCAAGATCGTGTGATACAAATGTTCACGCATATAAAGCCGAATCGCATATGCATAAATTTATAACCCCAAGAAAAGTTTTAATTTACCAAGTTAGGAAATTTTAAGAATATACTTCGAATAAATTAGAAACCGAAATTATTAAAAAGCTTAACTATGTATTAAGTGCCGGTTTCTTCACTAGAAAACAATGAAACCGACGTGACGTGGCAATAACATTGAAAAAGGACTTTGGAGGAGTTACTACTTGTGAAAGAATCTGTTTGGATATGCATGCACTGCCCTGCCCTGCCCGCCGCAGGAAGCTTTGGACAAAAAGGAGAAAAGTGTGGAGAAAGCAGCTTCTGGTGGAAGTTCCCCCTTGTTTGTAATTTATTTATTTATAAAAATAAGGAAAAAGGACAGGGCAACCTCACCCTCCACCAGAAGTTTAACAAAAGTGCACTTTGGAAATTATTATGTTATCCGATTCAGAATCAATTTCCTTCACTTCCCAGGTTGTCTGTCTGTCTCATGTTTCTATAAATACCCATCCAATTCCCTCCTCATCGTCGTCCCAGCCCTCTCCAATCCCAAAACAATTCAAACCCTCTACCCACCGTAAGCATTTCTTTCTCCTCTTTCCAACCCTTCCCCACTCCAAAGTTGCGGATCTTTTGCTTGGTTTTGGGTTATTTATTGACGTGTAAATGAAGGGTTCGATGATTTACCGTGGTTCATTTCATTTGTTTGTTCCATCCTCTCATTATTTCCTTGCCTTCTTTGTCTCTGAATTTAGTCCGGCATGGCAGCTTCTGGCACCACCAGCATGGTGAACAATGCGGATGACGAGAAAGTTCCGACAAGTCTGCTCGATGCGTTCGGTTCTTCGTTTTCTTTAGAACAGATCGCTTCTGTTTACTGCAAGGTGCAGAAAGATGCAGCCATGGCTGGCATCATGCTGTGTGACATGCAGGAGTTAAGCTCAACGAATAGGAGTAATGGGACGTGGCTGAATGTGGAGAGTATTAAGTCCCCAGAGGTGCCTAGTAGTAATTATCCTAACAGATCATTCCAGGGGAATGGGAATGCTGGATCTCCCAACCAGAATCGGTGTCCCATTTCAGCTGGCTCCGTCTCGAGTGTGATTGGCGAAGAATATAGCAATCCCAGACCTTACAAAAGTGCCTCCAACACTATTTGGAGACCTTTCACAGTGAACTCTAAGGCGTTGCTGATGTCTGGGCCTGTCGTAGAAGATGTCCTGGTGAATGATAATAAACAGGCTCGCGTGCACAAAGACATGGAAGATTTTTTATTTAGTATGCTTGGTGATGGATTTCAATTGGACAGGGACGTTATTCGTGATGTTCTTGGTATGTGTTTCCCTGCTTCAGTTGGATACCTATATTGATGGATTTACTAAATAACCGTGATAAGAAATCCTTAAATCGGTTCTACTTAAGTACTTAAGAAACTACTTATAAGAGAAATCGGTCTTGTCAACTGTGTTTCTAATGACTCATCCTCTGCAACTGCTGCAGGTAAATGTGGATATGACATGCAAAAGGTATGGTTTGATCTCATCTCATAACCGTGATAAATTTTGGGCGGGAACAGTTGTGTTCCTCCGATTGTTATCTCACTGAATTATTAATTTTCTGAATCAGTAATCCCGTATTGTTAGAATTTGAAAAAAAAAATCATTTTATGTGAGTTTCTTACCATACAATTTCATGATCTGGGAAGACAGGTTTATAGGAAAGCTTCTATTTTCATGACAATTGAATGACAGACAATCTGTTATAAATGAGTTCCAAACTTCTGTTGGTTGGTTCCTTCAACTGATTGTGTAGCTTTCCACCAATAGATGAATTTGTTTAATGCGTAGCTGCATGTGTTTTCGCCTCTTATTTCCCCTTCAATGCTCTTTCTTTGGTTAATATTACATTTTTTTTTTCTGCCAAAATTGGCCGGAGTTGAGTCTGGTATATAGTCAATTAGTCTTGCCATTTGTTAGCAATTGTTCAGTAATTGTTCTACAGAAAAGCTGGTATAGAGGTTGCCTTTTTGAATAACCTCCACACATTGATTGGAGATTCTCTATTTGTTTTCTGTGGCTTAGAGTATGGAGAAGCTATTTGATGTTTCAGCTTTGGGAATAAAAAGAGGAGACAACTGTAGCCGGGCATCGACAAAAGTAAGTCATTCAGTTGGTATTTACTAACTCATGTTTCTTTCAGAAATAGGAGTATTTCTATAAGTGTCCAATATACATGCTTTTCTTGAACTGGAATATTTTTTCATTTTCTTTCTGCAAAGTGATCTTCCTAATGCTAATTTGAATTGCGATACGATGAGTTGCTATATATTATAATAAATCCTCTTTATCTCGTTGCCTCACATTCAAAGCTGATAACTATCGATCATATCCTAGTGATGAGGCCTGGGACATTGCCACAGTGTTACATGCTTTCTTGCATCCTGCTTTTTTTGTCTTACCAGGCGGACCTTTTTCCCTAACTCCACTTTTTCTTGTAGTTACCTCATTCATACTCTGGGTATGAGAGAAGTCCTCAAGATAGTACAACTTACAAAAATCATTCCGGGCGGTAGGTCTATACATAATGCTTCCTTCTACATTTGTAAGAACTATGTCAAACAATGATGATATTGTAATTTTCTGCAACAAATAACATCAGTTTTATTTTGTAGGGTTGTAGATGCAAATGAAGGAGAAATTCGGGGAGCAAAGACTCTTCCTAACGATGTCCTTCATGCTTTTTTTTATAATTCTAAGCCGGAAAAGGAGTCAGAATGTCCAGCTCCTCCAAAGGTCGCCGAACAATCCAAAGGGATTGATGAAGTGGTCTCTGAATCTCGTGAAAATTTTCATCAGAATTCCCAGACTTGTGTTTCTAACCAACAAGACGAGAAGGACTTGAATGGTAAACGAATTTTATGTTTACAAAGTTCCTTGGTTTATTTGCTAGTGGCATGATTCAAAGATATGCTGTTAGAATTGTTCCTACTTTTACCCAGCCTGACTTATGTACGGTGAATTATAGATGAAGATGATAGCTATCAAGTCCTCCGCCGGGCCGTGCAGGAGTACCGTGGGACAATGAAGGAGTATTACAGTGCTGTAAGCCATTTTTCTCAGATTCTCTTAGTGTTTAAGCCTTATTGCAAATTTAGTTTCTCATTCGCATTAATCAATCACTCTTGACAGGCTATAGATGCCTTCGTGAAGGGGGACCATTCTCTTGCCAATAAGCTTATGGAACAGGTATTGGCTACAAGTAACAAAGAGTTGAAAAATAGATGCATGGTGAACACACTTTTTAACATGATGAGTGGACCATGATCAATGGCAGGGAAATTTTTTCTGTAAAAAGGCTCGGGATGCCGATGAAGAGTCCTTCAACAAGATTTTTGACGTGAGGTGCCTTGCTATTCTACGATACCTCTTCTTTTTCAATAAGCCAACAACGATCCCCTTTTTGGCGCTTTGAGTCATAATCCAACACTCTGCCTATCATGTTTCTTGAAAATTTTGGATGCATGTTCTTTACCGTGTTGATTTTCTAGAAAGGAGGAGGAACAAAAAGATTTGTTGCTTGACTTGCATGAGCATGATGGGAGGGCCGCCATTAGGTTGCTCAAGTTCCATGTTATTAGCCTTGCCGGCATGCCAAGTGAGAAACCTTTCTCTGTGTCTTAATTCTTATATTGGACTTCCTGGCCAAGCAGTACAACATTAAATGCCTTTTCTCTTTGTATGATCAGCATTCAACCACCTCAAGGTTATCATTGAAACGGACAATGAAGATACCTCGAAAGGCACCCGCAAACGACGAGTAAGATTGCTGATCGAAACCGTGATTGATTATTTTTCATAGTTTCCATTATGAACCAGAATGATGGGTGTTAAGTCCTACTCTTACCCTCACTATGTGCATGCTCGGACAGGTTATGAGGTTTTTGGAGAAGTACTCCATCAAGTGGGTTGAAGATGCAACCCCGGGGACAATACTTATCCCCCTGGCGGACATCGACCCTTCAACAATAGTGAATAAGAAATAGACAATCGGGTTGCGAGCCACGGAGATGAAGGGACAGGCATACGCAATGCATCGCTGCACATCTCTCGTGGTGACTTACTCTTGGCTTCCTCGCTGAGAATTCCCGCCATTTTTGGAGTTGAAGCCTTAGAAATTATTTTGGAGTGTTGTATTTCCCTCACATTATACGAGGAGGATGTTGTATTTGTACGTGCTTTGGTTCGATGAGGACTGGCTCTTTTGGTGAATGTTTTGGATGTTAGTATCTTTCCATATTTTGATGTTCCCTGAAGTGTATGCAGTAAGGAAGTATTTTATATTATAATTATTTGAGTTGAAAGTAGATGCAAATGAGGTTGCTGTGGTGTAGTGGTTATCACGTTAGTCTTACACACTAAAGGTCTCCAGTTCGATCCTGGGCAGCAACATATCTTGTTACCCTTTTATTTGTAAAAGCTGCTGCTGTTTTTGCTCTGGCACATCATCCAGAGTTCAGCTACATTGGCTTCAATGGTGAGCATTTTTGGAGTCTGCACTCCAAAGACACCACACAAACAGCTCTTGTCGGTGGTCGTCATCCTTCTGTTGGTGTGACCGCTGCTCATTATCTAGTATCTGTGCATTTGGTATCCGCATTTGTGGAGGGCCTTTCTGATATGACAATGAGAAAACCCAGAATACGTTTTACTGCAGTTCAGGTTTAATCCACGAACCATCCAATCTTACGAGAAATATTACTCAACGTGACGTCAGTAAAAGGAACAGCATCTGCTTCCTTACCCATGTGACCCGACCTTGCCCATGATACACTTGATGACCTGACCAGTGGTCATATGAGAAGGAACGGCATGCAGATTCACAATGACGTCGGGTGTTATGCCTTCCATGGTCCACGGCATGTCTGCTTGTGCATACGTCATGCCTATGGTTCAGTTTTGGCCATGCCTGCTGCTAAACTTGTCCCCAATTTGAGGTATTTGAACTGATCTAGTTCTCACTCAAACCAATCTCAATCCATCAGCATCTGTTGTGAGCAAAACCTAACCGCCACAGAACCAACAACTGTACAACTCTGCAGATTTCATTCCTTTCCTTCTATGAAAAATGCTTAAGTATGACAGGAGATCATTTGGAGAAAGATCCTTACTTGATCCACTATACCAGCCTCGCAGTTCCTCAGGACAATACAGTGATCATGCTTGGTGTAACGGGAAGCTTGTCCCTGAGGTCCATCTGCTGCAACTGGAGTTGTCTTGCCAATGATGATATCTTCCCCAGAAAACCTTGTACCCTGGGGTGAAGCAAAACTACATACATTTAGTAAGAATTCTCCTCTATAGAACTCAACCATCAATCCTGATTTTAATGACCGGAGGAACAAGGCCCTGCAGAGTGACCCCATTTCAATTTCTAGTCTCAAGTTCATCTTCTGATAATTACATAATACAATATCTCGGAGGATTTAGGGAAGTGAGTTTCACCATTGCTTTCTTCAGATCAGGGCGGCCAAATTTATCTCCTCTCGATTTAGTCTAGCTTGAACAAGTTCCGGTAATTAAACCCAATTTTAAATTTACTATGCTAAAAAATGCGAGACATAAAACAAAATGCTTCGGCAAGAAAGCTAGTTTGCTTACATCAATGGTCATGGAGATAATAGTCTTTTCTTCTGTCTCAGTGTCAACATACTCACTAAATCCAATTTCCACAAGATTATGCCATCTGCTTTCGTCTAGCGTTTCCTGTAAAATATACAGTGGTTGCTGGACTGGGACCCATAATGTTGCTTAAGAAGATAGAAAGTGTTCGAAGGCAGGTACCCTCTGCTGCAGGGAGTGAATATGCCTTTGCTTGATGAGAAGTCTCTGTTTCTCGACTATGAATAATGGACGACAGCAACCACCATAATCATTGTGGATCCTCAATTTTTTCTGTCGGATATTTCTAACCATCCCTACATTTGATTGGGGGTCATCTTCTCCTGGAATAAGAACTTTTTCATTGCCATTGACAATGAAATAACCACCTTGATCATGTGGACACTCCCCTTGCTCCATCAAAACCTTTTTCTGAGGACTGGTTCAAGGTGCAATAACAAGATCAAACCATCACCGGAACCTTAAATTCACATGAAATTGCAACAGTTAAAACAAAGCTTCTGTCCAGCGGAATCAACCGTGTATGCGAAAAAACATACCTTCCTGATAAAGACTTTCTCTAAATCCTGTAGTTACAGTTACTTCTTCACCATCATGCCCTTTCTTGATTGCTCTCGTAGAAACATCTGCATGTAAGGGAGCCAAGTACGTCTGATTCCTTAGCCTGGCATCCATCGGAAGCAGGGGGAGTTTTCTACTTGATCCTTATGTTTCTCAATTATTCCAATAATGGTTAAAAGTTTCATGATTGTCTTAATTGGGTCCATATTGTTCCTCCATTTGCAGCATATAATATATCCAAGAGACGCAGTGTCTCCTAAAAACGTGAGGTCGCCATTCGTTCTGTCTTTCCCTGGAAGATCATTTGCAGAAGGAATGGCGAGCGTTTTCGGGGTCGTCATGGCAGTTAGGGTCGCTCCACGTTCTACTGTTGGCAGCGGCGGCGGCGGTAATCGTTCATCCCCGAGAAGGATTCGCTTTATGTGTTCAAGTTCTGCTAGTCCCGTCTCACCACTGTCTGCCGCGGCCACAGGTGAATATTCGAGTGAATTCTGCATGGTTTGTGGATGAAGATTAGCATTAGGACGGTGATTGGGAACGTTTTCTTGTTTTCTGGTTGTAGAGGTGATTGACAGTGAGGCTCCGACAACTGGGGGCGCCTATGATTTCTTGAGGGCGACTACCTCTCTCACGGAGACACTGCTGGCTACCCCGAAGAGGGTTACCCTCGTTAGGCATGGTCTCAGCTCCTGGAACGAAGAAAGTAGAGTGCAGGTTGAGTTAGTGCTTTCCTTGATTCGATTCCTTGAGATATATGATTGTAATGTATTTGATCGGAACAGGGAAGCTCAAACCTTTCGTTGCTCACGGAGACTGGGATTAGGCAGGCTGAGAGGTGTAGGAACGCCCTGTCGAATATTGACTTCGACGCATGTTTCTCCAGCCCGATATCCCGTGCGAAGGTACTTATAGTGAGATCTCGAATCCTTGTATAGAATGATATAACTTTGGGAAAATCAATTGGTTCGTTCGTTACAGTCTACGGCGGAAGTCATGTGGCATGGGAGGGAAGAGCCGCTGATATTCCTCGACTCGCTGAAGGAGGCCCACCTTCACTTCCTTGAAGGAATGAAAAATGGTCAGTTTTGTCTTTCTGTTGAAGTATTAGGATCCGAGAAACTGTCAAAACTCACTCCGGTGAACGACCCTTCTACCTGTGGTCGTTGTGCTTGCTGGTATTATCCATGAGAATGCTAAATCAACTTCAGAATTTGGAGGCAGTTGATGCCCGGAAGATATATCCGAAAGAGTACGAGACTTGGAGGGAAGATCCGTCCAATTTTTGTGTGAATGGCGTCTACCCGATTAGGAAGCTGTGGGAAACATCGAGAGAGGCTTGGAAGGAAATCTTACTGGCACCGGTTAGCGCTTTCTGCTCCACATCAGCACCTTTTGTTTTCCTGATTTCGGAACCTTGATCTGGCTGTGTGCTGCTACTGCAGGGTGAAGAATTCCTTGTCGTGACCCACAAATCGATGCTTAGAGCGTTAATATGCGTTGCACTTGGTCTAGGCCCAGAGAGGTATGTCTTGTAGAGGAATGCTCGGCCATAATGGGATGAGCTTCTTCTTCTTCTTCTTCTTCTTCTTCTTCTTCTTCTTCTTCTTCTTCTTCTTCCTGTTTCAGGTTCCGAGCCATCGACATTAACAACGGCGGTATTTCCGTGTTCAACTTCAACAAGAGGGGAGAAGCAATGCTACAGTCCTTGAACTTGACGACCCATATGTCCACTGATCACGTGTATTCATTCTAGTTACAAGTGGATGAGGCCTCGGAAGGGATGGCAAATTCTCAATCCAGAAAAGTATCCTCCCTTTCAAGCGCTTTCGGTTGTTGGTATCGTTTGGAAGACTTGTTCCAGAACGTAGTTTCATGGTTTGTATAGCTAAAGAATGTTTGTACACGTAACTTGGCGTCTCCAATGGACTGCGCCTCCCGGGGGCATGCTATATGCTGGATCAATACCGAGACTGTATGCTACTACATGTGCGGCAATGGCTGGCGGAGTCCCAAGCGAAGCTGTCTTTGTTCTACGATGGCCCGAACAAGGCCGACCGAGTTTTAAAAATGAATCTTCCCTCCAAAATACTTGCCGGACGCACCTAATGCCCAATGAACAGCTACTGCCCTTCCCAGAGCCATCAGCTGCCACGGCCAGTCCCGGCCTTCTCCGTGGCCCACCTCGCCCTCCAGCGAGCATCTGTGAATCCAACACTCCCTGTTCTAAAGCAAATCCACGCCCATCTCATCGTGAGCCGCGCCAGCCGCTCCCTTTCCCTCTTCACGAAGCTTCTCCGCCTCGTCGCCGGGACCGTCACTTCCTCCTCCTCCTCCTCCCTGACTTATGCGCTTCGGATATTCCGATCCCTGCCCCAGCCCGATGCCTTCCTGCTCAATACACTCATCACCCAGTTCTCAAAATCGGTACTTCCTATCTTTTCCCTGTACTTCTACCAGAGAATGCTGCTTTCCAACGTTCATCCCAGTAGCTACACTTTCACCTCCGTGATCAAGGCCTGCGGCAATTCGAGCGACTCGAAAGTCGGTAGGGTTGTTCACGGACAAGTTTTGACAAATGGTTACGGCTTGGATCCATATGTTCAGGCTTCATTGGTCAGTTTCTATGGAAAAATCGGCGAGGTGAAGTTTGCGAGGAAGTTGTTCGACGGTATGCCTGACAAGAGTGTTGTTGCATGGAATTCGATGATCTGTGGGTACGAGCAGAACGGACGTGCGAAGGAGGCAATTGATGTCTTTCTGATGATGCGGGAGGCGAGGGATGTGAATCCGGATTCCACAACATTTGTTGGGGTGTTGTCGGCTTGTGCCGAATTAGGTGCATTGGAGTTGGGCCATTGGGTGCACGAATACTTGGAACAGAATGGATTCCACATGAACGTCGTGCTGGGGACAGCGATGATCAATATGTATGCTCGGTGCGGGAATGTGGCGAAAGCCAGGGAGGTTTTCGATGATATGGATGAGAGGAATGTGATTGCTTCAACTGCGATGATCAATGCTTATGGTATGAATGGCTATGGCAAGCTGGGGGTTGAAATATTCGATCAGATGTTGCTGTCCGGACAACGACCTAATAGCATCACCTTTGTGGCAGTTTTGTCCGCTTGCGCGCATGCCGGGTTGGTTGAAGTGGGGCGTCGCGTCTTTGCGAGCATGAAGGAAGAGCATGTCGTTGAACCTGGAGTGGAGCACCTTGTGTGTATGGTCGATATGCTCGGTCGAGCTGGCTTACTCGACGAAGCTTATGAGTTCATTGAGGAGAAGCTCCCGTCCAACCCTCCAGTGGCAGTTTGGAGCGCAATGCTTGGAGCCTGCAAGATGCACAAGAATTTCCATCTCGGGCTTAAGGTTGCGGACCGTCTGTTGAAAGCTGAACCAGATAACCCATGTCATTACGTGCTGCTTTCTAACATCTATGCTACTGCTGGTCGCACCGACGGAGTTCAAATGGTCAGGAACAAGATGATCCGTAAAGGTCTCAAAAAGCAAGTCGGACATAGCACCACCGAAGTTGATGGGAGGACTTACATGTTCGCCATGGGTGATAAGTCTCTCCCTGAGACGAAGGCAATATATAGATACCTTGATGAACTGGTTTTGAGATGCATGGAGGTGGGCTATGTGCCCGTGGCCGATGCACTGATGCACGAGTTAGAAGGGGAAGAGAGAGAGCATGCGCTGAAATTCCACAGCGAGAAGCTCGCGATAGCATTCGCGATGCTGAAAACCAATGATGGGTCCACCATAAGGATCGTGAAGAACCTAAGAATGTGTGAGGACTGTCATGCGGTGATAAAGTTCATGTCTACAGTTACGAAGAGGGAGATTATCGTCCGAGATAAACTAAGATTCCACCACTTTAAGGAGGGGTCTTGCTCGTGTCTGGACTATTGGTGATGACGGCAGATCACCTACATTGACACCATTGTTGCCCTGCCAATAAGAGTCCCGATGAGCAATAGTTCGAAACAGTCGAACTTAAGCTAAACAACCTAGGCATTTATTAAAAATACCTGCTCTTGTATCAGGATGCTCAACTCCACCACAAAACTAATCGATTTTAAGTGATTTTTTGCAACAAGAACATTTTCAGTACAATCTCGAAAGACTGAGTAATGAAGACGGTACGAGGTTTTCATTTCCAGAACCGGGGGTGAGGGTATCAGAATCATGGAGAACATTGGTTTACTGTGTGTGTATGGTGTCAACTATGAAACTACAAAAGCTGTTGCCGATGAAACCGTCACAAGTCGTCGTTGGTAACTGCAGGGACCTTCTCATATGCCACCCTGGCCCTAAATCTCTTTGGAAGGATGCAGCGGCCGTTGAATCGCTGCTGCAGGTAAACTAAAAGCGCAAACAGCATGCCGCTACAAGGAATGATGATATTCCAGGCAGTAGAGTAGAAGTCCATCCTGTGACTGGCATAGATGTACGAGAATTCTGGTGACCAGGACGAGCTGTGAGCCCGATAAAGATCGTAGGTGTGGGGCAGCAGGCGGATGAAGGTGGTCCCAATGTAAAAGAATGAAGACAGAGCCTTCTCATTGGAGTCCATGAACAAGTTGAATAATATCTGAGGAAGCAGAAAACCATCCAGGATGAGGCCGGCATATGATTTCAGGCCTTCCCATAGAGAATATGATTTGTAAAAATCAACTGGGTAGACAGAATCCACAGATTGAAGCATGCGGCCTGGTTGCAGAACACGATAGCTAACTGCGTGTGTCGACTGATGCAAAAGCCAAGCTACCACCGCACCAACTGCATAAAGCAAGAAAGATGCATATCCAACTTTCTTCTCAGAAATCCATAAAGCGCCTTTATTCACATCCCCTTGTCTAGCAGACCAAGTCAACTGGAGAAGTCGAAGCTCCAGAAGGAATGCCACCATTGTCACAGCCCTCACGACCACTTCCTTCACTTCGAGCCATCCACCATTCCTCCAGAGATAACTTTGCTGGTTACGGTTCCCGACAAATAATGCTTCGAAGTTCAAGAGGAGAGGGATCATATGCCCCAGCATAACAACAGTCAGCATCACAACAGAGATGAAAGGGAGAACATCCGGCTTCCGCCTGACATGGAGGATCTGTGAGACCACAAAAACACAAGCGAGTGTGTTCGAAACAACCACCAAAATAATTTCTAGATCCATCCTCCATATGGATTCGGTGGCTTGGACACTGTACATTGAGTTCGACTTCAGCGTCAGGGTCTCAAAATAGAGAGGATCGGATGTCGGCCGTGTGCTCTTGATAAACCCAGTAATCAGTTCGCCTCTTTTCCTATTTAGAGGAGCAAATTTAACACTGATGGTGACTTTGCAGTCCAGAGAACTGTTTGTAAACAGTGTATCATTCCACACCACACGGCGGCATCCTATCATGCACAAACGCCCGATCAAGCCGTTATATACTCCTTCGGCAAAAAAATCAACACTTGTATGTGACAATTTTATTCCACTGAAACTGTAATTATATGGTGTCGAGAAGCTCAATGAGTAACTCATATTCTGCATTACTCCACTGACGTTCGGGTGAAATGACGACCATGATCGATTTCCATTGATCTGGGACCCGTAGAAACTCGACTGATGAGGACTGCCTCCCACAAACAGAGGAGCCGCTTCCCCGTAAGCTGTTTTCCCCTTACTATTTGTAACCATGACGTCGAATCTCATATCAGTGGATGAAGGGAACGGATACACCTTCTTCTTCAGCACCTTGGCATTCCCGTCACACAAGTCAGGAGTGCCACCCATCACGCCGTACTTATACCTTCTGTTTGCATAAGAGGGACCATAACTCCAAAATGCAATCTTAGGAAAGTAGCCCGAATCATCCATAGCTTTGGTGCTCCAAATCTGACCCACTACAGGGGACCGGTTAATTATAGAAAAGGTTGCAGGGAATCTCATGCACATCTTGATCGAGCAATCTCCCACAAAAGTATCTGCCAATGACACCGAGTAATTCAACATATGGCACATGACACCGCATATCCGCTTCGCCTTCGGATCCCATTCTCCTTCCCCGAGCAAAGATGATCTGGGATTAAAAGCATAACCCGAGTAGCTGGAACTATTCCGAAAACTCAGGGAGAATTGTAGTTTACCCTGATCTGAGCACTGAAGCGTTGACAGAGCAATACGATCAGGCACAAACAAAGCTTCCTTTCCTAAGGGATTGCAGTTCACGGCGTCACAACCCCTGCCATACTCCATCTCATAAGACGAAAGCCATCCGTGCGTGGAACACCAACCTCCGACTCCCTGGAATTCATCCATGGACAGATTATCACCGTCCCCATTATCAAATTTGTCAAACGAACCGTCCTTCTCCTTCTCCATCAAACTGTACCCGTAATCCGTTCTCCCACTAAACCCCAACAGCGAAACCCTTCCGAAAGCCTTACCATTGCCGTCCTGATCACCTAAGCTCTCAAACTCCCCGCTGACAAAACTACTGTTAATACTCATCTTGACGGGATACCTAACCTTCAACAAGACATCGCTGGAGCTCGCATTACTGAACCAAATGCTCGATCCTACCATACAAAGCCGACCGGTTGACTCGGCCACATAACCGGTGAGACTGAACCTATACCTACCTCTCCGAACAGGAATCTTCGGTCCGCGGACATGGAAGGCCGTCTTTAACCGCCGCCGCCCTGAGCCTCCCTCCCGGTTAGAAGACAAGCCCAGGCCGAAAATCCTCAAGCTCCCGACGACCTTCAACACGTCCTTGTTGTTAGTCCCATAAACCACCTTCGGATAAAACAAAAAGCTACTCGGCACGGACGATGGCGTATCCCCGGGGTCATTGGCCTTCGCAGATGCGAAAGCGAAGAATCCGGAGAACCGAAGCTGGCCCGAAAGAGAGTCATTGGAGGATGGGACAGTGGCGGATATCGGATCCTCGGAGAAGACCTCCCCGGCGCAGTGGGTGGTGTAGAAGTCATGGAAGCGGGAGGGGTCGTCGGCTGCGGCTAGCGATTCCGCCGAGGAGAGCCGGGGGAAGGCAGCTAGGATCGCCGCGAAGAAGACGAGGATGATCGAGGGGAGGATCGCCCGGGATCTGTGGTGGGGTTTAGGCGGCGGGAGGCTGGGAAAACGACGGTCCGAGCCCATTTACGCGTCGCCGGCGTGGTGTTGGGGGGGGGGGGGGGGGGAGGGGGGTAGTGACGGGTGTAAACAGGGAAAGGTTTGTTACTTTAGATTAACTTTATATCGTTTCTTCCTACGTCGTATTATTAATTCATTGGACGGAGTTTTCAATTTGGGTCAGAAAATTAGGTTTTGGACGTATTCGATTTCGATATCAACTACTTGGAACGAGTCTTTAAGAGGAGACTTGACCCAAAAAAAGGGTGACACAACCGATGTGTCTTCTTTGTATGCCGAATCGACGTTATCAAGAGACTAAACTGTTAGTGTGTACACGTACGTGCTAAGATACTTTGTAATATATGTGAATAGTTGTTAATAAAGGTAAATATTTACTATTTATTAATTACTTTTCTGCTCTTAATTAACTTTACAGTAAAGTCCCATAAATTGATTATTTGTCCATCTAAAATTGTCCTTGATCGGATAGAAGTTTAAATGGGACATAAACATCTAGATCAACATCGAGTATAACTTAGGTCGAGTTAGACCAAGGGATGGATGTTCAAGTTATACTCGGGGGTGCCTAAGTTTAGGGTACACTGGACACGACCCGTTTATAGAGAATACCACATATTAAACGTCATTGGTCACTTTTCTTGTTGAACGAGTGTAACTGATCTCCTGGCTTGAGACCTCCATTTATTCTATGCGTGTAGTCGTTCACTTTGATGCCGTTAAAAGCAGTCTTTAATCGGATTGTGAGTAATACGGTTATTGGGTGTGCAGCGAAGCGTATAGAGGATATCGTTAAGTCAATATATGATTCATCGCTATCTTGGATTAGAGAGTTGACATCATGGCCTCTTGATTGAGATATTAGTGATTTTAAACACACGGCCGTGGATGAATGTTTATCATTCAAGTTAAGATCTATTATATCTCCGAAATCAAGTAAAATGATTAATTCAGTGATGACATATGATGCACTGAATTAATCAGGATGTCGGTGAGATGAAGAGATTGAATTACACAAAAATCGATTCATAGTGGTTTTGGTTCATGACCAATATTCTATTACGTTGGGTGGCTGAAAACTGTTGCTAGACGGTTACCTCAGTCTATGTATGAATGTACATTGCCTTCGTATATAGAACCTAGAGGGTCGCACGTAAAAGCACGTGAGCACAGAAATTAATTATTTAATTCTAATGAATATTAGAATTAAAAGTATAAATTTCAGAATTAAAATTTGTTGGACTACAAATTTATTCTGAAATATCCGGAAGCAATAAATCCTAGTATTAGATTTAAATTGATCAAATATATCTAAGTTGTAGACTATAATAATATAATTATAATAATTATTATATCATTATATTATTCATTATAATATCAAATAGGCCGACCAAATTGGGTTAAGCCCATTTGGCCCATTCTATCAATTGAATTAAATTTCAATTGTCCAGAAGATGTCTATATCCAATTGTCCAATTGCAAAAAGTAAAATTATTACCTACAGGCTACCGTAGCATAGCATTGCTACGTGTAATTTATTAATTTTCTTTTACAATAATTTTAGTCATAAGGCGGCACCATCACTATAATGGAAATCAATTAGGCCATAGTGAAAGTGTGGTTTTGCAAAATAAAAGAAAAACACAATCAAAAGTGTTCGGCCACAGAGGAGAAAAGTGAAGGAATTGCAATCGGCTGAATAGAACGTAAGTCTTCCGAGAGTTTTAGCAAAAGCTCAGAGGGCTAGCACCCGAGATTGAGCTTGAGGTAATCGTCGAACATGTGCGTGGATACTTCTAGAGGAGTCACGGTTGGGACTCTGGAAGACGGTCTAATCCGCAACGTTCGTTGTTTTTAAACAACAAGGTACGTGTTATTAAACTTATTTACTATTTGATTTATACATAACACATAAATTCGGGGTGTGTTTCGGATAGTATTTTTCGAAACGAGTTTCGCTGCGCCAGGTGGAAACCCATCAGAAACATCATCCGACAATCATACTTGTTACCAATTATTAAAAAAAAAACAGAATTTTAGGTACTTAAAATTTTAATAATTTGGATTTGTTGGCCCAAAGATTACACTAATTCACCCCCCCTCTTAGTGTAATCTTTGGGCCAACAATTGGTATCAGAGCGAGGTTCAACGGAAGCTTAACCGCTCGTTGAGATCTTACAGCAGCTCGAACCTTCTGTACGCTCTCTGAGTACTACTACCTTGCTGAGTTCAATAGAAGCTTAGTTCTCTATTTGAATTCAACATTTAGAACAAAAGCAGTTTCAACAAAAGCCTTATAGCTTGTTGATTTCTTATAGAAGGTTGTACCTTCTATTGCTCTCTGTCTCTGCCTTACAGAAGCTTAAGCTCTGTAATTGTCTCAAGTTTATTTTAATTCTACAGAAGTACTATACTCTGATAGAATTCAAAAATTTGTGATTCAACAAAAAGTTTAACAGCCTGCTGAGATTCTATAGCAGCCTGTACCTTCCACGCGATAGATTCCTACTATACAGAAGCTGACGCTCTGTTACTATTACTATCTGTCTTTCTTCTACAGTAGCTCATTGCTCTGCTAGAAACCAACCAGTTGCATCAAAACAGGATTTAACAAAAGCTTGAGTGCTTAGTTACATCCTATAGAAGGTTATACCTGCTATACGCATATAACCGATTGTTGCGCTGTTTTCTTCTGCTGAAACCTTGAGGGTTCTGCGGAATTAAACTACTTGGCATTTTTACTCCATTTTACGGAGATTTGATTGCCAGCAATATCCGTTTCAATTTAACAGAAGTTTTCGTGCGTTAAGAATCAGTACAGTACCGTAAAGGTTCTGTTATTCTGCACAGAAGCCTAACCTTCTGTAAATTGAAAAATGGGTGATAATTACTACATACCGAAACCACACATTGGGAATCCTCCAATGTTTGATGGTAAAAAATTTTTCCTATTGGAAAATTCGAATGAGTGCCTTTGTAGATGCAATCGATGATGATTTGTGGTCGTTCATTGAAGACGGTCCACCTATTCTACCGATTGAACTACAAATTGGTCCTGATGGTCGTCCTACTCGGGAGAACCTTAGGATCAAACGACTCACCAAAACGGCTAAGTACTTAATGTTTAGTGCTATGTCGGAAAGTGAATTCGTTAAAGTCTCTACTTGCACTTCGGGCAAAGAAATCTGGGATAAACTTGTCACCATGTATGTTGGGACGAACCAGATTAGAGAAACCAAGATGAATTTCTTAATTCATCAATACGAGAACTTTACCATGAAGAGTGAAGAATCTGTAGAACAAATGTTCCAGAGACTTAACCTTCTGGTAGATGCCTTAACTCACTTAGGCAAACACTATACTAATTCTGAATTAGTAAGAAAGGTTCTACGAACTCTGCCCAAATCTTGGGAAGCCAAGAAAACGGCCATTGAGGAAGCTAAGGATCTATCTACTCTTCGATTAGATCAACTAATGAGCTCCTTAATGTCATATGAAATGGAGAGAACCTCTCAATCTGATGTAAAAAGAGCTTCAGTAGCCTTCAAAGCATCAGAAGAACCAATTGAAGACTCTGACATTGAGGCAGAAGTCGATTCGGATGATGAACTTGCTATGATTGCTAAACGCCTTCTGCGGTTCGCTTCCAAAAGACGTTTCAACAAGAAAAATCAGAAACATGAAAAGCAGTATGATCCAAAGATGATCAGATGCTATGAGTGCAATAGGAAGGGACATTTCAAGTCTGATTGTCCTTTACTAAAGGAGAAGGAAAAACCTTCTGTACAAACCAAACCCAAGAAAGCAATGATTGCTTGGGCAGATATTGAAGATTCTGATGATGAGGAAGAACAAGCACTAATGTGCATAACTACTCACTCAGAAACTCAAAATTCTATAGAAAGTCAATTCTGTTTTCGAACAGAAGCTACAGAAAGTGAATGGTATCTGGACAGTGGCTGCTCAAGGCACATGACCGGAGATCCATCCAAATTCTCTAAGCTGACCTTACAGAACGGAGGTTCTGTTAAATTCGGTGACAATAGCAAAGGCTCTGTCATTGGAACAGGAACTATTGGAAGTCCTGATTCTATGGCTATAGAAGAGGTTCTGCTAGTTACAGAACTTAAACATAACCTGCTGAGCATTAGCCAGCTTTGTGACAAAGGCTATACTATAACCTTTGATCAAGATAAATGTTCTGGTATCCTAAACAATGAAGTCCGCTTCATTGGAAATCGGAAAAGGAACATCTACACTTTAACACAGAAGAGCTTCTATGTTACAGAAAGCTGTCTTCTGTCTGTCAAAGACGAAACTCATCTTTGGCATAGAAGGTTAGGACATTCCAACCTTCAGTTGCTATCCAAGCTTGCTAAAAAGGAATTGGTAAAAGGCTTGCCTAATATCAAATTTGAGCAAGACAACTTCTGTGAAGCTTGTTCGCTTGGTAAGCAAACTAAATCCTCATTCAAGTCTAAGAATGAGATTTCTACAACTCAGCCCTTGGAACTTCTACATATGGATCTATTTGGTCCGACTAGAGTTCAAAGTATTGGTGGTAGAAGATACTGTCTAGTAGTAGTAGATGACTACTCTAGGTACACCTGGGTCAAGTTCTTGACTCATAAAAGCGATGCATTTGAATCTTTCATAAAGCTCGCTAAGCAATTACAGAATGAAAATAGATCTTCTGTAAAAGCTATTCGAACGGATCATGGTACAGAGTTTGAAAACCATGATTTTGCTACCTTCTGTGATGAACATGGCATTGATCACAACTTCTCTGCTCCTTACACTCCTCAACAGAATGGAGTCGCAGAAAGGAAAAATCGAACTCTTATAGACATGGCTAGAACCATGATTTGTGAGAGCAATGTTCCACAGAACCTTTGGGCTGAAGCAGTAAATACTGCCTGCTATATCTCTAATAGAGTACTACTAAGACCTAAATTAGAGAAAACTCCCTATCAACTATACAGGGGGAGAATACCGAATATTTCCTATTTTCATGCATTTGGAAGTCCATGTTTTATACTGAGACCTTCTAAGGACAATCTCGGGAAATTCGATGCTAAATCAGATGAAGGTATCTTTTTAGGATACTCACTGACTAGCAAAGCTTATAGAGTCCTCAACAAAAGGACTTCTACAATAGAAGAGTCAATTAATGTAAAAATTAATGACTCACCAACAAAAGATACTACAAAACCTGTAATATCTTTTGAACCTTTAGAAATTTCTTTAGAACCTACAGAAGGTTCTTCAGAACATCCACTCTCTACGAAAGAGATGGGTGAACCCACTGTTCATAATTCTCAAAGAGAATCTGAACAAACTGTTGAAAATTCTTCAGAAGTATCATCTTCACAGAATAATCAACAAAATGATATAAGAGCACCTGCCTTATATAAAAAACGACATCCTATTGATCAAGTCATAGGAGACGTCAATAGTGGTGTACAGACAAGACGTTCTGTTATTAATAGTGGTGTACAGACAAGACACCCTATTGACCAAGTCATTGGAGACATCAACAGATGCTTTTTCCAATACGGTTCTATTCCGTAGAAGCCGTCAACACAGAACATCATTTGGCTGACATTTTCACCAAATCACTTGATAAGGAGAAATTCTTCTCTTTCAGGAATGAATTGGGGATTTGTTATCCATTTTAAATAACAGCGACGTTGTACAGCAGTTTCAACGTTCTGTATTATACATTTCGAAATTTTACCTCGAAATGCATTTTTCAAAAGAGTACTCTAGACAATATTATTCTAATGAAAATCTTGTCGAGAAAGAGTCCTTTTCATTAACGTAGATTCTTACAGAAACTACGCATAGAAGGTTATACCTTCTGTACAATGTTAATTCGACTTTACTGTTTCGAATTTAGCAAAATATATTCCTTAATTTTGAAACAGAAAGTTAAACCTTCTGTTCAAAAGAATATATTTGAAAAATCAGGGAGAATCTTATCTGATCTCCTATTATATCAAGAATCGATGATCTTGATAAAAAATTGGGAATACATGATTGATGGTGTCTTCCTGGTGTTTTCAATTCATGATGTCAACACCCTGTATGGCTGCAAAGAGCACCCTGTTCTTCCTGTGGCAAACAAGAATCAGTCATACAGCGCCATACTTGGATCTAAAGTGAAGGTGCCGCAGTACCTTGAATCTGCTGCACTGAACCTTCCTAAACGGATCCTCCATCGATCTGTCATCTTCTGTCTCCTACCAAGGACAGGAAGTCTGGATGTTGTAACAACCAGAGATGCTCAGATTATGGAGCATTTGCTGCTGGGAAAGCCATTCAACCTGGGGGCGATGATTTTTGCTCACATGCAAGCTTGTCTTAAAGCAAAGGACAAAGCTCTCCCCTATGGTCAGGTTGTAGCTGCTCTTCTCCGTCTTCGCAATATTGATCCAAATCCTCCCACCGCACTGGAAAAATGGCGAGTTGGAAATTTTGGTCGACAAATCATTGCAAGTATGCAATATGTGAGGACTCAAGAAGGCTGGATTCAGAAATCCAAAGGGAAAGAGAAACAGCAGAAGGAAGCACCTGCTACTTCTGACAAGAGTGGACCTACTGCTCCAAAAGCTACTGTTCCACCTTCTTCAACCCTGGAACAACCTCGAGAAGGCTCATCCTCTTCTTTGCCAAATCTCATCAGAGATCTGCAGCGACAAATTGTTGCACAGACTGAGGAACTTAAAGTCCTCAAGGATACGGTCGCTGAGCTAGTCATTACTGTTGAACGTCAGGAAAAGCTCCTCCGTGACAATCTCCAGTAATGTGTTCTGCTTAATTTCCAGCACCCTAGACCTACTGTAATGGTCTTAAATAAGTGACTGATGATGTGTACCCCTTTTGGGATGAACTATTTTAATATTCTGCAGTTTGGTTTTATTCTCTACGTCTATTGTGAGAATACCTTCTACAGGATCTTAGATCTCCGTTTTCTACCTTCTATACTTTTTGATATGACAAAAAGGGGGAGAGATTTTGGAGAACTAACACAGAGATATAGCGTATGCTAATCTCAAACCCACAAAATTCTTGTGATATTTAGCGGGATAGAAGGACTAACCTACTAAAAGGTTTTTTAACCTTCTATAAGGGTATGCAAAATTTGAGTACAACTCATTTTTGCTGGGAGTGCAGAAGCTCATGCTACTGTCGGGCTAAATATACAGGAGCCTTGTCCCTGTAATCTGTACAAGCTAAATGCTTACACAGAAGCTTTTGCACTCTGCAAAAGTAAAAGCTTCTATAAAGTGTCAAACCCTTACTATCTCTATCTTAGGGGGAGTTTGATACGTCATCTTGTATGAACATGTCTCCTATTGATGAAAGTTTTGTCATCATCAAAAAGGGGGAGATTGTTGACAAGATTTTGATGATGAGTCAAACAGCAGGTTTGACCTGCTATGACTTTACAGAAGCTGAAACCTCCTGTAACGAAGATACGCTTCGTAAGAGAGGAAAAATATCACGAAAATATTTTCTTCACCCTCCAAGGATCATTTCAGATCAAGAGACGTGATTAGAGAATATTTCCATAAATAGATATTTCAATAATAAATTATTTATTAATTAATTATTGATTATCTTAATTAAATTATTAATTCAAAAAGAGAATATTCTTAAGAATATTATTTGGATTAATATTTCGTCCAGATACAATGTTTTACTTGTCTGGAACGAATCAATTATTTTGGGAATAAATCGTTGATTATTTCCTTATATAGAAGGTCAAGTTGCTGTTGCTGGCCGAACCTTCTGTAATGCATTATCTGGGGATTTAATTGTCAAAATAAGACAAAATTAAATCTGGAGGTTCCAACCAGATATTTGCACGACCCCATCATCATATTTCTCAAGTTGGAAATAAAATATTCTTTCTTTCCAACTATAGAAGGTTGCTGACCGATTTAGGCTATAACCTTCTGTAAGATGAGATCTCGTGATTGGATGATTCGATTGATCTGAAATCAATCAAATATTGTCCCTAAATGTTTTTTACACGTTGGGGATGAATCTGGTCATTTTACGTTTTTGGCAAAATAAGTTTCCTTTTTTACAGGAGGACGAAACCTCTATATAAAAGAAAAACCTAAAAACATAATTAGAACATAGATCAGAGGTAAGTCTTGGCATTTGGCAACGTTAGCGGGTGGTTAACGTGTGTGCAGGTGTGCAGGACGGATTCTCCAGGCGAGAGTTCTCGCAGGAGGTAACTACAGCGGGTTGAGCGTGGGTGAAGCCGCTCCGGTGACTTCGTTGCGTACGGATCTGAAGGACTCGACCGGAACTTTGTCCGTGACGTCGGACTGCGTGCATCAGGGCCTGGGGAAGGGTTCGTTGGTGGCGAGTAGGCGTACAGAGTTGGTCGGAGAGAAGGAGTCCGTAGCAGGGGTTCAGTGGTGAGGGATCTCCAACCTTCTGTAGTTGGTTATTTTGTTTTCTGTGCGTTTGCAGCAGGTGTGCTTTGGTGAAGCCACTCCGTTAGCGTCGTTGGCTGCAAAACCGAAGGACTTGGCCAGGAGTGCTGTCAGTGAAGCCGGGTGGGCGTACAGCAGGTCGAAGAGAAGGTTGTTGCAGCAGGCGTAAGTGGTGAGGGACTGAAACCTACTGTAGTCGTATTATCTTTATTTGTTTTGCAGATTAAACCAAAAACACAAAAAGAGAAGCATATCAGAGGCGTCCAAACACTTGGAGAAAGCGTCATCGGATCTGTTCGCTGATCCACAGAAGGAATAGCCTGCTACAGAGTCACAGAAGGCTGAAGCTTCCAGCCAACGTTCTGTGCTTGCTCAAGTCTGGTTGATTTCCTTGTGATTCGACCTAGACACATCCTAAACACAGCAAGAGTGTTTCTTGCATTGGTAAAGCTAGTCTTACCGTCCCGTGGTCAAAGAAATTGTTTTCTTACACCACAGAAGGTTTTACCTTCTACACTGTAATCTCTATACGAGTTATTAGTGAAAAGTGACCGAAAGTGGACGTAGGTGATTTCACCGAACCACTATAAAATCCTTTGTGTTCTACGACTCATTTCGAAGTCAATTTCACACGTTCCGTAATTACAGAAGCTTGAAGGCTCTGTAAATTACAGTAAGTTACTTCCGCTGTGAGGGTTGTGAAAAAGCGTTTAAGAATTCCTTAATTGGACTTAACACTAATTCACCCCCCCTCTTAGTGTAATCTTTGGGCCAACAGGATTCGACGTTACCAAGACGTTTATCTGCAGCATGGGCTGCCGTGGAGATGGGAGCGCCAACATAAATCAAAGACAAACTACATTAAACCCGAGGAATAGATCTGCAGAATTACCTGGTCGAGGCGACACAAATCGAAGCCTCTGAAAGTTACAGCAGAGTGAACATTCATCTCGTAAGAATTTCCCCGAGGGAGCTTGGCTTGTTCCTCTATGTATGGCCGGTGACCGAAAGCATCTGCAAACCTTTCCGAAATTCTTCACTGTTACTGTCTCCCTGTGTTCGAGTTCATTTTGAATAGATCAATATCGTGAGCAGATGCCCACATAGAAGATTAGTGGAAAGAATCATCAGACCCAACTGCATTTTGTTACCATAACCATAAAAATATCAAAATTAGTTTTTGAAGGAACTGATTACATTATGCTTGTTGGGATTGTTGATAGTACACAGGAAAACTTAGTTGCGCTAGAATATTATGCGGGAAACTGGTCACAAATCATCGTTGCCAACAACAGGGACCTTCTCATATGCTGCGCTGGCCCTAAGTCTCTTTGAAAGGATACAACGGCCGCCAAATCGCTGCTGCAGATAAACAACCAGCGCGAGCAGCATCCCGCTACAAGGAATGATGATGTTCCAGGCAGTAGAGTAGTAGTCCATCCTGTGACTGGCGTAGATGTACGAGAATTCTGGTGACCAGGACGAGCTGTGAGCCCGGTAAAGATCGTATGCGTGGGGCAGCAGGCGGACGAAGGTGGTGCCGATGTAAAAGAACGATGACAAAGCCTTCTCACTGGAGTCCATGAACAAGTTGAAGAATATCTGAGGGAGCAGAAAACCGTCCAGGATGAGACCGGAGTATGATTTCATGTATTCCCAGAGAGGATGGGATTCGTAGGAAACAATCGGGTAGACAGTATCCACTGGTTGCAGAACGTGATAGCTGCCGGCATGCGTCGACTTATGCATAATCTGAGCTATCGCTGCACCGACTGCGTAAAGCAGGAAAGAGGCGGACGTGACTATCTGCTCTGAAACCCATAAAGCAGCTCTATTCACATCCCCCTGTCTCGCAGACCAAGTCAACTGGAGAAGTCGAAGCTCCAGAAGGAACGCCATCAACGTCATGGTCCTCACGACCACTTCCATCACTTCGAGCCATCGGCCATTCCTCCAGATAGAGCTCTGCTGGTAACGGTTCCCAAAAAATAATGCTTCGAAGTTCAAGAGGAGCGGGATCATGTGCCCCAGCATAACAACAGTCAGCATCACGATAGAGATGAAAGGGAGCACTTCCGGCTTCCGCCTGACATGGAAGATCTGTTTGACTAAAAAAACACAAGCGAGGGTGTTTGAAACAACCACCAAAACGATTTCCAGATCCATCCTCCATATGGATTCTGTGGCTTGGACATGGTACATCGAGTTTGACTTCAGGGTCAGGGTCTCAAAATAGAGAGGATCGGATGTCAGCCGTGTGCTCCTGATAATCCCGGTGATCAGTTCGCCTCTTATCCTATCCAGCGGAGGAAATTGGACATTGATGGCGACGTTGCAGTCCAGAGAACTGTTAGCAAACAGTGTATTATTCTGCACCACACGACGGCATCCTATCATGCACAGACGACCGGTCAAGCCATTGTATACTCCTTCCGCGGCAAACATATCCGACAATCTCATTCCACTGAAAGTGTAATTATCTGGTGTTGAGAACCTCACTGAGTAACTCATATTCTGGATTGCTCCACTGATGCTCCCCCGAAATGATGACCATGACCATGTTTGATTTCCAGTGATCACGGTACCAAAGTAACCTGACTGATGACGAGTGCCGCCCACAAACAGAGGTCTCGCTTCCCCATGGGCTGTTTGTCCCTCACCATTCGTAACCACAATTCCAAAACTCATATCAGTGGATGAAGGGGTAGGATATGCCTTCTCCTTTGGGACCTCGGTGTTGTTGTCACACGAGTCGGGGGCGCCACCCATCACGCCATACTTATAACTCCAGTTCGCAACAGTTTGAGAAGAACTCCGAAACGCAATCTTAGGGAAGTAACCTGAATCATCGGCAGCTTTGGTGCTCCAAATCTCACCCACTCCAGCGGACCGGATAATTATAGAAAACGTTGCGGGTAATCTTACGCACATCTTGATCGAGCAATCTCCAAAGAAACTGTCCGCAATAGACTCTGTGTAATTGAAGATGTGGCACATGACACTGCATACCCGCTTTGCTTTTGGATCCCATTCTCCTTCCCCGAGCAAGAATGATCCGGGAACAAAACTATAACCCAAGTACCTGGAACTATTGCGAAAACTCACCACGAGGCTTACTTTACCCTGATCCGAGCACTGAACTGTTGACAAGTGAATATGATTAGGCACAACCAAAGCGTCTTTTCCCAATGGATTGCAGTTTACGGCATCACAGTCCTTGCTGTACTCCATCTCAAAAGGCGAAAGATATCCAAGCGTGTAACACCAACCTCTGAATAAATCACTATGGGGTTCATACAGAGATAGATTATCACCGTCGCCATTATCAGACTCGTCAAATGAACCGCCCTTTTCACTCTCCTTCTCCATCAAACTGTACTCATAATCCATTCTCGTGCTAAACCCCAACAGTGAAACCCTCCCAAAAGCCTTACCCTTGCCGTCCCAATCACCTAAGCACTCCAACGCCCCGTGGATGAAACTACTGTTAATGTTCAACTTGACTGGATACCTAACCTTGAAGACGACATCGCCGGCGCTCGTAGACCTAGAGCTCGAACCGACCATACAAAGCTGACCAGTGGACTCTGACAAGTAACCGGCGAGACTAAACTCATAATTACCTCCCTCCTGGTCAGAAGACAGGTCCTGAACGTAAACCCACAAGGTCCCGACGACCTTTGACACATCCTTGTTGTTAGTCCCATAAACTAACTTTGGACCGAACGAAAACCAATTCTGCTCCAACGAGTGCATACCCCCGTGGTCATCGGCCTTTGCAGCAGCGGAGGCGAAGGAGCCGTAGAATGGAAGCTGGTCAGAGAGGGAGGCATTGACAGATGGGGCAGTGTTGGGGATCGGGTACTTGGAGAAGATCTCCCGGCCACAGTGGGCCGAGTAGAAGTCTTGGAAGCGGGAGGCGTCCTCAATTCTCGATTCCACCGCAGAGGAACAGGGGATGGCGGCAAGGAGGATCGCCGCGTAGACCATAAGGAGGATTGAGGGGAGGACCGCAGGGGATATGCTAGAGGGTTTAGACGGCGGGGGGTGCCAGGGGAGACGGTCGGAGACCATTTTCTGGCGGGAGGGGTGGAACGCCGGGGAAGTGATGGAGGGAACTTTATATGCTTTCTGTACGCTAACCGGTTAAATCAAACCGGGACATTTCCATGAGCAACCATTCCATAATCAAACAACTATTAATACTTTTGATTCAACTAATATTTCTCGAAATAGTGCGTATAATTTCAAAATTAAGTAAATAATTTTCTTCCAACCGTAAATGTTTTCTGAAAATAGGATTTTCCAAATTCGAGTTACTTAAAAGGAGTTCGTAAATTTAATTTTGAATTCACCTTTTACGAAATATTTTATCGACTAACATTAAATTGAAATAAAGCTCCGACTAGGTGTGATCATTCAGACCGAGCTCGGATATCCGAGTCTAAATTTGGTCAGTTTCGAACTTTCAAAATTATTTTTTAGTCCTAAATTTGAGTTTGATTTTTATAAATTTCGAATTTCCGAATTTAAAAGTAGTTCGGACTCGAAATTCGTATATTAAATATTTCGAATTTAAATAACCTTTAGGTGTACTAATCACAATAACTATTGTAAGACTAAATAAGAGTTGGTTCGAAAACACGTATAGTTTGAATAGGGTTCGATAATCTCGAACTTGAATCGATTTGCTTTAAAAATGTGGTTTTTTGAAATATGGGTGAGCATTGAATCTGATACGTTCTCATAATGGACTTGTCTTTTTACAATTGTGAATTATATGACCTTTTATTTCTACAATTTTTACGATTTTTTATAATTTCTTCAAAATATGTATTGATGTCTAGTTACGAAATTCAAATTTGGATAACATTTAAATTCAAGTTCGAAACAGATAATATCCGAAATCAAATCTGAAAATAAAAAATCGAATTTTAAATTTTGGATATTTTACTGACTTGCTTATGCCTACAATTATTATTATTATTATTATTATTAGTTTTTTTCCTAAGGGGAACTGCTTAGAACTTTATTGACTGAAAATGGGAATGAAATTTGTGCTACCTAAAATCATGCATTGTTGTTGACTTGACTTGAAACACTTTTAAGAGGAGACTTCCACCACAGAGAAAAGGAAGGGAGACAATCAATGTGAAAGGGAAGATTTTTCCAAATGTTAGCGATAAGAACGAAGACCATGGAAGAGAAAAACCAACCAGAAACTGCCAAAAGTCGTCCAAGTCGTCGGAGTCCGGGGGTCGTCGATCTTATCAGATTGAACAGGACCACACATGTGAGGGATGGGTTTTACTTACTTTAACTGTGCTCTAATATCATATTAGAAATATCGGATCGATCCAAATACATCGAAGAACCTCGAGAAGGGTAACCGACTTATGATGGTGCTCTATAACGATCTAGCCACTGCATTTCGAGAGACGTCCGAAGAAGGTTGACGGATAATACAGGACGGTGGCGATAGACTAAGCTATGTTTTATCATCGATTGCTGACAACATGGAGAAGTGGCCCTCTCAAGCTCGCCGAGCAACCTTCTCCTGCTTAGCTTTGACCTTTCTAGGCTTCTTAGGTTCTGGGATTTTCGGGTTTTCAATCCCTTGAATATGATCAGGATTTTAAACTGACAGATTCTACCTGCAGAATAACGCGGTACCCGACGATGCCCTTTGGTTCGGCGATAGTTCTTCTTCTCTTTGGTAGAATAAGATGGTTCTATTCAGATAGGGTTCCGAATTTACAAATTCATAGGACATGGGATAACCCCATGTAACAATCCTAATACAAAATCCGGAGGGCAATCAAAAGTGGTGCAGCTGTCCTCTTGAGTTTTTTTGTTAATAACGTTAGTTAGTTAGTAAAAAATTTTATAAAATAATGTTCTTAGTTTCAAAATTTATTGATTAATTCCATGAAATCGAGTCGATTTTATGTCTTAAGAAAATTGAAAGGCCGACTTTCCTATTTTATATTTGGAAATCGGTCTTAAGGCCAACTTTTTCCTATTTTAAATTTGAAAGTCGGTCTTAGGCCAATTTCTTTCTACAAAGATCCATTTCAGGCCATTAGTAACCAATTTTAAAATTTAAAAAGTTATTTTGCGAAATTTTTTTCTGACTAACATTATACGAAGCTACTGTCCTCCCGGCTTAGCAGCGATTCCTTCGTTAGCTTAGCCTGTCTGCTATCCGGTTTTGCTCCCTTGCAGTGCGTGATATCGAGTACTATTCGAAGTCACATAACAGCGACCGCCATTTTTCCACCGTAGTAGGATTGATTGACGAGGGAGTTGCATTGCTGCTTTACCTGAGAGATAAGCAAACTAGTGAGGCCGAATCTATCTCTTATTTACATAGATTAAAATTTCTCAAATCAATACTTTATATTGCGAGTATTTTAAGGCAATAATTTTTTATTTATAATTATAATAATTTTCAGTGTAAGAGGAATCAAATTCCTACGAAAAGGAACCAAAATCCAACTTTTGTGGATTTGTGGGGAAGAAGAAAAATTTATAATTTATAACAATAAAAAATAATAATATTCCTCCCCTCTAATGTAGGGATCCGAATGAGATGGAATTATGATCTTGAATTATTTATTCAGCCTATTAAATCTAGGGGGGAATAAAAGTTTGCATCCATGGTAGAAATTAATGGTACTTTAGTCCCAAAACGGGAAAAAAGTAAACCAAATATCAACTATTTGCTCATGCCGAAATGAGGCCTAAGTGTTAATAGTAGTCAACACAGCATTAACATTCATTCATTATAAAATTTGTCCTCAAAATAATGGACTTAGAATAAAGGTGATTTTTTGATAGTTGCCCATCAACTAGGGATTTTAAGAATTTATCATCAATCAAATAAATCTTCTCAGAGCTAAGATTCCACAACCATTATATCATGAAAAATTATTTTTTATAGTCATTAAATTTTTATACCATGACCAAAATATCATCATTAATGTATTTAAATTGATAAAAATATTAGCCATTCAGTTCCATGTTATATATAGTAGAAAATTTAATTTAATTTATAAATTGAAATTCACAAATAAATTTCTTGTGGGATCTAAATAAATTTGCCATATTTCGGATAGCTGGTCGGTCCAACCGAACCGGAAGGTCTAACCGGTTCGATATCGCGCTCTCTTCCTTCTTAAGCAAACAAAACGGACTCATTCCCTCCATCCTTGCATCCGACGATCGCGTTTCGATCATCTCCCGCGACTTCCCTTCCCATTTCCTTCAGTCTAACAGAAAACTCCTGTACGATGGGGTTCGGAGCCCACGAGCCGGTGCATATGGTCGTTACCACCACCCCGGCGGCGGATCTCGCCCTTACAAACCTCGCCTACTGCTGCCCTGACGATCTCCTATCGTTCGCCGTCCCAGGAACCAACCTCTATCTCGCCAACGTCGCAGATTCCTTCATCCTGTCCCTATCATATCCTTACCTCGCGAACGTTTCTTTTGGACTGCTTTGTTCGGGTAGCATTTGATGGTTTTCTCGACGATGGCTGGTAACGACGAGTTTTGGAGGGTGCTTGGATGTGAGGATCACGTTTTGTGGGTGAAGTGTGATATTTTTCCCTATGTTCTTGAGGGAATTTGAATGCCAGTGCGTGGACATTGTTGCCAGTCGAATTGGTTTGGTTGCTTTGTGTCGACAAGTGTACCTGTAGTGGCCAGACTTGTTTTACAGTTTATAGTTTCGGATCAGCTCTCTGTTCTTACTGTGAATTCGTTCATTTTTTTTTCAGTTCCATTTGATGATTAAGGTCGTCCATTTGATTCATATTTTATGAATTGATTGTTATCTTTTAGTGATTTCTAAATGATTTTTTTTTTCTATTTCTGGAATGGCGATTCGTAGAGGTACCCCTTTGAGTTTCTTTAGCAGGAATGAATAGGTTACCTTGCTTGCTGTTAATGAGTGCCTTTATTGTGGTCGACTTGATGTTGCATTTAGGGAAAAGTTTTACTTCTTATGCTAACAATGAAAGGCCATGCTCTCTTGCCATTGGTTAAAGTATGAACAAAGTTGTGAGGATGACAATATTGGTTATGTGGCGAATCTTCTTCGTTGACGTGGCTGTTAATATAGTCGATTGTGAGTGTGTAGAGCAGTACCGTGTGTCAGAGTTCTTTTTGTATTTTATTTCTTTTTGTTGGTCTTAACCTAGATCTACGCCCCACGAGAGCATTAAACTAGACCATATTGCTCTTAATGCTATTCAGAGGCGCCATGCAAGAGTATCAACTGGAGACTCCGTTTCAGTCTGCAGGTTAGTTAACTCAAATGTTTGGTCATCATTCCTTACATGATTGACAGGTTTGTCTGATGAGTTAGAACATTCTAGGTTTTTGCCGCCTGATGACTTTGACCTAGTGTTGCTTTCACTTGAATTGGAGTTTGTTAAAAGAGGTACAAAAAATGAACAGGTATGGAAAGACCTAGCCTTTTATGTTAGACTCTTTCTGGAGGAGTGGCTTGGAAGTGTGTCATATCTTTATTGTGGTTTCAGATTGATGCCGTTCTTCTGGCGGGGCAGTTGAAAAAGAAGTTCATTAACCAGGTTTCTTTATTCTTTTGCTAAGTTGAGATCATATGTCCAATCAGATGCATCATGCCCTTCAACCTTGGTTAATTGTGGTTTTCAGGTCATGACAGTTGGGCAACGAGTTTCTTTCGAATATCACGGAAATAACTATATCTTCACTGTAAACCAAGCATCTGTAGAGGGGCAAGAAACATCAAACACTCCTGAAAGAGGAATGATCACTAATGATACATATATAGTTTTTGAAGCTTCAAGCGCGAGTGGCATCAAGGTAATATTCAACTTATCTGAAGGTCTATCACTAAACTTTGATGTTTGATGTTTTCATCCTGTTCATATTTCTTGTGTTCAAACTGCCTTTTAGTTTGATACCTGCTTTTCATGTTGAAATAACTGAAATTATTGGACTTCATGTTATTGAACGAGTAGTCACAACACCTGCTTGAACCACGTTTCAAAATTCAACTAAGTATTGCTATGTTTTGCTTTTGGAATTCTGTGACGTAAGGCCAAGCTCATTTTTATGGAATGTTCCTCTTCCTTATGATTGACACTTTATTGGTTTTGAAGGGTTTTGCTTGCGTTTCAGATTGTTAATCAGCGTGATGCTGCCAATAGCAAGATCTTCAAGCGTAAGGAGTTTAACCTACAGTCACTCGGTATTGGTGGCTTAAGTGCAGAGTTTGCAGATATATTTCGAAGAGTTTTTACTTCTAGAGTCTTTCCTTCCCATGTTGCGAGCAAGTAAGGGATACCTATATATTATCATATAAGCTTTAGTCTGGCATTTACTTGGGCCTGTGTCACTATTACCGGTGCTTTCATTTCAGGCTTGGGATAAAGCATGTAAAAGGTATGCTGCTGTATGGGCCCCCAGGAACTGGCAAGACTCTTATAGCTCGTCAAATTGGCAAGATGTTGAACGGGATAGAACCAAAGGTCTGAATTGTTCTCTCATGCACTTTTGTTGGCTGTTGGATTGTAAATGAGCTACTTACAACCATTCTATTGAAATTTTATGGGATATGATTGAAGGGATCCTAAGTATGTTGTTGGTTTTTTGGATATTCTTCTGGCCATATCAGTATGAAGGACAGATCTGGGTTACTGTTTTTTCTTTTAGGTGCACCAAAGCTGTGCAGTTAGTTTGAAAGAAAATCCAAGATTTGAGATGAAAAATATATATTTTTCTTTTCTCCGGGAAGAATCATAAGCGTGGTTCTTAAACATGCTGCATGAGGGTATTTGTTCAGTGGTTGACTGTTGTTTTGAAAAGCTTACGAAATTGCGAGGCTTGAATGTCAATCTTGTTTACAATGTTAGATAGTCAATGGCCCTGAAGTGCTGAGCAAGTTTGTTGGTGAAACTGAGAAGAATGTTCGTGATTTATTTGCTGATGCAGAGAATGACCAGAGGACTCGTGGTATGGGAGACAGTTTAAGGAATTAACTTGCATTTTTGTTTGAGACTTCTCTTCTGCCAATCAACCTATTTGTTTTGCAGGAGACGAAAGTGATTTGCATGTTATAATATTTGATGAGATTGATGCAATATGCAAGGTAAATAATCTTCAGGGAACTCTTAGGTTTGCCTTTATTTGTTCTGTTGTTAGCGTTTTTCTTGGCTTTGAATTTCAGGCTAGAGGGTCAACAAGGGATGGAACTGGAGTACATGATAGCATTGTAAATCAGCTTCTTACTAAGGTGGGCTTTTTATCTTCCCAGATTTACTAAAAGAACCGCTTTTTGTTTGTCCATATTTGTTTTAAAAACTGTGCTCATTTCAATCCCTGAAAGACAAGATTGATTTCAGATTGATGGTGTGGAGTCACTAAATAATGTTCTGCTTATTGGGATGACTAACAGAAGAGATCTTCTTGATGAGGCCCTTCTAAGGTGATTAACTTTGGTTCCCCATTTTTCATGATTGATTTTTTTTTTCTTTTGTGTTTCTGACTAGCTTTTTGATACCACTTAAATTTCTGCATTCTGGTTGACATTCATGGTCGTCATTTATCCATGCTGGTTTCAGTTTTGTTCATGGTTGTAACATCCTAGCAGGGACTTGTCTCTTCTGCATATCACGTCATAAGTGTCTGGATCTTTTAACTTATCTTCCATAATTATAAATGTGCAGCTGTGATTTATTCAGATTCTGGAGATCATAAACAAAGAAATTCTATTTGATACAGTTTCCAAACCAGATGTTTTCTTTATTGTAAAATGTGGTACTTTTATAGTTCAGGGAACCGCTCTACTTCGACAGTAGGTTTATTATGCAGTTTGCGTTTTTTTAAAATCCCTCAGTTCATGTTTGGTTTAAGACCAGTGAAATAAAACCGAACCTTTATTCCATTTGACCATCTTAGATGAACCTAAGGAAAAGGATCCCACTGAAAGAGAATGAGAAATCATTCAATTCCTTTATTTTTTTAAGTAATGGCACCCCCCCCCCCCCCCCCCCCCCCAAGTCCTTGTTACTGCAGCCAGTCTTCCTCATATAAAGATAAACATATACAGCTGTTTCCTAATACTTGACTTTTACTTAAAGTAGATAAAATTTGACCGACATGAATATGGATATGGTGCACCTGCAGATGCTGCTTGTCTGCACAGAGGATTTTTTATGTTTTCCTGCTCTAAAATATGCCTATAGCAATCTGAGGAGATATGATATTTCATTTGTAGACCAGGGCGCTTGGAAGTCCAAGTTGAGATAAGCCTTCCTGATGAGAAAGGCCGATTGCAAATCTTTGAAATCCACACCAACAAGATGAAGGAAAATTCTTTTCTTGCTCCTGATGTTAGTCTTGCGGAACTTGGTATGTGGCTAGACATCATGCCTCTCTTGTTTCTGCGAGCAACTGTTTTTCATGTGGATTAACTTTGCTATTGGCAGTAGTTATAAGTGTTGTTATTATTTCATTACTGCCAGATAATATCGCTATTAACTAATCAAGTTTTTAAGTTACTTTCCTGTTACGATGGGAATACTGAAGTAATGTTACACATTTTTCTCTTGTGCAGCTGCTCGTACAAAAAATTATAGTGGTGCAGAAATTGAAGGTGTAGTAAGAAGTGCTGTGTCCTTCGCATTGAACAGACAAATAAGTCTTGACGATCTGACCAAGCCAATTGATGAAGAAAGTATTAAAGTTTCTAGGGATGATTTTTTGAATGCTCTTCATGAAATTGTTCCTGCATTTGGAGCTTCTTTCGATGACTTGGAAAGATGCAGGTAATTTAATGCCTTACATTGAGTTAATTTCTGTTCAACATTTGGAAATAAATTGCTGATCATTCCTTTCTTTTGTATGCGTTTTTCAGTTTGACCATCGTAATACATGTCTGCCTTAAAAGCACAAAATGGGATGCAGTTACTGTAGTGTCCTAAATTGGATAACTATGTATCATTTAATCTGCAGCTCTCTTCTTGTCCTGGTGTCTTCTGAATATTTTGGTACCATTAGATAGCTTGCCCTTTAGTATATGGGGCACCCATTTTGTCATCCAGGAATGCATTCATCTGTAGTCATGATGTACCTACCAGAAAAAGTTCGGGTTAATATCATCATCACATTGTTACCCTAATCGTTGTTTGCGGTATATTTTTCAGACTTAATGGCATTGTTGATTGTGGTGATCGGCATAATCACATCTATGAAAGATTAATGGTACTCGCTGAGGATGTGAAAACGGGCGAAGGAGATGCACTTGTTACTTGCCTTCTGGAGGGTCCGAGTGGAAGGTAGATTGACTTTTACTTGATATCCATTTTCTTTTTTAATACCCATTTTATTTTATTTTTGGTGGAGATAGGCTTTTTCTTTTAATTTTCCCTGACTTACTTTTTCTCTTGGGCAGTGGTAAAACAGCAATGGCAGCCAGGGTCGGCATCGATAGTGATTTCCCATATGTTAAGATAGTAAGTTCTGAACCTATATGTTGGTATTAGAATATTTGGTGTTTTCCTTCTTGCTTGGTTCAATCAAAATTATCTTTTTGTAATAGGTTTCTGCGGAGTCGATGATTGGGCTTCAGGAGAGCACCAAGAGTTCACAGATACTCAAGGTTAGGCTCAAGAAGTCCACCTATTCGGCCGGATAAGATGATTATTACTCACTTTTCCTTAGTTGATAGCAGCCATTTCTTTTTGGGCGATAAATATATCTTAAATAACATCCAGTTACCCGCCCATTGATTATTCAGGATCTTTAAGGAAGATGTATCATCCCTGTGTGGTTTAAATCACGGTTTTCTTGTTCAAGACTTTTTTTGGGATATTTTTTCCTGTATAGGTATTTGAGGATGCATATAGGTCACCCTTGAGCTTCATCATCCTTGACGATATCGAAAGGTAGCCTAATCCTCATAAGTTGAAATGCATCGGATGACGGGGCCTGCCAGTCAATTCTATGGAGATGCATGATCCAATAACATGGTACTCTCGCAGGTTACTGGAGTTTTCTCCTATCGGCCCTCGATTCTCAAATTTGATTTTGCAGACATTATTGCTCCTTGTAAGGCGAATCCCTCCAAAGGTAATTTCATTGGCATCTACCATATATTTAGAGTAGTATCAGTTCATAATTATCTAAGAATAAGTGGCTTTTGCAACTTTCAGATAGTTTCAAATTCTCAGCATCAATAGGAAAGCCAGAATCGGTCATTAGTTGCAACAGTGGCTATTGTCCATTCTGAAAACCTAGTTTGTGGTTACCTAGCAGTTCTCTGTAATTATCATCTTGTTTGAAGGTTCAACTTCAAGACAAATTAGCAGTAAAAATAATTTGCTTCCTCAGTGAGTTCTCTCTCAATAGTGCAAGTTTAATTTAATTTTAAGAGTCAAGTCTTTCGTGAAACTTATGCTACCTTTTCACGAGCAATTTCAGTACATTCTATCTAAAATGGAGTCACCATTCTTATGAAAAGAGAAACAGATTTGAAACCGTTGTGGCATCTGTTGCGTTAGGTTATCAGACTAAGCTGTGTAAGTGGATAGATTTTGGGCAATGGGCATTCAGTGGTGCTTAGTAACAGACTGGCAATGAATTATCGGTTTCATGCAATTAAGGTTTAACCTCTTGCAGTACTTGTTGGAGTTATTGCTAACATCACTTCACAAATGAATATTTGATCAGTGTTCTTTTTATTTTCGGATTTCTAGGGGAAGAAACTTTTGGTGATGGGAACAACCAGTGAAATGCATTTCTTGGAGTCCATTGGTTTTTGTAATGCATTCTCTGTCACTCACGGGGTGCCGGCACTCAATAAGGACGGCGCAAAGCGGGTATGCTCTTCTTGGCACTGTTATAACTTATAAGCTTTGCCTAGACTTTGCTGGTATTGATGATGTTTAGAGGGTCTTTACTGCGGATGATTATTTGTAAAGCCTTTAGGGGTGGTGTGTGTCCTGGTTCTGATTGTGATGGAAAGTCTTGGTTGAAGTAATTGCATCCCCCTGTTCGCTTTTTTCTCATTGTTCTCAAGGTACTGGAGCAGCTGGATGTTTTCTCGGAAGACGACATCGATGCTGCAACCGAAGCCCTGAATGATGTGAGCCGAAATTTCTAGCCACCTGTTCCTTTCTCTTTCCGTCAATAAAATTTTACTACCCTTGACCTACACTTCCTGCATGCTTTATGTTCTCTACTCAGATGCCCATCAAGAAGCTCTATACATTGATAAAGATGGCGGCTGCCCAGGGAAGGCATGGCGGGGAAACAGGCGATGACTCCGGCAAACAAAAGATACAGATCAACCACTTCTTCGATTGCCTACAAGACATCACACGCTACTGAATGACGAAACCGCCTAACTCCTCCCCCCAGATTTTTCTCAGCATATTCTTCTAATCCCCCTGGTCAGCAACCTCAGCCTTTTCCTGGAATATTTTCTCCCTAAATTAAAGACTACTTCCCTTTCTCTGTATTTATGGGGATTGGAGGACTTCCTAATCTCTGTCGTTATTCTATTTGGAAGATACTTACCTATGCACGATGATGATAGTTCATTCCCATTTTGTTTTGTTTTGTTCTGACACGGTTTCCACTGGACCACCGTTTACTTGCCGGGTCTTGAACGACACCATTTAATTTCCGAAGAACCACATTCTCCCCTGTAATCCTTGCCAAATAATGCAGCTAATAGACTAAATTTACAATATCATTAAATCGAGTCATGCCAAATAATTGAGTTTCACGTCGTACATCTTCTGCTTTGTCTTTGCAATTCCTCTAAGTCCATGGATTCTACCTTCATTACCGCGGCCGTGCAGAACGAATGGAACGTGTGGAACGTCCGAGGTTTCATGATCCTTAGCCTCTGTATGCAGCTTGTACTCGCCCTTGCCGCCCCTTTGAGGAGGAAGACCTCGGACCGGTTGTTCATATTCGTCATCTGGTCTGCCTACTTACTGGCAGACTGGGCCGCGTTGTTCGTATTCGGGCTGATCTCAAATGCCGGATGCCGCCACTCAGAAAACAATGGCGTGCACGTTCCCCTGGACCTCATGGTGTTCTGGGCGGCTTTCCTTCTTGTCCATTTGGGCTGTCCCGACACCATCACCGCCTTCTCGATGGAGGATAACGCCTTATGGATGCGTCACCTCGTCGGCCTTGTCGCCCAGCTTTCTGTATTCCTGTACATCTTCGCAAAGACGCTCCCAAACAATAGGCTCCTGGTTCCCACGATGCTGATAGTTGAGGCAGGCGTGATGAAATACGGGGAGAGGACACGGGCGCTGTATCTGGCAAGCTTGGAGAACCTGAAAAAGACTATCAAGAAAAGGCAAGAGGGCTTCAACATCTTCCACCGCATATTCAAGGGCCTTATTGTCGATATCCCACCGGTCCTTCAGGAATGCAATGAGCTCCGGGGATTGATCTCGGGTGCATCTTCCGAGCTCACATATCTCAACATCTTGGTTGAGCTTAACCTCCTGTATGAACTTATCTACACGAAAATAAGGGCGGCAAATTCCACATGTGGAAATATTATCCGCACCATCACCAATTACAGCACCCTCGTGGCTTTCATTTGGTTCTGCCTTGCTGATAAACACGAGTTTAGTGGCGTTGATCTCGCAATCACATATGCACTATTTGTGGGAGATTTTGTTATCCATGTAGCTAACGTGATGATGCTAATCAGATCAGATTTTGGGGATTTCACTTCAAAGGATATTTTCCTGTTGGTCTTGGGGCAGGGGATTCTTGCATCTTTCGCAGGCAATGCGCTTCTGTTTGTTACGTTACTCTTGGTGGAAGAAGGTTCTATGGAGTGCTTCATCAATAGGCGATGGTCGGAGAAAGTAGGTTCTTTCAATATGCTGTCCCATTGCTTCAAACAATGTGCTCCGAGAAAATGTTGGAAGCTAGGTAAAAGTATAGTTTGCCTTTGGCTACTCTCGGCGCTCAAATCCCCCGTTTTTACTGATTGATGCTTGTGTGACGATAACAGGTTTTATATGGGACAAACTCACCGGAGAGAGGCATGCGTCCATGAAACAAGACTTTGATATCTTGCTGTGGGACTGTGTATTCGAGGACATTAAAGGAAAAGCTGCGGATACCTTCAATGCAGAAAGAATGAGAGAATTATATGAAGCGAGGGGAGATCGAGCGCTCGAAGAAAGTGGGTGTCGAGAATTGATGCCTTACGTAAGGGGCTTCCAGTACGACAATACCCTTTTAGTTTGGCACGTTGCTACCGAGATCTGTATCAACATCGAGGGAGAGGAAGATGATGTCGACCATCCCGACAGGAAGTGGAAGAGGATATTCAGCAAGCAATTGTCGGACTACATGATGTATCTTCTGGTCAGGCAACCAAAGTTGATGTCCGCAGTGGCTGGCATCAGCCACATTAGGTATGAAGACACCTGCGGCGAGGTGAAGTTAGTAGGGAGGAAATACAGGGGTCAGACCTTGAGGGAGTTCTGCGTGTCGATGCTCATGGAACATGCCAACATCACTGGACCTGCCATTGAAGAGAACAACAACGCACTCTCGGTGTTGAAGGATTCGTGCGGGTTGGTCCAGCTACTAAGAGAAAACGACAATAGGTGGGAGGTCATTTATAAGGTGTGGATGGAGCTATTGTCGTACGCGGCTGGTCACTGCAGAGTCGAGTCGCACGTCCGACTGCTGAGCGAAGGCAGCGAGTTCATCACTCTTGTATGGATGTTGATGGCTCTCTGGGGCATCCGCGATCAGTTCCCTGTTAATTAGAGATCTGAATGGATATGTAGAATGGTCAGATGTAAATGCTAGGCCATTTGTCCGTGGCCGTGCTCTCTTCTCGCCATCATTAAGATCTAGTTTGAGTGGAAGCCGTGATGTACAAGAAACTCAGGATGCATTTCTCATTATCCATCGGCTTCTGCAATGCAATAATTTCTGGGAACTTGATCATAAAAAATGTTCTTTAAAGAGCAACCCTCCTATATTAGATTAGAAGGAAAGATTGAAAATGTAAAAGACTTACTTAAGTTGGCAAAATCACAATATAAATATAATAAATAATATTGTAAAGAAGTTAGATCGGATTCTGATTCAACGTGATGACAACTACTATGGCTTTTTTTTTTCTTCTTTTTAAAATATATTGTATAAGTTCAAACTCATTGACCATAACACACATAGATCATCCTTCCATTTGCCATTGAATCTGAAAAGCCCGTCTCTTTTCTCTAATCCCGTATTATCTCCTTCATCTTTGCCATCCCTCTCCAAGGCCATGGATTTTACCTTCACTGCCGCAGCCCTGCGTAACGAATGGAACCTGTGGGACGTCCGAGGTTTCATGATCCTTAGCCTTTGTCTGCAGTTCATCCTCGCCGTCCTCGCCCCATTTAGGCAGCTGACATCCAACCGTTTGGTCATATTCTTCGTCTGGTCTTCCTATGTACTATCGGACTGGGCAGCGTTGTTCGTATTTGGGCTGATCTCGAATTCCGGATGCCGGAACTCGGAGAAAAACGACGCGCAAGTCCCCTCGGATGTGATGGCGTTCTGGGCGGCTTTCCTTCTGGTCCACCTTGGCGGTCCCGACACCATCACCGCATTCTCTTTGGAAGATAATTCCCTGTGGATGCGTCACCTCATTGGTCTCGCCTCGCAGCTTTCTGTGTTCCTGTACATCTTCGTGAAGACTCTCCCAAACAACCGGCTCCTTGTTCCCACGGTGCTGACATTCGTGGCCGGTGTGATTAACTACGGGGAGAGGTCCCGTGCATTGTACCTCGCGAGCTCGGAGAACCAAAAGAAGAATATTGAGGAAACTAGAGTACTCCACCAAAGAGAGGATGTCTACATCTTCCACCACATGGTCAAGGGCCTCGTCGTCGATATCATGCCGGATCTTAGTGAATGTAAGAAGAGCTGGGAAATGATCTTGGGTTATTCTCCTGAGAAAACATTACAGACCATCTCGTGGGAGCTTAATCTTCTGTATGAACTTCTCTACACGAAAATAAAGGCTGCGAATTCCACATGGGGAAAGACTGCCCGCGCCATCAACTATTACAGCACCTTGATGGCTTTCATTTTCTTCTGCCTTGAGGAGACGCACGAGCTTCGCCGCATTGATCTCACAATCACATATGCACTATTTGCGGGAGTTTTTGTTCTTCATTTAGCCAACTCGATGATGTTACTGACATCTTTTTATCCGGACGCCACTTTGAAGGATGTTATTCTGTTGGTCCTTGGGCAAGGGATTTTTCCCCCTTTCATGGTACTTGCACTCGGTGTTGTTAATTCTATCTTTGCAAGAGGTTTGGCTTTCGACCGTCTCCTCAAGAGGGAATGCTCGAAGACAATTTGTTCTTTCAATATCTTGTCCCATTGCTTCAGACAGTCTTCTATGAGGAAAGGCCAGAGGCTTGGTTAAGTAAACCTCGTCTTCAACTACTTCGTTCTCGAATTCATGTTGTTCTGGTCTACTGATCAATGCTTGTCCAATAATAGGTTTTATATGGAACAAACTCACCGGAGAGAGAGACGTGTCCAGGGAAGACTTTGATATCTTTCCATGGGACTCTGTATGTAAGGACATTAAGCGAAAGGCAGCAGATAAATTCGACGCAGCAAGAATGAGAGAATTATATGATGCAAGGGGGGATCAGGCACTCGAAGAAAGTGGTTGTCATGAATTGACACCTTACATCAGGGACTTCCAGCATGAAAATACCCTTTTAATCTGGCATGTTGCTACCGAGATCTGTATCAACATCGAGGGAGAGGAAGATGATGCCGACAGGAAGAGGAAGAGGATATTGAGTAAGAGATTGTCGGATTACATGATGTACCTTCTGGTCAAGCGACCCAAGTTGATGTCCGCGGTTGCTGGCATCAGCCAGATTAGGTACAAAGACACTTGCGTTGAGCTGAAGCAACTAGCGAGGAAGTTGGAGGTTCCAACCATGCCGGCGTTCTGCGAGTCGATTCTCAGGGAACACGCCTACATTGTGGAACCCACCATCGAAGATAACAATCCCGCATTCTCAGTGTTGATGGATTCATGCGGGTTGGTCAAGCTACTAAGAGAAAACAACAACAGGTGGGAGGTCATTTATAAGGTGTGGGTGGAGCTGTTGTCGTATGCGGCTGGCCATTGCAGAGTCGACTCGCACGTCCGACTGTTGACAGAGGGAAGGGAATTCATCACTGTCATATGGATGTTGATGGCTCTCTGCAGCATCGGTGACCAGTTCCCCGTCAATTAGAGACCCTATTGGATATACAGAATGGCTGCAGTAGATTGTCCAACTATTTGTTCAATAGCTTCGTTTTCTTTTCGCCATGGTCTTGATCATAGATCAAACGGGAACCTCATATCTAAAAAGAAACTGAGTAACAACACCATGCTCAAGCTTAGCAGAGTACGTACCCTGATATGATGGGAGGATGATCCTTGAGGTCACCGGGTCTGGCTGGAGGATCAAGAATGCCATGTTGAGGGAAAAAATCGGGAGAACACGCTCTTGGGGTGAAGTCAACCTCTAATCCGGACTTGGGGTGGCTGCATACATGCCGCCACACATCCTTCCCATTTTTTTGACCTGGGTAGAACACGGTCTTTCATCGTGGGTGACTGCATACGATAGACTTTGAGCTTAAGAACTTCTTAAACGAATTCAAACTTTTTATCAACCCGACCAAACTCATATCGGTAGAGCATTTATTTTTCTTTATTCTTTTGCCTCTATGCCTTTTTTGGCGTGGATACGTTTACAAATTGGACTTTTATCATTCCATTTAAAAATTCAATAATATTTCGGTGAGCTTAATTTATTGATTAGATTTAATATGAAGAGGAAGGCCCATCTAAAAAGCTCAAGTGGAGGCCCCATGAAGCCCCCCGCCTTATATAAAAACCCTAGGGTTTGTTTTCTTCCTTCTTTCCTTTAGGCTGTGTTCGGATCCGTGGGGTTAGAAAAGAAAAGAATGGAAAACGGTAGAAAACATTCGAAATTTTTTCCATCTCGCGTTTAGAAAAAATTAGAAAAAAAAAATATTTTATACTTTCCTTCTTTGACATAAATGCCCTTATATTTAGAAAGCCAGCCAAATTTACAACTCACTTTCACAACTCCCTTCAATCACGCTCGAAGCCAAGGGCAATTCTGTCATTTTCATATAAATTTATATTTTATATAACATTTTATTTTTTCAGTAAAGGTACGTACAACTGTTCATTTTCGTTTTCCATCCCATATAAAATATAAATTTATATGAAAATGACAGAATTGCCCTCATAACTCTATTTTAATTTCAATCACTACCCATTTTATAAGTTTTGTAAAATGAGTTAATTGATTAAAAAATAATATTAAAATAAGTAAAGTTAGCAGATTACATAATATACCTGTACAAGAACATTCAAAAACATATACAACATGCATAGCCCCATGGTTTAACTACTACAGAGAAGGAAGGCTACAATAAACAAAGGTTAATAATAGAGTAAATTAAGTTTAAAGTAATCATTCTCGAATAAAAAAACTTGACATTACTTCAGACATTTTACATCCACTACATAGCACACGCTACTCTGCCGATTGCATGATGTTATCCAACAACTTGACGGATTGACAGTGGTGCACCAACTAGCAAAGCACCTTTTGAAGGATGTGCGCAAAGATAACAATAGCATCGCATATGGTACTCCTCAGGTAGTCCAAGTGATTGCAACGCTGCATATATCTGACTGTTTTGTAGCACATCAAATTTGCTACCAGCTACCTTCTCACCGGAGTCCAACAATGCCATTGACAATTTGTCAATGCTTGCAGCCATTGTTTTGTAACCATCTTCCATTACGGAAATCAGTGAAGCCTTTCGCTTTCGCTTGGATCGAGCAGACCCTTCGGATTGTTGAGTATCCACATAATCTGTAGCGGGTGCTTCCGGAACACTATTTGGGGAGTGATGGTCTCCAAAACAGCTATCTGCATTTGACGCTAGCATATCTGTATCATTGATATTATCAATAAAACCGACTGAAGATGATATCAAAAAAACCGACTGAAGAAAAATTAAGTCCTCGTTGCAAAAGTCTAGATTTTTCCTTCAAACTACTCGCATGTTCCCCAGTAGCTTGAGTATCCCCCTATAAATCTCGTAGCTTGTCCCAATTATGAATCCACTTGTCACGTAAAAATAACATGATAAGTTCTTACATATCATTAATTCTTTAATTAATTGTAAAATACTTTTCAGCGATGATGTCTAACGAATAAACTACTTAGGAATAAAAGATAAACAAATGCATGTTTAACACAAAAAAGTCATACCAGATTATTGCTTGCAGTACAACTGCAAGTATTGTATTCTTACTTTAATACATGTACAATAATATAGAATTAGAATATTACTAGTGATTCTCATATTGATACGCACTCCACATTTGAGAAGCTATCAAATCTCTAAGAGCTTCCCCCTTTCTATACTCTAACCCAAGATTCATATTTTCTGATACATGAGAGTCTCCTTCTACTTCGGACTGATTTGGATCGCCTACACTGTTGTCCTCATACTGGAAAATATTGTCTTCAGGGTCAAACGCCAATAAGAAATTATGGATAACGGCACAACCAAGAATTATATTGGTCATAGTAGCGTATGAGTATTGATAGGAAATCTTTTCTTCAACACACCAAAAGCGCGCTCTATGCAATTTCTTAAAGATGCATGGCGATGATTGAAGAGTTCCTTTGGTGTTTGTGGTCCACGTTGCGAATATTCCTTCAAGTGATATCTTGCACTACCATTTGGTGTCAACAACTTACTGCTCAAACCAAAACCAGCATCTCCCAAATAAAATTTTCCTAAATTAAAAAAATGTATCAATGATTTAAGGTAACATTAAGAAATTGTAATTTATCGAGCATTATTTACCTTCAGGAATAGTTAAAGGATCACTCCTAATAAGTGCACTTTGTAAGACACGAGAATCTGCGGCTGATCCTTCCCAACCCGCTAAAATATATGTGAATTTAAGATCCAGAGAACAAGCTGCAATGACATTTTGTGTGGGCCAATCTTTTCTGCCTCTATATTTAGGTGCATCGACCTTGGACACCTTAACACGAACATGTGTGCCATCTATAGCTCCTAAGCAATCCTAAAAGATAATATGAATCAATAACACAAATGTGATTGAAAGAGCAAAGAAGATGAGAAGAGATAACCTTAAACCAAGGAAAGAATCGGGGATTGTCTCGAATATGCTCTTGAATTAGTCGACCACTTGGTTGTTTCACAAACTCGTCTTTTAACATAATCACCCCAGTCAACATATTGTGAAAATATCTACTAATGGTCTCGCCTGATCGACATAAGAAGAATCCAACTACTCGATTCTTGAAATTTTGACCAAGTATCAGTAAAAATGTAATCAATTGCTCCTGTATTGTACCTTGTGCGTAGTCTTTCACTTGGTTGATATTTTTAATTTTACCACATAGAAATTCAAAAGCATTAGTGCTCATTCGCAACATATCGCGACAATATATGTCCGAGTTGCATAGCTTATCAATTGCATTGCGTCGACATTTATCCCGTTCATTCTTGGACATACCAACCTTGGTAGTATGTAATGTGACAGTTGCAGCCATATTGACGAAGCAGAATTTATTGTTGCAACCCCAACCGTGCACATTTGGAGCCATTTCCGAGCCATTTCACTATCTTCATTTGGTTGTAGTGTTTCCGAAATATAATCATCATCGAAGTTAATTCTGAGAATGTTCTCCTCCATGCTAGGCTTTCATAACATACAACCAAAGCTTAGAATAAACCCATTAAACAATATTTTTATGCAATATTCTAATAAATGACGATTTTAATTATATCTGAATGATCTGGTCATACCAAACGAGATCTAAATAAGATGATATTTCCCTAAACGAAATGAAATTATCATACCAAAAAAAAGTAGTCATGCACTATTTCAGTTAACCAAATCAATTACAAAGTCTTGCTATATCGTGCCTTTCAGAAAAAATCGAGCAAATCAGCATTTTGCATTCAACAAAAACATAAATCACAATGTATATATAACACCGAACTAACTTTTACCTCATCTCGTCTCATTTCAAAATAATATTCCAAATCGGGGGCCCGAAAGAGATCTCTTCTCCACCGTTGAACCCCTCATAAACATCAGCAGAAAATGAGAGACGTAACTCTTCCTTCAATGGGGGTATTGAACCATTCTGGTTGGGATTCTTGATTTCAATGGGTTAAAATTTTTCAGCGGATGGGGCGATTTGGGGGTCGGGCGATTTGGGGGTAAACAAAACAAGGGTTTCGTCTTCGAGCGTGATTGAAGGGAGTTATGAAAGTGAGTTGTAAATTTGGCTGGCTTTCTAAATATAAGGGCATTTATGTCAAAGGAGAAAAGTATAAAATATTTTTTTTCTAATTTTTTCGGAACGCGGGATGGAAAAAGTTTCGAATGTTTTCTATCATTTTCCATTCTTTTCTTTTCTAACCCCACGGATCCGAACACAGCCTTAGTGCCGGCGCCGGGCTCTTCTTTGGTTATTCAATGGTGTCGGGATCAGGAATTTGCGCGAAGCAGGTGGTGGTGGACGCCCGCCACCACATGCTTGGTCGGCTGGCGTCTGTACTTGCCAAGGAGCTGCTCAATGGGCAGAAGGTGGTCGTGGTGAGGTGCGAGGAGATCTGCATCTCCGGTGGGCTCGTGAGGCAGAAGATGAAGTACATGAGGTTCCTAAGGAAGAGAATGAATACGAAACCCTCACACGGTCCCATCCACTTCCGTTCTCCTGCTAAGATCCTCTGGAGGACGATACGCGGGAAAGCTTTCGTTCGCTGGGCAGTAGGTCGAAAGGTCCTTTTCCTTTGATCGAGCTTTTGTGTTTCAGGATTCAGATTTAGTTTGACCTGGATCAGCATTTCATGTCTTAGTCAATGAGACTCGTATTGTAATTCAGTGTCCCTATAGCTGGCGTTATAACATTTTACTGTTTGCCATGGAACACTCCTAATAGTTTGACCGTTTAGGATGATTCCTCACAAGACCAAGCGTGGAGAGTTGGCACTAGGACGATTAAAGACGTACGAGGGGGTTCCGCCCCCGTATGATAAAATGAAGAGGATGGTCATTACCGATGCCCTTAAGTGAGTTTTGTTGTTGCTCTAGCCTCTAGGCTTTGCTTTATCAATGCGCGGTGCGTCTGATATTTTTTTCTTGGTTACTGATTTTGTGAATCAGGGTATTGATGCTCCAAGCCGGACACAAGTACTGCTTGTTGGGTAAGCTGTCATCGGAGGTTGGATGGAACCACTATGATACCATTAAGGTGAGTGTTACTAGATACTCTTCTTATCATCATCGCCTCTTCTTTAACAACAGCCACTTGATAGGAGAATGATAGTAGTTTTAGATTGTTACGGCATAAATCGAACATTATGTGGGAAGCTTCCAAAGTAAGTATCCATCTGTGTTTTTTCTTTGCGCGAAGGAACTCGAGAGGAAGAGAAAGGAGAGGGCACAAGTTTCCTATGAAAGGAGAAAGCAACTGAATAAATTGAAGGTGAAAGCCGAAGAGAAGCTTGGTGCTGCCCAAATGGAAGTTATTGCTCCCATAAAGTATAGAAATTTCTGATGTTTATGTTCCTGGGTCTTTAGATTTTTTTTCCATGTAGAAGGATTTCTCCTGGGTGTGTCCCTCCGACACTCGCACCTTCGGCCTTCTAACATAAGGATGGATCATCATCATGTGTGGAATCTTACCAAGGCCCAGTCGTGCGCGTGTTTTGATTTGGCCCATTTAGAAAGACATGTAAAAACCACAGAAGACGAATGTTTGGGATCGATATATTAAAACAAAATGAAAAGAATTTCTTACAAATTACAGTTTGAGTTTTAGTATATAAAACACGAAGCGGCGGACGATCCCGGGGGATCATCATCATCCAACCCTCGTTACTTCCTCATCCGATTGTGTCGTCCTCAGGAGAAATGCCGATGAAGATGGTGGACGCCACGCTGTCGACTTTCGACGGAGTGTTCGAGAGGTTCCGGTCGGAGGCCCCCGCGAACAAGGCCAACCTTATCCTCTTCTTGGCAGACAAGGACCCTTCCACCACCCTCAGCTGGTGTCCCGGTTCATTCATCTACTCACTCCCGATCTCGATTACTCCCTTTGGTGCTTCGTTTGTCCGTCTCTCGTAATCGATTAGGATGGATTCGATAGGGAATTTAGCCGAGAAGGGGTAAACCTAGTCGTGACGAATTACGGGGAGATTCGGGTTCAATTGATTTGATCCTATCGAGACAGATTGCCGGTGGATCGGCCATAGATTAGTGTTGTAGCCTTTGCTGCTATGCGGGATTGTTCGCGAGTTGAGATATGGGGGACTTGATTGTATTTTGTTGGACTACTAGCTCTTGACTGCATTTTGTTTCTTGCTGATTTGTAGATTGTGTTAGAGCGGAACCCGTGATCTACAAGAAACTTGAGGCATCGCCGGATAACATCGCCCTTTTGCGTGCCTACGTTGGGGACAGGCAGACCTGGAGGACTCCCTCGCATCCTTGGAGGAATGACCCCAGGTTCAAGCTTAAAGGAGTGCCGACGCTGGTCCGATGGGAGAATGATACGGTCGCTGGTCGGTTGGAGGATCACGAAGCGCACATCGAGAGCAAGATTGAGAGCCTGGTGGTCGGGAAATGAGTTGAGGCTTTCGTAATAGTTTGAATTGGCCCGTTGCTTCTTTCCAGTGAGAGTTCTAATAAGAAGCTGCAGGATGTAATGTTGAATAAAGATAGAGATGGACTGTTGTTGTGATGATTCTACTTTCGTCTCGAGTCCGTGGAGAGCCCAGAGACGAGAGGCGACGTCTGCTGGTCCCCTTGCCCCATGATGGACATCTTGCATGAGTCCTGTTCCATGATATGACGTATACATCTAAGCATCTCTTTCCCGTTGTTAACCACTTCCTTTGTGTAGCTTATGGTGTTGTTGCTTGCGGTTTTCTACTTGAAATTTGCCGATGAATCCTTTGCCCAGGTCTTCCTGCCCCTCCTGCATTGTTATCAGCGTCGCCGTTGCTCCTCGTTCAAGAGGTCAAAAGTCATCTTCACCGCAGGTATAATGTGTTCCCTGGTGACGAACCTCACTACTGTCAGGTGAACTTCCGGTGAGGGTGACAGTCTCCTGGTCTATGACAGAGCTTCCCTGTCATCGGGACCGGCGATGAAGAACAGGATGATGCAGATCACCCCTTGGTTTGACGTCCCGTGCCCCCAGCTAACCAACAACCCTACTGAGCACGGTGCGTATGCCATCATCACCTTGTGGTCTGCCGTGTACAAACTCATGTTGTCCACCTTTGCATCCATCCCACCCTGAACATGGAACAGGATGATTATCATGTTGGCTCGCCTGTCCTCTGCGATGCCACAAGCATCCTCTACGAGGGGTTCCCTCTTCTCTTACGAGCGAGCCCATAGTCGATGCTGTATCCTTCCCCACTGAACACGTCCCCATCATGTCACCTTTCTCAATCTCGCTGGCTCGAATGTCTGGGCGTGCCGTATCCTTGTCGTCGTCAGGAGTTTGAAAAGCATGATCGATGTTTCAAGTTAATCAAACGTTGAAGAGTATTTAACACCGTTGTGTTATTTGTTGGGGGGGGGGGGGGTTCCTTTGGTTTCCTGGCGCTGTTATTACAATGGTGTGCGTTTGTTCTATCTAGACCATAATAAAAACTTATAACACATTCAATTAAAATATAATGATTATAATTGCATTAATGGACACATTACCAAGTGCGTTCTCCTACTTATACTGTGGTTGATGTTGGCGATTAACTAAATATTTTGATCTCTGTAGACATCAAATTTTAGGCTTGCCTAACAAGTATTACCTAAGTGTGTATGATGGGCTATAAGCCCAATTCATAAAAAAAATAATTAAAATGGATCATATGCTCAAATCCACAAAGATACGTGTTGGGTTATAAATGAAAGCCACAAGTCCAACCCAAATAAAAATATTTCGGGCTAAACTAAGCCCAAGTTCAAGCCCGGTCCATAGTCCGGTCCACGAGAAGATGCATCATATGCAATGACTAGCTTCCTAATATAAATCGACTTTGGAACCATATAAATGGAGATCTCCTCATACACAACACACTATACTGATAGGTGGAGAGAAGACTCTTGGAGCTCTTGAAAATCCTTGTCGCCTTCCGCTTGCCGAAGCTCTGCCGACGTGCATATCTCCGGTGTCCTTCTGCAACGCGCCTTGAAGCTCTGCCGGATTACGTCCAAAGGCCCCGACGACTTCATCAAGAGATCGAAGCTCTGCCGATCACACCCAAAGGCCCCGACGGCTTCATTAAGAGATTGAAGCTCTGTCGGATCACGCCCAAAAGCTCCGACGACTTCATCAAAAGAACGAAGCTCTGCCGGATAACTCCCAAAAGCCCCGTCGACTTCATCAAGATATCAAAGCTCTGCCGGATCACACCTAAAGGCTCCGACGACTTCGTTAATATTTCATTCCAAAGTTCTGCTGAAATTCTGTCAGTGCTTCAGGATCACCATCCACAACCGTTATTCTTTGAAGATCGAATCAGATGAATCACGTGTTTTTTTCTCGTAACCAGAGACAGAACCCGCTACATTTTTAATACTACAATTTGTACGCTGATATTTCCACGTGAGATTTTAGTGTTCACAAATTTCTGGCACGCCCAGTGAGACATTATCTACCTCTCATCTCTTTACTTGAGGAATTCACATGGCGCCAAGGATGACCAACGTTAAGAAAGTCGTCGCGTACAATCGGCTTGCTGCTTTTCCTTCACTCTCATCCGGGGGTTCTTCATCTACTGAGTTTCCAAAGTTGGTCAAGGCTAGGACCATTGCTGAATTATATAAGAAAACTGAGGAATTACTCAAGTCCATCTCCCCCAAGGCATCCCCAGCTTACAAGGATATCGCTGAAAAGAATACTCTCAATGACGGGGACTCTCCAAAGTGGACTAATGCCCAGTCTGTGGCCATGACGCGCAAACAAGCTGAAGAAATATAAGAAATGCTCAAGTCTATCTCCTCGAAGGCTTCCCCATCTTCCAAGGATGTTCTTAACCAGGGAGGCTCTCCAAAGTGGACATATGCCCAATCTGTGGCCAAAACTCGTAAACAAACTGAGGAAATAGAGGGAATGCTTAGAGCAATTTCCCCTAAGTGATCTCAACCAACTGCTGGTGGCAATCCCTTCGACAAGGTTCTGGCGTCTCCTGTCTCGCAGATAAGTTTCGAAAATATTTCGTCACTCTCTGTCGGATTCTTCCCCAGAAGCAGATTCAACTAAAGGCTTTGAAGTCATGCCAGTGATGACGACGGATACTACTTCACTCGAAAGATCAGGTTGCAGCTCTCACAGAGACTGTGGATGCTACGATGCTTTTTATGAAAGAAAGAGAGCAACAAATGGACTACATTGTCAAAAGGCTAGAGAGCTAAGACGCCGACAAAATATCTGTGGAGGAGAGTTCGCGTACCCAAGTCGATAAAGGAAAGGGGGTCATGAATATCGATGATTCGGTAAAGCACATGTCCGTCGTTGAAGATCCTATTCCGGCGAAAGCAATGATGGAATTAAAAAAAGAAATGGTGAAAAACAAGCTTGAGGGCAAATCATCATCATCTTCGGCATATTATAAGCCTTACAGTCGGAGAATTGAAGGGCTCAAGATGCCCGTGGGATATCAGCCTCCATACTTTCAACAATTCGATGGAAAGGTGAATCCACGTCAACATGTGGCCTATTTCGTTGAAACTTGCAACAATGCAGGCATAAAGCACAAACACTTCGGGCCATTTTGTCAGACAACCCTAATCCCCTTTTTCTTGTGATAGGGAAGAGCTGTAGTCGCAAAGCCGCCACCTCCGTCGCCCTCCCGTGTCACAGCCACCGTCACCCACGCCATCGCTGTGTACCCAAACCTACACTCTCCGAACTTGATAATCGAGATTTTCTTTTAGGAGGGGATTGATGTTCGTTTTAGCCGTAAACTATTGAGTTCGCTTGATTAGCGAATTTTCTTCCTCGAATTGTCGGTTGGAGAACTCCTCGTCAGTACCATCCACCACCCATAGCTCGACGTCTGGGTAACACGCTTTCCTCTAGTCGACTCTTGGTATGGAAGTGTCTAGTACAAATTGATTTGTGGACGTGCCAGATTGTGTTTGTAGAAGTACGTTTTGATGGCACCCAAAAAGAAATTGGTCGTAGGGAGTACTTTCGGAATTAGGAGAGGATAAGCCTTGACGGACGAAGCGGCTAAAAACTACCGAGACTCTATGGTGCGTCGGACCTTAATTCTGGAGCGTGGATTTGAGGAAAGCCATAGGTATATGGAAACTTATATATTCCAAATTTCGTATACGAGCTGGACTCAATTTTGTACCCCTCCGGAAGCTGCGGTTGTGCCAATAGTAAGGGAATTCTACGCTAATACGCACACCTATGATGTGAACCGCGAAAGTATTCAAGTTCGAGGTATGAGTGTTGTGTTTAGCGCTCAAGCAATTGCCGAATTGTTTCATCTTCCTGGTTTGAGCATGATGCGTTTACAAAATACCTGCTGAAGATTTTAATGCTGATGATGTACTTGAATGCTTAACTAGACCAGGATCCATGTGGAAGAGGTCGCGCAAGAATGAACCACTGGCGCTATACGATAGGGATCTCACAGTAGACGCATAAATATGGGTTCGCGTTTGGGCAAGACTGATTCCGGGAACAAACATTAGTAACGTGACAAAGGAAAGATCGGCTTTGATTATTTTGCATATTAGAGGGCATGAAAATTGATGTGGGAAAGCTTATTAACCAGATGCTGCATAGAGCATTAAAGGATACTCACCTTGGCTTGTGGTTCCCATCTTTAGTGTTTCAGTTATGCAGGAGGGCAGGGGTACAGTGGGACCCTACATAAGAGATTGCTCACCCACATAAACCAATCACTCATGCCACATGGCTGAAAATTCAACGGGAGGAGGAGCACAAGGATGAAGCCCCTTCCGGCACATCTCAGGGTAACCGCACAGAAGGTCGGAGGAAATTCAAAGGCAAATCGCGTCAATATTACATGTGGATATATCAAACCTTGGCGAGCAACCAACTCCACCGTCGATGGGTGCTGAGGAAGATGAAGATGCGGATTCAGATTATACAGTTTAGTCGTACACCAAGGTAGGGACGTACACATCGGCGCATCCCGTTCACCGACATATCTTGGTACTCCCATTTCCTACTCGTACTTTCTTAAGCACCGAGGACGTTACTCTAATTACATTTGTGGGTGTGGTGTTGTGTGTTATTGACTTTGAAAGTGATGTTCACTTAGGGTGAGTCCTGTCTAAGTCATATTTTTCATCTTTTGGGTCATTTTTCCTCAACGTAACCTTAGAAAGTCGATGTGAAATGTCTTTATTCGATGATGAGCATATAGTTTGCATTCTTCAAGTGTGGAAAGATGTAGTTCTTTGTTTAGAATGCTGAAATTTTCGTTTAATTTTGAAAAGATCTCCCATTAGGAAGTGTGCTTAGGGGCAACAGGTTACATCTCCTTAGAATGCATGGTGACTAGTGACGAGTAGAGTAGCTTGAATTATCTCTTGAAACGACGTCTTTGGTCAATGTATTGAAAAGGGAAGAAAAAAAAAGAAAATGAAGTTGCCAAGGTTCTGAGTACCAATGTTCAGGTTCAAAAAAAAAAAGAAGAAGAGAGAAAAAGATATTACCTGAATATGTGCTTGTAGTGTGAGCCTTCCGTGCTAGCTTGAGTGGTTGATCCGAGGGGTGCCTTATCACCTATTACCTTGGTTCAACTGAATCAGGAGTCATTGGTTGAGAGCTTGCTATATAAGCTTTAGCCGGAATCAGATGAACAAGAGTCATGCAATCTGAAAAAAAATCAATAAAAAAATAAAGGTAATGAAGTTGTTAAAAAGTCGGAAAACCTTTGATGAGTGAATAGAGATGTTTGTGGTGATCTTTGCGAGTTACTGGTTGACATGAGCTATTTGGAGTGTATGCTTGTAAATGTTGAGTATACAACCTGCTGGGACGAAGATATTGTGTTTGAAAACCTTTAATTGAGCATGTTAGGTAGTGAATGGAATCTAGATATATGAGGAGGTTGCACCCATTTCTGAGACTGTTCTAAAAGATGTTTTTACGTTTGAGTGACTTGGGTTTGCCGAGGAGGGTCTTTTAATTTTTATTTTCTTTATCTTTGCTCGGGACTAGCAAAATTTAGGTTTGGGGGAAAATGACCTACAAAGTTATGATAAATCAATGATGGTAAATCCCACGTACATAGTGGAAGAGGTTTTATGAAATGATTTTATTAGCTATAATGGCCAATATCCCCTACGGATAAGGACAAGCTTCTCTCACAGCATTCTTTTTCGTAACCCCATGTTGGACGTCCTTGGCTGCAATGTGCAAGAGATGTGATGATTCTTCTACAAGTAAATGATAACACAATAAAAATCATAATAATATATTACGAAAGAATGAAAGGATGGCCACCTAACTTACGAAGAAGAGACAAAACTACAAATTATGAATGACTGGGAACCAAAAGTAAGATATGAGAGGAAGACGTGGGTTTGGATTTTCGAGCTCCTCGCACTCTATTTATAGGGACATGGGGAGAATGAATTTGGACGTCTCTTGCTTATGAAATTAATCAAAATTACTAATCACGGAAATTGTTAAGAGGGATAAGAATGAACGAGGATGGTAAGCATCATTTTAATATATATATATATGATTCCTCTTCGATAAACATTTGCCGAAGATTTTCCCGTGTCAATATCCATATTTCCTTTTGTGAAGACGAGTGATTGCGTGATGATTCGGATTCCTAGGGATTTTTCTAGTAGTGATATGCTTTAGAGATCGAGGGATTCTAATCCTAGAAATCAATCGGTGTAAAGAATCATTTACCCCGTCGTTATCCATGTTATTCGGGGAAGGTTTAAAGCGATGATATTCCTGTATTTCGGAAATTTTAAGCCTGATTTGCTCACGGGAATATGGATCCGAGAATGATGAGCTGTCCTTGGTTGGATAAATGGAATGTTTCGAATAAATTCTCGTAATAATGAGAGAGCTATTCGTGACTTGCGTTGGTAAAAAAAAAAAGTGATTGGATTCTAATCCTAGAATCTCATACACTTCCCGTTTATGAGTAAAGTTAACTCTCTGCAAAGCTAGCCATTTAACGGTCCACGAAGGAGATTTCCTTAAGGGGGCGGATGCCCTCACCACTACTCGACTTCAATTAATTCATGAAACTAAGGCATGCCCTGCGATAATGATTTCTCCGGCATTACGTCACCGGGGCGGAACGCACCTTTGGTACTTCAGTAGGGCGAGCTTGATCGGAGCGTAATAGGAAAACTCCAGTAAATTATATATGTAATGAGCCTTCTTTCATAAAATGTACTTGATCCGAACAAATAAACTTGAAGTGTATGAGATTCGTCAAAAAGAAATCTTTGCAGAGTCTCCTTCTATTCTTTGGGAAACCCACATATTTCATTCCCCGTACTCCAAGATTGTTCCTTATTCCACTTTTTGGCTATAATATATACGGGGGATAATATTACCTTGAGGATCGAAGAAAAAGGGGAATGAATATTTACTAATATATTTACATATATTATGTTCATACCTATACGCTTCACGTGAATCCATATATATACATGTGAGGAACAAACACACGTTTAACATATCAAAGCAAGGCAAGATGAGTTCAAGAAAAAGAAAGGGAAGGGTACTACGTATTGAGATAAAAAAACGATCGCCCCAAGATTACGAAGCGGCTTTTTGAATGGGGTGATGATGTAGTCCTTAAGAAGACTCCGAATGAAGTCGAACTAGGAGCTTTGTGGAAGGAATTCGACTAATGTCTCGAAGACGTCGAAGCGAAAAGAAAAGAGCGTCAAGGATGTCAACCGAGAGAAAGGAAAAATCACCGACGAGGAGTACCAACGTGATCTGTGTCGTCGAGGAGACCACGAGGGTGGTTGGATGAAGAAATCGGAATTAAATGCATACGTTGTGGTTTTATTGTACTAGAAATTCAAGATATATACGCACCATTTTTACATCCGTAATCAATGTGTAAGGTGGTCAAGAAAAAAAATTTATAATACATTAGCCCACATATAAGAGTCGTTCCATCAATCCGGTCATAGAGGCAAATCACACTCGACAAATTTTTCTTTTTGGACAAAATTGTTCCACCAAAAGCATTAAAAATAGTATTCAACGAATACTTGCTATTGATGCCTAAAAAAAAGTGAATGAAGATGAGGGGAATCACCAATAGAGAAGAATGCCGCCAATGAATGTGAGGACGCTTCTCTGGCCATCAGTTATGTATCGAAAAAATTATGTGATGGCTAACTCTGAATTGGATATCAAATCAAAAAGTAAAGGAGATGATGATATTGTGACAGATAAGATGGATTTGCCTAATGAAGCAGGGGTAGATACAAATAAAAAAAAAAATTCCCAAATGAAACTACAAAATCTTCAATGGAAGAATGTGCGACATTGGAAAAGGATAGTTCTTCGTATGAGTTTCTCGTCAAGTGGGTTGGGAAGTTTCATATCCATAATACTTGGACTTCTGAGTCCTCGCTAAAAGTTCTTGCAAAAAGAAAATTAAAAAACTATTAGGCTAAATATGACAATTCATTAATAAATATTAGTGAAGAGAGTTGGAATCAGCCCCGGTGTGTGAGTGCAGCACCCAGCTATTCAAACGGTTGTGATGAAGCTCTTGTGAAACGGACACGCTTGTCTTATGATGAATGCACTTGGGAGAAGTTGGACGGACCTGTTCTTAAAAAAGGCTCGTATCTTATTAATGATTTCTATCGGTTGGAGCAACTAACACGAGCTTATAGAAATTATCTAATTAGAATATGAAGTACAGAAAAATTTGAATTCGTGCTTTTGATTTGTGCATCTGGGAGGTCTACTACTGAGATATTTATTGAGTTGAAGAAGAGGTATTCCTTCAGGCACGTAGAAGAATTTCAGAATGCGGCCAATGGGCGGATGAAGCTCCCTGAACTTTGTCTCGCAAAGCTCTTTTCTACCGGAGTAGGTACAGGTTCTGCATCTAAGAAAGAAAAATCTAATTTTACAAGGAAAGTAGAAGAAGATCGCATCGACATAAGTGGAGGGCATCTGACTCCCATTTTGGCCGTCTCCTTGCAAACAGTAATCAATGCAGTATGCAGAATCAACCTGCATAGCCAAGAGTGGCGAAACACGGAAAGGATGGGAGCAAACCCCTAGTGTTAACTTTTCTTTAAGGCTCTACATTCATAATGGTTATCTTAATCATGAGCTCTCGATAATGAATTAAAAAAAAGGAAAGGGAGGAATGCTCGGAAATGACTGACAACAGTATCAAAGAAACCTGAATACTTTAATACTATTCTCTTCCCATCGTATTTACTTACGAGGATTGAAGTAAAGTGATGGCACTTGTAGACATCAAATTTTAGGCTTTGAAATATTAAGCCTAACAAGTATTACCTAAGTGTGTATGATGGGCTATAAACTCAATCCATAAAAAAAAAAATTAATTGAAATAGATCATAAGCTCTAATCCACAAAGATACGTATTGAGTTATAAATGAAGGCCACAAGCCCAACCCAAACAAAAATATTTCGAGCTAAACTAAGCTCAAGTTCAAGCCCGGCCCATAGTCCGGTCCACGGGAAGTTGCTTAATATGCAATGACTAGCTTCATAATATAAATCGGCTCTGGAACTCTATAAATAGAGATATCATCATTCATTCAGGGCACACAACACATTACACTGATAGGTGGAGAGAAGACTCTTGGAGCTCTTGAAGATCCTTGCCGCCTTCCGCTCGCCGAAGCCCTGCCGACGTCCATCTCTCCGGTGTCCTTCTGCAACGCGCCTTGAAACTCTGCGGGATCACGCCCAAAGGCCCCGACGACTTCATCAAGAGATCAAAGCTCTGCGGATCACGCCCAAAGGCTTCGACGACTTCATCAAGAGATCGAAGCTCTGCCAGATCACGCCCAAAGGCCCTGATGACTTCATCAAGATATCGAAGCTCTGCCAGATCACGCCCATAGGCCTCGACGACTTCGTTAATATTTCAGCCCGAAGTTCTGCTGAAATTCCGCCAGAGCTTCAAGATCACCATCCACAATCGTTATTCTTCGAAGATCGAATCAAAGGAATCACGTGTTTTTTCTCGAGAGACAGAACGCGCTATATTTTTTATACGACAATTTATACGCTGATATTTCCACGTGAGATTTTAGTGTTCACAATCCCAAAAGGAAAAACTTAAACCGGTGTCATTTTTTATTTTTAAACAAACTTTCATCGTCCAAAATGGGAAGTAAAGGAATTTTTTTTTTAAATCTTGTTATATCTTTTATAGTAACAAATTTATAAATTACTAATACTAAATCTATTTTTTTTCCTTAAAATTTTGAATATGTAAATTATACCATTTTCCACGATTTGAAGACTTAAGGGAGTGATTGGCTGGACTATGATTAAAATACATTATCACTTAAGTTTCCAAAACCACTGATTTGTTGCCCTTTTCTACCTTTTTCTAGAAAGAGAATCAGTAATTAAATCGGGGACGACGACGACGACGACTAACTGTTGCTAGTCAAGATCCAAGGAGTAGTAGCCAAGTCATTTCGTTATCTGGACACAGAAAGACAGATCCAACGATTTTAAAACAAAGACTTTCTTTGTGAATGCCAGAAATAGAAGGCCTTGAGACAGAATCATTCATGGTTTTATAATCAATCATTAGTGGGGCTCTCGTAAACCCTCCAAGGCCCCCCATTAAATCACTCTCGCCAATAAATAAGTCAGCTTTCCACGGTCAGATGTTTCATACATTATTAGTTTTTATCAGTTTATTTTGATGTTTATTTTGTTTTACAAAGGTTGTGGGGGGAGTGAGTGGGTCGTGATTATCGCCACGGCTCGTGAAAAGCAGCGACGACCAAAACCGACGGCCATCTTTGATTGATGAATACGAGAATGTAAATACTTCAGACTGTGGACTCTCCTCCTTGGGGAAATTACTAAAAGATAGGATGGAGAAACGGTGCGACCCCACACCGAGTCCTCGCGCTTCCTTTATTTCGAATAATTAAAGCTTACGGCCGAGGTTGCGACGCTAACTGACGTCATCGTATGATGCGTCATCTCGATTCTTTTTCCATCGGGATTTTTCTCGCTTTTCTATTTTTTTTTTTTGGTCGCCGAATCATCGACTGACGTCTTTAGTAAAAATAGGGAAAAGAGAAGGAAGAAGTGGGTGTCCTTCGTGTAAGTTAAGGTGTGTGATTTGGGAGGGAGACTTATTGGATAGTCGGAGCGGATGTGGCCAAATTCCATCAGTCCATTTCACACCATATTATTAGTCTTCGTCGTCGGAATCATTCAAAGAAGTCGGGAATCCCTGGAGGCCCTCACCATGTATATATGCAACGTCACATGGCTCGGGAGTTCGTTTCGGATCCGACATAACGAGATCGATATAACGATGATCCAAACGTAAGGTTAGTGTCCGCGGGTTTCGCCACGCCGTAGTTTCAGACACTGAACGTACTCTAAAGGATACACTACGTTTGTGCTAAAAAAGTCCCTCGCCCCCTATCCCCGACGTCACATTCGTCATTATTTGGCATGAACTTCCTTTTTTCGCAAGTCTTTCGCCCACTAATTTTCGGGGCGACACAAAGTCTCTCGTCTCCTCCACTATGAAAGAAAAACACTAGGGGGCACCTCCAAAATGCTGAATCACCCGATATTTATCTCACAATCGTCGAGAAAAGGAAAGGGAAATGTTATGATAAAAGCATTGTTCGCTAGCATCTAATTCTTATCATTGTGTCTTTTGCCTTTTTTTCTTTGTATTTCTTGGGTTTAGTTTCGTTTGGTTTCCCCAATTTCCTTTCTTCATTTTCCGGAACCATCCCAACTCTTAAACCCCGATGCAGCGGTTGTTGGCCTTAGCCTAAGCGGGGGTACATCGTGGTTTCGGAGAGAACAATGGAGAGAAGAAGCCATAGTTTGCCTTCCAGGCCGGACCGCAAGACGATGGAAAAGAACCGGAGGAATCAAATGAAGGCCCTCATCTCAGACCTCAATGCCATTGTTCAGCGACCCAATTCTCCCGGGGTTAATTTCTCTCTTCCACCATGATGATGATTTTTTAAGTCACATCCTGTGATTGGTCCGTTTGGCTTATGTTCCGTTAAGACTCACTGTTGTGCCCGTCTAAGGTTTTTGATATTCCTTTCGTGTGTCGTGCGGCCCCATCTCACTCATCCTGTCAATGCGAATCACTTCTGTTGCAGCAATCATCTGCCGGCAATGGTGTGGTCCCAATGCCGGATCAGCTCGAGGGTGCCACGAGATACATACAGGGGCTGCAAATAAGGATCGAGAGATTGAAAAAGAAGAAACAAAGCCTCCTGATACAACGGGACCCCGACACGAGAGGCAGAGTTTCCATGGCTCCAAAGGTCGAGATCCAAAGAATGGGGACCTCCCTCGAGGTCACCCTGATTACCAGCTCCGATAGTCAGCTGATGTTTAAGGAAACACTCAGGGTGCTCGAGGAAGAGGGAGCTGAGATCTTGAATGCGACTTATTCGAGCTCGGGAGGCACGATCCTCCACAGCATTCATTGTGAGGTTAGGAAACAATTTTTGCCCTAATTGGTCGTGCCCATATGATCTTCTAATCGAGTTTCGGATTTATTTTGGGAAAGTTTCAGGTTGGAGATTGGGAATTTACACCCTTTACATGTGATAGGATATCTGAAAGGTTAAGACATCTGGTGTCACTTCAAGACTAGACAATCCATATCTACATCTGATAATTTCCCAAAAGACAATGATTTCGGTCCTGAAATTGAATTCCATGCTTTCTTAGAGTTTTCTTCTATGAGTCGTTATATCCACCAGTTTTGATATTCTGAGAACAACTTCTCATTTATGATCAAACATTAAAGTTAGTGATAAAAATATCATTGAGTGGATTAACGGTTATAAGAAAAAGAGACGTGTAGACATTTCAAATAAGAAAAAGTTTAAGAAAGAGAAATCATTTCCGCATCCAAAACACTCCGATATACATTTCTCGTAGGTGTAGTAGCTCTATAGAAGGTCGTCGACAGTACATAACTCGTATTCTGCTAGCACCTTCTCCCTTCCTATCCAAACGGTTATAAGAAAAAGAGATGTGTAGACATTTCAAATAAGAAAAAGTTTAAGAAAGAGAAATCATTTCCGCATCCAAAACACTCCGATATACATTTCTCGTAGGTGTAGTAGCTCTATAGAAGGTCGTCGACAGTACATAACTCGTATTCTGCTAGCACCTTCTCCCTTCCTATCCAATCATTTCACACGTAATCCCTACTGATCATCACCTGACCCAGGTTACAATCAACTTGCTTGCTTTAGTGCCTCATGCAGCCGTAACCCTGTGCAAGACTGCTAATCTCGCAATTTACTACCGGCTGAAACACGGCGGTCGTTACGAGCGCCAAACCCTAGGTAAGCATAATCAAGTTTTGCGTCGGTATTGTTTGCTCCCGTACCTTTTTCATATAATTCATTCCGGATTCGCTAACGTGCAAAGACAAAAAATTGTTTCGCACCAAGAAGACTAAATGGCAGTCTGATGCCAATGGATGACACTATCAAACCTTTCACAATCCCAGATCTTCGAGCCAATATTTGCGCTGAGGCATACCGTCAAGCCCCCTCCCCCACCAGCTTCCCGCAGATGGCGACGTATCGGGAAGCATACGTGCCCCCCGAATAGTAATTTTCGTTTTTATTTTTTCTTTTGCTTTCGATGATTGATTCGGCTAAAGGATGGGTCCAAGCTGTTAAGAGGTGGGATCCTATGCCAAAACAAGATAACATTACTAGATCAACGAAACCCGAGATATCACCCTGATGGAGATTAAGACAAACCTGTTTGTAGATATTTGAGGTTCAAACGTTTGTAATCACGTCCTGATACCGTTAGATTTTAGGAGTCTTCGAAAAAATCGGGTTCAGCTTGTGTCACATTCCTTCATCCATAATGACTTCATAAGAAAATGATTGATGTGGCTTAACCTATGTAAGCTATTACGGAGTCGCTATCGACTTATTTATAAAATGGTTTAAGTCGGAAAAAACCGTTGGTTCGGGAATCCTTATTTACTAACTTTTACATTCTAACTTGCGAAACGGTGGCGTTGCTCCAAAATTGGCTTTGTTTACAGGCGTTGGACCCGATTCGGGCTTTTAGGCCCGAACTCGTGTTTGATTAAAAATATCACATGCAACAAAAAACCTATGGGCCTAAAGCATGCAAACACCCACAAATCAATTATTTAGATAAAAAGAGGCGGTGAAGGATGGTGACATTTGGGCATATGTACTTGTGTCCACGGCCCGTTACAGGTGGAAAAGAAAGAAAATTCGGGAGGCCCGCACCTCCCTCATGTTGTCACGTCGAAAACGTATTATCCACGCAAGTTCACGCGATCGTACAAGTAATACAGTGTAAGTAAGATATCGTTCTTACAAAGACTGATCTAAGCTTCTCTAAATTATTAAAATACATCAATCTCTATTATTCAACAAAGCGAGTTGAGAAACAATCAAATTAAGTGCAAAGGTAAAGAAAACGAGTAAGTACACTAAATTAAAATTCAAATGAGAAAAGTACCCAGGGCGACGATTTCACTGGACAATTAATTGCAAGTCATATCTCAATCAACACGCTTAAGCTGATCTGGTTGATAATCTGGAATTCGGTTATCTTCCTACGCCCCTCCCGAGGTCATAAGAACATACATATCTGTAAATAGTAATCACTCTATTCCTAGGCTGATTAACTATCAGGTGCCCCTTAAGTGTCAGTTCCAATTTGATTACCTAGGACGATTGGATATATTCCCATCCTGCTCGTTAATAATCCCGTCTTCCGACCAAGTTTAACCTAAGTTATTCCTCTCCCCGTGCTTAACCTAGGATTCCCCTTCCTAGTTCACCTTCATTATTCAATCTTATTGCTGATCAGGCAATAAGAAAGCGTTAAAAACGAGTAGGAATAATCTAACCTTAATCATTCAAGTGGATCAAAAGAGATAAACTCTTGACTAATTATCAAGATCCATCTTAACCCTAGGCAAAGAAAATTAGTTCATAATAGAAGTAAACGAAAACATCAAATCCATCTTAAACAATGAAAATGATATAAAGAAAAACTAAAAGAAAAATAATTGGCGAAGTCTCCGTCGACGGCTCCTTGTTACCAGTAGCCTCCTCCGTTCCCTCTTTAAAGGTGAATGAAGTGCTTTTATAATCCTAAAAATAAACCTAGAGAATTTTAGAAAATCTGAAAAGAAAATCTTTTCTTTTGTCCCCATCGTCAGCTTTAGGTCCTGCACCAAGCATCCAAAGATCTTCAATCTACACAGAGTCTTCGTAATTATGCGAGATCCTTTTTTTTCCGTATTTATCCTGAAATAGACAAAAAAACTCGCCAGTAATCCACTTCTCAAGCATAATGTGAAACAGCCCTGCAATATTATGCAATGAACGCAATATTTCACAAATCGAACAAAATCTAAATACGAAATTGCCCTAAATAACTCTACTTTCATAGAGTTATCACACCCCCAAACCTAAATTTTGCTAGTCTCGAGCAAAGATAAAGAAAATAAAAATTAAAAGACTCTCCTTGGCAAACCCAAGCACTCAAACGAAGAAACATCTTTTAGAATATTCTCAGAAATGGGTGCATCCTCCTCATGTATCTCGATTCTATTCACTACCTAACATGCTTAATTAAAGGCACATGCAAGTCGGAAAGTGGTGTTTCCAGTGGCGGACGGGTGAGTAATGCGTAAGAACCTGCCCTTGGGAGGGGGACAACGGCTGGAAACGGCTGCTAATACCCCGTAGGCTGAGGAGCAAAAGGAGGAATCCGCTCGAGGAGGGGCACGCGTGTGATTAGCTAGTTGGTGAGGCAATAGCTTACCAAGGCGATGATCAGTAGCTGGTCCGCGAGGATGATCAGCCACACTGGGACTGAGACACAGCCCTAGACTCCTACGGGAGGCAGCAGTGGGGAATTTTTCGCAATGGGCGAAAGTTAAAGCACAATATCTTCGTCCCAGCATGTTGTACACTCGACAGTACCAAGCATACACTCCAAATAGCTCATGTCAACCGGCAGCTCACAAAGATCACCACAAACATCTCTATTCACTCATCAAAGGTTTTCCGACTTTTTAACAACTTCATTACCTTTATTTTTATTTATTTATTTATTTTTTTTTTTCAGATTACACGACTCTAAATGTTCATCTGATTCCGTCTAAAGATTATCTAGCAAGCTCTCGACCAATGACTCCCCATTCAGTTGAACCAAGGCATTAGGTGATAAAGCACCCCTCGGATCAATCACTCAAGCTAGCACGGAAGACTCACACCACAAGCACATCTTCAAGTAATATCTTTTTTCTCACTTCTTGTTTTTTTAAACCTAGAACATTGGTAATCAGAGCCTTGGCAACCTCATTTTCTTTTTTTTTCCTTCCTTTTTTAGCACATTGACCAAAGACGTCGTTTCAAGAGATAATTCAAGCTACTCTACTCATCACTAGTCGCCATCCATTGTAAGGAGATGTAACCAGTTGTCGCTAAGCACACTTCATACTGGGAGATCTTTTCAAAATTAAACGAAAAATTTTAGCATACTAAGCAAAGAACTTCATCTTTCCACACTTGAAGAATGCAACCTATATGCTCATCATCGAATAAAGACATTTCACATCGACTTCCTAAGGTTACGTTGAGGAAAAACAACCCAAAAGATGAAAAATATGACCTAGACATGACTCACCCTAAGTAACATCACTTCCAAAGTCAATAACACACAACCCCACACCCCCAAACCTAATCAGAGCAACGTCATCGGTGCTTAAGAAAGTACAAGTAGGAAATGCGAGTACCAAGATATGTCGGTGAACGGGATGCGCCGATGTGTATCTTCCGACTGCCTTGGAGTGATACTAAACTGTATGATCTGAATCCGCATCCTCATCTTCCTCAGCACCCATCGACGGTGGAGTTGGTTGCTCGCCAAGGTCTGATATATCCATATTTAATGTTGACGCGATTCGCCTTTGAATTTCCTCCGACCTTCTGTGCGGTTACCATGAGATGTGCCGGAAGGGGCTTGATCCTTGTGCTCCTCATCCCGTTGAATTTTTATCCATGTGGCATGAGTGATTGGTGTCTGTGGGTGAGCAATCTCTTCTGTAGAGTCCCACTGTACCCGTGCCATCCTGCATAACTAAAACACTAAAGATGTGAACCACAAACCAAGGTGAGTATCCTTTAATGCTCTACACAACATCTGGTTAATAAGTTTTCCCACATCAATTTTTTTGCCCTCTAATATGCAAAAAATCAAAAACGTTCTTTCCTTTCTCACGTTATTAATGTTTGTTCTCGGAATCAGTCTTGCCGAGACGAATCGAACCCATATTTTCGCGTCTACTGTGAGATCCCTACCGTATAGTGCCAACGGTTCATTCTTGCGCGACCTCTTCCATGTGGATCCTAGTCTCGAACTTGAATACTTTCGCGATTTTCATCATAGGTGTGTGTATTAACGTAGAATTCCCTTACTATTGGCACACCCGTAGCTCAAATCCACACTCCGGAATTAAGGTCCGATGCACCATAGAGTCTCAGTAGTTTTTAGCCGCTCCGTCCATCAAGACTTGTCCTCTCCTAATTCCGGAAGTACTCCTTACGGTCAATTTCTTTCTGGGTGCCATCACAACTTACTTCTACCAACAAAATCTGGCAAGTCCACAAATCAATTTGCTCAAGACACTTCCACACCAAGAGTCAACTAGAGGAAAGTGTGTTACTCGGACGTCGAGCTATGGGTGGTGGGTGGTACTGACGTGGAGTTCTCCAACCGATAATTCGAGGAAGAAAAATTCGCTAATAGGGCGAACTCAATAGTTTACGGCTAAAACGAACCCCAATCCCCTCCTAAAAGAAAATCTCGATTACCAAGTTCGGAGAATGTGTGTTTGGGTACACAACGATAGCGTGGGTGACGGTGGCTGTGACACTGGAGGGCGACGGAGGTGGCGGCATTATGGCTACAGCTCTTCCCTATCACAAGAAAAAAGGGATTAGGGTTGTCTGACAAAATGGCCCGAAGTGTTTGTGATTTTATTATTCTTGATATTTTTAATATAATTTCCGGTGCAGCTGTACGAGATTTTCGTGCAGCTGCAAAAAGTTTCTGTGCATTTTGTGTTCCAAGCGGTGTAGCTGCACGAAATTTTGATGCAGCTGCACAAAGTTTCTGTACATTCGAGGTCCGCGTGGTGCAGCTGCACAGGCGAATAGAGTTTATGTGCCTCCTCTCTGTCTGCGGTACAACTGCATGAAATTCCTTGCAGTAACACAAACTTGCTACTTGTTCTTGCATTCCTCGCTATCTTTCCCCCTAAAAAAATAAAAAATAAATTATAATTAATTATAATAAAAGAAATTAACTTGGGTTGCATCCCAAGAAGGGCTTGGTTTATAGTGTACAGCTTGACTCTTGATATCAATCACGTGTCTCTCAATGTTGCCGCGACAACTGCCCTTTCAACGTTTCCTTCCCAATAATGTTTCAGCCTCTGTCCATTAACCTTGAATATCTGTTCAGAAGTTGGATTCCGTATTTTCACGGCACCATAAGCGAATGCCTGAACTACATGAAATGGTCAAGACCACCTCGATTTGAGCTATCCCCGGAATAATCCCAGTCTGGAATTGAACAACAATACTTGTTGTCCCGGTTCAAATTTTCACTCAATGATCCTCTTATCATGCCACTATTTCGTCTTCTCCTTATAGATCATCGCATTTCATACGCTTGAAGCCGAAATTCATCAAGTTCGTTCAATTGGAGCAACCGCTCCTGTCCAGCCTTCTCGAGATCAAAATTCAATTTCTTAATCGCCCAGAATGCTTTGTGCACCAATTCCACCGGTAAGTGACATGCTTTCCCATAAACTTGCTTAAACGGAGACATTCCAATTGGCGTTTTGTAAGCTGTTCGATAAGCCCACAATGCGTCCTCTAGCTTTAGTGCCCAATCCTTCCGTGACGTGTTTACTGTTTTCTCGAGAATTCTCTTAATTTCTCGATTTGATACTTCCACTTGCCTACTAGTATGAGGATGGTATGCTAGAGCGACCTTGTGATTTATTCCATACTTGTTTAACAAATTGGTGACTTGTTTATTGCAAAAGTGAGATCCCTGAGATCCCCCATCACTGATGATTGCTCTTAGGGTACCGAACCTTGTAAACACCTGCTTCTTAAAAAACTTAACCACTGTTTTAGCCTCGTCAATGGGCAAAGCTTTCGCTTCAACCCATTTAGACACGTAATCCACAACAACTAAAATATAACAATTTTTGAAAGACGAAACAAATGGTCCCATAAAATCAATACCCCAAACGTCGAAAATCTCTACCTCCAGAATGTTGTTTCCCGTTCGTTAGCATCTATCACATTTAGCAACAAAACTGTAAGCATCCTTAAATAAAGAAGGCAAAAAAAAAAAAACCTAATTGTAAAATCCGAGCAGCTGTTTTATCTCCTCCAAAATGTCCGCTGTAAGGTGATGAATGACATTGCCACAAATTTTGGTCTCATTCTTCTTCAGGTATGCATCTTCTAAGAATCTGATCTGCACATTGCTTGAACCAGAATGGTTCATCCCACACATAATTCTTAACATCATGTAAAAACCTCTTCTTTTTGTTGCGCATTCAAATCAGTGGGTATGAAATTCGAAACAAGAAAATTAACAAAATCTGCATACCACGGAACTTGCGTGTGACTAACCATGAGCAGCTGTTCATCAGGAAAAGATTCATTTATAGCTACCTGGTTGAGCTTGGTGTCGCTTTGACCATCTAACCTTGACAAGTGATCAGCTACTTGATTCTCTATTCCTTTTCTGTCCTAGATTTCGATAACGAATTCTTGTAGTAAGAGAACCTATATTATCAATATGGGTTTTGCATCCTTTTTCTCAATCAAGTATTTGATCGCAGAGTGATCTGTAAACACTATGACTTTCGAACCCACAAGGTAAGATCGAAATTTATCGAAAGCAAATACGTAGCTAGTAGCTCCTTTTCAGTGGTCATGTAATTTACCTGTGTCGTCCAAAGTTCTACTAGCATAGTAAATCACATGAAAGACCTTATTCTTACGTTGCCCAAGCACTGCTCCTAAGGTATAATCACTCGCATCGCACATCAATTCAAAAGGTAACGTCCAATCAGACATTACAATGATAGGTGCTGTAACTAACCTCTCATTCAATTTTGTAAACACTTTCATGCATGCTTTATCAAAGTTGAGTGGTATGTCTTTCTCCAAAAGATTGCATAATGGTTTCGATATTTTGGAGAAATCCTTAATGAATCGCTTGTAAAAGCTAGCATGACCAAGAAAACTTCGGATAGCTCTTACCGATGTTGGTGGGGATAACTTTTCGATGGTCTCAATCTTCGCTCTGTCAACTTCAATGCCCTTGTTTGATACCCTGTGACCAAGGACAATACCTTCCTGACCCATAAAGTGACATTTTTCCCAATTTAAGATTAGATTAGTCTTCTCACAACGTTCGAGTACAAATGTAAGATTATGTAAGCAATTATCAAATGAGTCACCAAAGACGAAAAATTCATCCATAAAAATTTTTAAATATCATTCTGCCATGTCAGTGAAAATGGACGTCATGCAACTTTGGAATGTAGCAAAAGCATTACACAATCCAAATGGCATTCTACGGAAGGCGAACGTATTGTATGAAAGTCATTTTCTCCTGATCTTCTGGTGCAGTGGCAATCTGATTATATCCTAGGTAACCATCGAGAAAACAATAATATTCTTTACCTGCCAATCTGTCAAACATTTGATCGATAAATGGATGCGGGTAGTGATCTTTTCAGAAGTAAACGAAAACATCAAATCCATCTTAAACAATGAAAATGACTTAAAAAAAAACTAAAAGAAAAATAATTGACGAAGTCTCCGTCGACGGCTCCTTATTACCAGTACCCTCTTTAAAGGTGAATAAAGTGCTTTTATAATCCAAAAAATAAACCTGGAGAATCTCAAAAAATCTAAAAAGAAAACATTTTCTTTTCTCCCCATAGTCGGCTTCAGGTCCGGCACCAACATCCAAAGATCTTCCCTCCACACACATAGTCTTCGTAATTACACACATAGTTTTATTTATCCTGAAATAGACCAAAAAACTCGCCAGTAATCCATTTTTCGGGAGTAATGTGAAATAGCCAGGAATATTATGCAATGAACGCAATATTTCAAAAATCTAACAAAATTTAAGTATGAAATTACCCTAAATAACTCTGCTTTCATAGAGTTATCACATGTACCTGATGCAGCCAGGATAGCATCGGTTGAAAATTGTCGATCGAGGCCTCCGCTTCCGCCGGCCTCCAGGATTTGGTCGTGTCGGAGCCCTTGAAGTTCTTGACGTCTGAGAGTCTGTTAGGGGCTGCCTTGGAGCCGGTTCTAGGATTGTGGCTGTGACGGGAGTGGGGTCAGAAAGAATTGCTGGGGAAGAAGAAGGATGTCTGGGAGTGCGTTAGGGCCTTAGAGCTGGTCCTTGGATTGTGGCTATGACGGGAGTGGGGTCGGAAGAAAGTGTGCCGGCTGGTTGGGAGGCTTTGGCTCATCAGCACTGGAGAGGGAGGGGAGGGAGAATCTTTTACTCCTATTTTAGGAGTTGGCCTCCGGTTTCCCTATAGGGGAAGAAGGAACATCTCTGAGGATTGTGTCTACATCACTGTGTATCCATCCCTTTGCTTGGGCTGAAGTTCTATTCTATTTAAAGGGAGCGCTTTATTTATTTATTTTTTAATTAGATTTGCCTGGTTTTGTGTGATTTTTTTAGACTTTATGAGATCTTGTTCCCTAGGATCAATACTTTGGAGATCCTATTTTGAAGACTTTTATCCTCCTAAGATTTTGTAGAATTTGGGGTATTACAACATGTGCAATTAAAATTTACGTCGACATCATTCCATAACCTCTCTGCAGTTATATTATTCTCTTGCTCTCCAATCCCAAGTTGGATGGATTCATGTTATAATATTTATGGAGCACAATTCTTTATTATTGAAATATCAATAACGACATTTCTCCAGAAGATTTCCCTTCTAGACTTTTCTAGTGTTATGTAGAATTTTAGGATTTGTATAGTAGATTTAATAGTTGGAGAAATTTTAGTCCATGTAGCAAATTGTAAACCTCACGTTGATGGAATCACCCGGCTATAAATAGGGAGACCACCTTCGGCATTTGATGATCACCGAAACCTAAATTTAGGAATGGTTTTTTTTTGTAATAATTTAGGAATAGTTGAAGGTTTCTTCTTTGGCTTCCTTTGTCCTCCCCTCCTTCAATATTTGCTTGGTTCAGTCCAAATAGTTGAGGGTAGCAGTGACGAAGCTCAAGTCTAACATTTGACATTAGAGCCAGGTGATTGAGGTCCAGGTGTCGAAATCCCACGGAGGTTCTACAAAAGTACAACGGAGGTATGCGGAAATCTCGTGGTGGTTCTGCTAAAGTATAGTGAAGAATCAGGCAAAATTTTATCAAGGAAGCTGCAATCCGGAATTGCAACGGGCACAAATCAGTGACCAAGGCTACTCTTCCTGAAGACGAGTTTGGTATGGCAGAAATCAATATTGTCAGCATGTTGGAGAAATTAAATAATCAGAATTGTAGCACGTGGAAGACGTGCATGAAGTCATATATCGAAGGCCAAGTTCTTTGAGAGATCGTTGAGGGGAGTGAGGCCACACCACCAGAAGGCGATGGCGCTGCGTGGAGGAAATGGCGGATAAAGGCAGGGAAGGCCATGTTCACCATAAAGACCACCATACAGGAGGAAATACAGGAGCATATAAGGTACGCTGTTACGTCAAATGATGCTTGGGATATACTAGCAACTAGGTTCTCGAAGAAAAATAATATGAGGTTGCAATTACTAGAAAATGATTTGGTAGTAGTTAGACAAGGAGACCTAAGAATTAACCAGTATTTCACGAAGGTGAAGTCTATCCGCTGGGAGATATCAGAGTTAGACCCAGGTTCTAAGATTAGCAATGATAGATTGAGGAGAATAATTATCCATATGTTACGGCCAGAGTATAGAGAATTTATTCCAGAGGTGCAAGGATGACCCACATCACTGTCTCTAGAAGATTTAGAAAATTTGCTATTTAATCAGGAGATGGTAGCGAAACAATTGGCGGGCGTAACCTTGAGAAACGAAGAGGAGGCATTATATAGTGGCAGGGGGAGGATTTATTCGAAAAAGAAAGGTCATTTCAATACTAAAGAGGGAAGTTATCCAAAAGGAGAGAGAAGCGATAAGGATTGAAAGCATATCCAGCCACAGGAACGAAGACGATAAGGAAGGCCAACTCTTCGAATAGATGAGGAATGCTTGAACTGTGATAAGAAGGGTCATTACGCGAGAGACTGTTGGTCTAAGAAGCAGAATGTAGAAGGGAATATCGCCACGTCAGACAAGGATGATGATGACCTCATGTCAAAAGTATAGTGGAATTTACAAGCCTCTCTCACAGTGATAGAAGAAGAAAATCTAGTGGAAGATCAAAACTTCACAGTGGTACACATTAAAGATTATGCAAATAACAATATATATAACTCTGGATGCTTCAATTATATGGATGGCAACCTGAGGAAGTTACAAGGGATAACTCACAACGTTTCTCGAGTCCTATCGAATCCACGGAGGCAGTTGCCATTACAGGCAAGATATCGGTCCAATTGGCAGAAACGAAGAGAGAAGAGGCATTCTCCCTATTCAAACTTCCAGAGTGGAAGGAGCCCTTCAGGCTCTCCGTGGCTCTGCAAGTGTCACTCTTGGTTTCCTTCATATTTGTGTTGTAAGAGTCGATCTCCTACACCTAGATGATAATGGAGGCACAAGAGTAAGTTGACTTCTTTACCTCCAACAACAACAACAAAGTCTCCAAGCCTAATTCCAGTGTCGACTGAACGAAAGAAGTCAGTTGATAAGCTGAGAAAGAAAGTAGATTACAAGAAATGTCAATAGGAAGCTGAACAGACGAAATGAGGAGACTGTGCGAAGATTAGAGAAAATAATTCAGAAGAATGTTGAAGAGCGTTTGAGCTCTGAGGAAGTTAAGTTTGAAATTTGGAGGCGTATAAAGATAGGTAAGAAGAAATTGCTTGATGAAGTAGAATTTTCACTAAAATGCGGGAGAATGAAGCTGCTTTGCTGGAGGTTATACGTAAGGAGAAAGAGATGATCGATGATATCATACGACTAAACCAGAAGCGATGAACTGATGTTTGCCCTCCATAAGGCCAAGAGAGGGAATGGTGTAAACACTGCGATTTATAACATCGAGAAGGGCCTAAGAAATAGTAGCGAGAAGATCTCGAGTAAGTTGTCTAACGTTATTGAGGAGGCTGAACTCGATCTCAATGTGACAATAGGAAAAGAGAACATAGGGGTGACCATGTCAAGAGGTGAGGAAACACTTCAGGCTTGAGCTACTGAGCAGACCAAACGAGACCATGGTGTTCGTTCCGCCGTTGCACGCTTGATCTACGAAAGTTGCGATGCTCCGGATAAAGAGACTTCACACAAGTAAATTCGAGTTTTGAGTGTAACTTGGCATGACAAAAGAAGAGTGTCGATATCGAGGGGGAATATTGAACTATCAATGCCGACACTTCATCAGAAGATTCCCCTTCTAAACTTTTCTAGTGTTAGGTAGAATTTTAGGATTTTTCTAGTAGATTTAATAATTGGAGAAATTTTAGTCCACGTGGTAAATTGTAAACCTCATATTGGTGGAATCCCCCGACTATAAATAGGGAACCACCTTCGGCATTTGATGATCACCGAAACCTAAAATTAGGAATGGTTGAATAGTTAAAGTTTTCTTCTTTGGCTTCCTTTGTCCTCCTCTCCTCCTTCAATATTTGCTTGGTTCGGCCCAACAGTTGAGGATAACAGCGACTAAGCTCAAGTCTAACACTTATCTCTCAGTACGCGGACAAACTTGGTTTATATGTTACTGCAAGTTAGTTCTAAAATGCTCCACATGGTGATGACTTAGAGATCACCCCACTCTGCACATGGATCCAGCCTTTCCTTTTTGTGATCCAATGCCTCCCCCACCCCACCCCAGTTCTTATTTTAATTCCAAAGGCCCCCTTGGTGGAACCCCATTTCGCGTATGCATCGGTTCCGGTCGGCCAGGATCAGATTCTACTCTTCAGTTTTCTGTCGAGGTCTATTCAGTTTAGGCACTACTGTGATCTGTGATCGGTTTCTAGGTCGTCTCGTACTCATCCTTTTCAAGTCCAGCGCACTGCAAAGCTCGCGCGATACTTCTCAGTTGCGTGCTTGATGTGTGAAGCAAATAGATTTCGTTTCCTTGGTAGTAATAAAATCACGACTCCGCTAGATATGATTGAGTGTTTGTTTATAGTATTCTTTGGGAAGTGTTTAGTCAATAACCGGCAAATGTGACAAGCACAAACATAGGCACGAATTCCTGCATGATTTCATACGGAAACGAGCGTGGACACAGTTGTCTTGGCGAGATTCTCTTAACTATGATGACTCAAATAGTTTTTTCATTTTGTAAGTATGAAATACATAAGGCTAACGTACTTTTTAGGACAGTCGATTTTTTTTTGGGTCTAGGCTAATAGACTGAACATAGAATTGATTGGAGAGGGGTTTCCTACGTTACATGCCCGTTCATGTGAACATGTCGGGGCACTTAAGCAGAGAACGACTATAAATAGAGCCACCGGGTCGCAAGGACACGATCACAAACCCCTCTTAGGGACCGAATGGATTCTACCTTAGCCAAAACCACTCTTCTCTTCCTGGCCTTTGCCGTTTGCTTGGCTGCATTTGCCTCGGCCGAAGACGAAGACGATCACCATCCCTATGGCCACCCTGTAACAGCACCCGTCCATCCGCCTGTCCACCCACCTATCTATCCCCCCCGCGGCCATCGCCATCATCACCACCATCACCACCACCACCACAAGCATGCTCCCCATCATCCCCCACTCTACCCTCCAGTCCACCCTCCACTTCACCCGCCTGTTCATCCTCCCATGCACCCCCCTGCTCATCCTCCGACTCGCCCTCCTGGCTACCCACCACTTCACCCGCCGGTTCATCCTCCTGTGCATCCCCCCGTTCATCCTCCGACACGCCCTCCCGTTCACCCCCCTGTGCATCCCCCGACGCATCACCATCCTTCCTCCAGGAAACTAGTGGCAGTGGAAGGAACAGTGTTCTGTCAGTCCTGTAAGCACTCCGGGAGCCCCAATCTCTGGGGAGATTCGCCCCTCTCTGGTTAGTGCTCCTGGAACTTGTAATGAAGGAGCAGAACAATCCATCACTTGTCAATATTATGAGTGATTTTCATGTGCTGCAGGTGCCGTCGTGAAGGTCCATTGCACGAGCGGCAAGAAAGCAATAGCTCTAAATGCAACGACAAACGCTGTTGGGTACTTCTATGTGCAGACACACAATGTCAGTACCTACGGTTATCAAAAGTGCAAGGTCTACCTGGTCTCATCCCCCCTTGCAACGTGCAACAAACCGACCAACCTCAACGGTGGGGTAACCGGCGCCCCGCTGAAATCGCACAAGCCAATCGATCTCTTCGATCTTTACGTTCTCTACACGGTCGGACCATTCGCTTTCCTTCCTAAAATATGTCACTAGGATTTGGGGTTATCTTACAACATGTCATGTGTGGCGTGGATGCATCCGTTGTCCGAATTCAAGTTAAGTCGCTATATGTTATGCAAATTCGATGGAAGGTTATTGTATTAATAAATGGTCGTTCTAATTAATGGATATGAGGCGAGTCTGGACACAGCAAGAAAGTTGTATCGCGATCCAGAAGTGGAAACTACGACCTATTCGAATAAGGCTTTCGAGTAACGTTTTATGCGATCGAATATGTGCATTGGTCACAGTGCGCGGATGACTATATGTCATTGGGAAGATAACCCAGCTGTTGTCTCGATCCAATGAATCATGTGGCATTCAAATACATACCTAAACAGATTATTGTAATGAAGCAACTTGAATCTCCCCCTATGCTTCATTGTCATGTACGCCAAAGGATTGACAGGTGTGGTTTTCGGGCATGCTTCAAGCATGTGAAGTATGTAGTGGTTCGTGGGTATGAACGTCCCCTCTGATCAGACCAAGGACTTGTTTCGCGGTTCAGGGGACAGTTTACTACAAGCCTTCATGATAGAAGAGGCAACCGTATCAAAAGATTGTTGAAGGGGCAAAAGTTCCACGTCGGAAACATAGGAGCAAGTTAGTATATAAATTTAAGTGGATTATTTCCTCTTTAATTAATTGGTTTTTGAATGGAACCCCATTGGACTCCTATGTTAGGCTACAGAGGCCGGTGTGATTTTGAGAATCCCCGGTGTACTCTTTTTAAGTAATTATTTGCCCACATTATCAAGTTGAAGAAAAGAACAATTCCAGGAGTAATAAAGAAAGAACAAATACTTCGGCTCTACATAACCGAGTGTTCATACGAGGAATCTCGAGAAGAAATAGTTCTGGAAACCTTTTGGAGTCATGTGTAGATTGTTCTAATATCTCTACACAACAATCAATTACGAGTCTTTAAAGACCATTACATGACGTCCCATGACCATTATGAGTTTTCAGACACCATTACATGACCATATGTACAAAAATTAATGCTTACATGATGAGCGGAAAAAACTCAAGAACTATGAAGAATGGCTCCTCCTTTTACCGATCAGTATTTCGGAAAATGAGGGCCGATGCCGAGGTGAGCCATCAACAGCCATACGAACGTCACAAACTCTCCACCTTCCTTCAACAACCGGGCATGTGAATCTACCTTACAATGCCCTGCCGCATATGACAGTAACTCCACCCATACTTTACAAATCACCTCCCACTTCTCACTGGTCTGCCCCAGAATCTTCACCAAGTTGCAAGAATCAATCAGCATCGACATGCCCGAATCATCGTTATTATTTCCAGATTCCAGGATGTTACCGTATTCGTCGACAACATTCGAACAGAACTCCTCCAGGGTTTCTACCCTTACCCTCTGCTCAAGTTGTTTCAGCTCGCTGCAGATGTCTCGGTATCTCTTGTGGAAGATTCCCGCGACGGCAGACATCATATCCGGCTGATTGACCAAAAGATATATCACATAATCTGAAAGGATCTTGCTGAACCTCACGTTTTCGTTGTTCTTATCCAGATTTGGATCCATATTGTAGCATATCTCAGTTGCGACGTGCCAAAATATGACACTCTGATCATACTCGAAGTCCGTTGCGTAACGTTTCAAATCGTTCGGCTTGTCCTTGAGCGCCAACTCGCCCCTTGCCTCATATACCTCCCTTACTTTGTCTGGCACGTTCGCCCCGGATGCCCTTTCCTTAAGAATACCACACATAAACTCCCAAATTTTTTTATCCATGCTGGCTTCGACACGTATCGAAACTTCGCAACGGCATCCGCAACACCGAGCTTTTCGGTTATAAAACCTATAGAAACAGAGGAAAAATGGAATATTTCAGTGGAATCACCAACTATGCATCTATGGTGGATGTCATGATGCATAAAAAGCCTTACTGAAGAAGGCGCGACAGCATCTGCTCGACGAGCATCCTTTTCTAGGCGAACCCTCTCTGAAGCTGTAATATACGAGATCGAAAGAACCCATTTTGTTGGACCATAACCTCTCGATCACATGACCACAGCCCAAAACGTACAGCGGGATAATCACTATGGTATACAACATTACACTTATCAGGAAAGGAACTAGGCCACGGCCGATGATCTGACACCCAAGATACTCTGACTTGTTTGAGCTCCAATCAGAACTGGTGAGCATGATCTCGCTCGATGTATCGAGCGCGATGACACCAAAAAGCAAAGCGTAGGTGATCCAAATATCGGTAGGGTGTATGCCCTCTTTCTTGTTCACGCAGAAGGATATGAGTGCTGCCACGGACAAGTAGAAGGCGATGGTGCGGATAATTACTCCCCAGGTTGAATTCGCAGCCATGATTTTGGTATAGAAAACCTCGTACAGCAAATTCAGCTCGGTGGCTATAATCTTGAAAGCTGAATCCGCGTTCTGCTTGAGGAAAAACTCCTGGCTCTCGTGCCTTTGCGAATTATTGGGCATTACATCCACAATTAAACCCTTGAAGATCCGGAAGAAGTGGAAAACCCTCTTGAGCTTCTTCTCCGGGGTCTCCTCCTCATCCTGTAAATCCACTCTCTCGTCTCCGTACGGCGACTTAATCGAGGACTCCTTAAAGTTTTCTAAGCTAGCAAGGTACAAAGCCCGAGTCCTCTCCCCGTACTTAATGGCCCCCGCGGCGAACACCAGAACGGTCGTCGCCATGAGCTCATTGTCCCCAAGTGTCTTAGCAAAGATGTATAGGAAGGCAAATACCTGGGCTATGAGGCCGACCAGGTGACGCAGCCAGAGGGCGTTATCCTCGAGCGAGAAAGCGGTGATGGTATCCGGGCCTCCGAGGTGTATAAGGAGGAACGACGCCCAGAGCGCGAGGAGGTCATCCGGGACGACTACGTAGCCGGGGGTCTTACTGCACCCTGCATTGGAGATCAACCCGAAGGCGAACACCGCGGTCCAGTCAGCGAGGAAGTAGGCCGACCAGACGATCGAGGCGACGAAGAAGTTGGAGGTCTTGGGACGGAGGGGGGCGGTGAGGGCGAGGAGTAGCTGGAGGGTGAGGCTCATGATCATGAAACCTCGGATGTTCCACAACTTCCATATCCTCTGCACTGTTGCCGGTATGAATTCGGCCGTCATGAATGAAGCGAATGGTTGCTTAAACTATACGATTGGGTGGATCTGGGGGAAGGGGGGGGTGTGTGATAGTGATGGTTGAACAGTAGTTGAATTTCAGTGTCAGGCTTCAATCCCCCCTCATTTATTCTCCCGAGGAATTTAAATTAGGCAAAAAACAAAAAGTTGTTAAAGGAGGAAAATATAAAAAAAAAAATACAATATTTTCTTTTGTTTTTTAACTATTTTTTAACAGTAGTAAAATTGTTTATAATGAATGGTAGGGAGGGCGTGAATCTTTCTAGTAATAAATGTCGGTACGCGGAACAATGGAATAAAGGCACAACGTGGTCTTTAGAAAAAGCTCTAAGACGAGCTGCGCTCATTTACACGAAGCGAGTAACACGAAGTTACGCGCGCGGCCGCGTCGTGGACCGGGTCAATACCGATGATCTCGAACCATGTCAAATGTTTCGGGAATAAAAAGAAACGTCGACTAAGGTCGATTATGCGGGGGTTGTCCTCTTTTTGTCTAACGTCCCCACTGATAATTACTACTAGACGATTTTCCAATCGAAGGATAAAAATTTAGACAAAGCAGCGATCATCAACGACCCACAGGCGAGCTGAGTAAATGATCTTTTGACAACACGACGAGATCATTCTTGTCCCCTCCCCGTTCATTTATTATTCACCCGAATTATTCATTGTCCGGTTTGGTTTGTTTAGGAGATAAAAGGAGTGAAAGACTTTTGCCGGAGCAAAAGTCTTCGCTTATTTTCATAATCGAAATTTATAAATTATGCGAAGAAAACGAATGTTTAATGAGCGAAAAAAAAGTGTTTTTTCTTCAATTAAAAAGCAATTCTCGTCTAGTTTAGTCTTTCTACATATTATATATTATTCTTGGAAAGACGTGAAAGGAAGTTACTAGAGACTCGCCATTTTATTTTAAAAGAAATTTATGATTTTTATAAGGTTAAATTACTCGATCGTGGTGGTGGGGGGAATCCTCCTCCAGCTCATCATCTACTGTCAACTAGTTAGGCTTGATTTCTTATACGAATTATTATCGGAATCACCGCAATTGACCGAATAAATAAAAAGTATATTCTCATAAGGAATTTATTTATTTTTCTAAAAAATAATTAATTAGAAAAGCGGACCCATCATGTTAAATGATTAGATGATATATTTAAAAGTACAGCCGAATTGCCAACGAGGGTCGAACCGGGGGAGGGAGGGCCAAGACTTATAGCTTTTGTAAATAGCGAAATATTTCGCGAAATAAGATTAAAATTTTTATAAATAATATTACGAAATTAAAGTTTTTCTCAAAAATTAGAGTTAATCATTTAATTGATTTTGAAATTACTTACCCATTTTGCAAAATTTTTGCGACTAACATTATTTCAAAATAAACTCGCCGGAACTTAAATGGACATCCGCATGAGGTAATAATAGTTTATGATAAAGAGGATTAGGAATTTAACTCAAATGATTGAAAGGGCATATTATAGGCGAGGCGTGAAAACAGGAGACAACCGGCCTTATTTCATTGACCAGCCTTTTCATTTATTGGTGCATCTTTTCATAATAAAAAATAAAAGGACAGAGTTTTTGCGAACCGAGTGGTAATTAATAATTGGTGTGTGTGTGTTTGGGAGAATGGCCGAAAACAACAATCAAATTCCTCAGTTGGATTTACTTTTTCATCCCCCCCATCCAATCACTTTGAGCAAAATTCTCAATCCAAAGATGAGTGGATAGATCTTGGAAGCAAGTGAAACTGTTCCCCCAGCTCAAGCTACAGACTTTGACCTCGAGAATCAGTCTGATGGATTCCGGGTTCATTCCGGTTAGCCTGCAGAGGCTGTGGAATGTGTGGAACATCCGGGGTTTCATGATCATGAGCCTCTCCGTACAGCTGGTCCTCGCCCTCGCCTCTCCTCTTCGGCAGAAGTCCTCCAACTTCCTCATCATCTCCATCATTTGGTCAGCCTACTTCCTCGCCGACTGGACCGCCATATTCGCATTCGGGTTGATCTCCAACGCGGGATGCAGCAAGTCCCCGAGCTACGTCGAGGTCTCGGAGGACCTCCTCGCCCTCTGGGCCTCGTTCCTCCTCATACACCTCGGCGGCCCGGATACCATCACTGCTTTCTCCCTAGAGGATAACGCCCTCTGGCTTCGTCACCTCGTCGGCCTCATCGCACAGGTGTTCGCCTTCTTTTACATCTTCGTCAAGACTCTCCCGGACAACAAGCTCATGGGGCCGGTCCTTCTTATATTTGCGGCCGGAGTTATTAAGTATGGCGAGAGGACTCGAGCGTTGTACCTCGCGAGCTTAGAAAACTTCAAGGAGTCCACGATTAAGATGCCAAATCAAGGGGACGATGTGGATTTAGCGAGTGTCAGACAGGACGAGGAGGAGGATAAGGACAAGAAGCTTGCGAGGGTGTTCCACTTCTTTCAGATCTTCAAGGGGCTAATCGTAGATATAATGCCGAACCACTCACAGCGGCTCGAGAGCCGGGAATTTTTCTTGAAGCAGGATGCCGGCTCGGCATTCGAGCTGATGTCCTGTGAGCTGACCCTGCTTTACGAGGTTTTCTACACAAAAATCATGGCTGCAAATTCTTCCTGGGGAGTCCTTATCCGCAGTGTCGCCTTCTACTTGTATGTGGTCGCCCTTGTGTTGTTCTGCACTGCCAATAAAGAGGGTATGCATACCACCGATGTCTGGATCACCTATGCTTTGCTAGCTGGGGTCATTGTTCTTGACACAGCGAGCGAGCTAATGCTCACCAATTCCAACTGGAGCTCTAATAAGTTGGAGTACCTCGGATGGCAGATCATGTGTCGATGCATCTTTCCTTTCCTGTTTAGTTTATTGCTATATGGCATCGCGATTTGTTTTCTGTATACATGCTGCTGTGGCCATGTCGTCGAGAGGTCTTGGTCAGTTAAAATCGGCTCTTTCAATCTGTTAGTCTATAGCTTCGAAGAGGGCCGTCCCAGAACAGGATGCGTGTCGAGTCGATGTTGCCGCACCTTCTTTGGTAAACGTCCATCGCATTCTCAGCCTTGTCTCTCTTAGTCCGACTTACAGTCAAATTTTGCTTAACTTAGCACTAATTTTATGGTGTTGTGGCAACTGATGTTCGTTATCCTCTGTTCCATAGGTTGGGTCGCCGAAAAGATAGGCATTGCAGAAGGGATTGGGAAAATGAGATACACCTCGAAGATTGGCATGGATGAAGGCCTTTGGAAGTATACGTTCGGCATACTGAAGGGAAGAGCCTCCGATGCGAAAGAACCCAGTCAAGTGAAGGAGTTATACGAGGCCAGAGGCGAGCTGGCTCTTCAGGGCAGCTCCGACGAATTGAAGCGCTACGTGACGAATTTCGAGTACGATCAGACCGTCCTGTTTTGGCACATCGCAACGGAGATCTGCTACAGCACCGATCAGAACCTGGACAAGAACAACGAGCACGTGAAGTTCAGCAAGACTTTATCAGATTACATGATATATCTTCTGGTCAAGCAGCCAGACATGGCGTCGGCCGTGGCGGGCATCTTCCACAAGAGGTACCGTGAAACCTGCAGCGAGCTGAAGTGCCTTGAGAAAAGGCTCAGGTCAGAAACCTTGGAGGAGTTCTGCTCAAGGGTCAAGGAGGAATACGTCCAAAGCCTGGAGTCCGGGAATAGCGACGGTGATGCCAGCAGGTCTGTTGTGATCGATTCGAGCCGGTTGGCGAACCTATTGACAAGGAGCGAGAGGAAGTGGGAGGTGATATGCAAAGTGTGGGTGGAGTTATTGATGTACGCGGCAAGTCACTGCCGGGTAGTCTCGCACGCGCGGTTGATTAGCGAAGGAGGGGAGTTCGTGACGTTCGTGTGGCTGTCGATGGCTCACCTCGGCATCGGGCCTCATTTCCCTAAGAACTAGCTGGAACGGCCCTGTATATTTGTGGAAAATTTCATAAACTTGTCCCCTCCTCGTATCATAGAGTCGGATAGTTTACCAATGTAGAAAAATGTGCGTCGTGTGATTGAAGCTGCTGGAGTTCCAAAGCGAGGGTTTTTCATGAAATTTGAGACCGTATTGTGATTGTTTTGTAGGTGCTTCGAGTCAACAACATTCCTTAAAGCTCACCATAAATCATGTGTGTGCTTATCATGATCGTGATTGTCTCTCGTGGCAAATGTTTCCTTTCGTAAAATCATCTTTATGCGTTATTTCGTAATTTTGCTATTATTTTTAAAAATTATGTGTGTTATTTTCTTTTTAGCAATTGGAAACCTGACTTCCTTTTCTTCCTCAATGGATGCATATGTAGAAGGAATTTTTTTTTAAAAAATAATTTGATAAGTGTTAGATACTAAATCATGCTATAAATATTATTCAACAATACCCCTTAGGAAAAAGAATAGTTTGTATTCTCGTATAATACAAAACAAAATTTAAAAGATTATTCATGGACCGGACTTTTAAGTGGAACCATACAATGTTTTCGTGACAAGAGTAACCGAATAAGGACAAGAGACCAGTTGGTGGAGAAAGCCACATTATTATACTCTCAGTTAATAATAGGGTTGTTCAAGCAAAAATTATATTTGTGTTGTTCAAATTAAAATTAGTGATGGTTGTGTTGTGTGGTCGGTGGCCTTTCAGTTTAAAATATCTTTTCAAAGTATTTATAAAATATATAATTTATAATTTTGTTTCCTTCCGCCTTCCAATCTCTTTGAGAACTGAAGCCGCTGGCCACCAGCTCAATCTGCTTTCGAGATACCCGGCTGCAAGTTTCGTGTATGGATTCCGGATTCATTGCGGTGCGGCCAGCCTGCAGAGGCTGTGGGATGTGTGGAACATCAGGGGATTCTGTCTACACGTGATTTTGGACTTGAGTTGAACCTGAGTTGATTCGAGTTAGTTTGACAAAGTTGTCAAAGTAACTCGAGATGACAATTCGAGATAAAAGTAAATTTATGTTTCAAATATCATGTTACATAAAGCTCGGGTAAGCACGTGATTAAATACTCAACACGAATAAATCATAACTACTAAAGTAATTCGAGATGTTGCGTCAAAAAACACATACTCAAAAAGAAATCAAGTTAATATGAGTAGTTAAAATGTTTTGATACAATCAATAACCTCAATAAAATAGAGCTTACTTGGTTCGTGGATCGGATCCCCAAAAAAATCAAAAGTCTTAGCTTATTTTTATGTTATTATGTAATCGGAATTTATAAATTATGTGGCGAAAACGAATGTTTAATGAGCGAAAATGCGAAAAACAAAGTATTTTTCTTCGGTCAAAATATTAATTCTCGTCAGCCTTTCTACATATTATATATTATTCTTGAAAAGACGTGAAAGTAAGCCAGAGAGTTGTTCGGAAAAGGGTAAAGCTCCCCGATGACTATATGTCATTGGGAAATAACCCAGCTGTTATCTCGATCCAATGACTCATGTGGCCTTCAAATCCATACCTAAGCAGATTATTATAATGAAGCAACTTGGATCTCCTCCTATACTTCATTCTCATGTGCGCCAAAGGATTGACTGGTGTGATTTTCGGGCATGCTTCAAGCATGTGAAGGATGTAGTGGTTCATGGGCATGAACGTCCCCTCCGATCAGACCAAGGACTTGTTTCGTGGTTCAGGGGACAGTTTACTACAAGCCATCGTGATAGAAGAGTCAACCACATTAAAAGATTGTTGAAGGAGCAAATCCAAGTTTCACACGGGAAATCTAAGAGTAAGTTAGTATATAAGTTTTTTTAAACGAGACCCCGTTGGACTCTTATGATAGGCTTCAGAGGCCGCTGTGATTTTGGGAATTACCTACCTTCAGTGCACTCTTTTTAAGTAATTATTTATCCCCATTATTAAGTTGAAGAAGGGAACAAATATTCCTCTAAAAGTAACGAAGAAAGAACAAATACGTGGATACTGCATGACCGAGTATTCATATAAGAAATCTAATTGGAGTGATGTTTCTAATATCTCCGCACAACAATCAATAACGAGTAGACCATTACATTAGCATTGAAATCAAAACTAGGAGACCATTACGTGACCAGTTTTTCGGAAAATGAAGAATGGCTCCTCCTTTTGCCGATTAGTTTTTCGGAAAATGAGGGCCGATGCCGAGGTGAGCCATCAACAGCCATACGAACGTCACAAACTCACCACCTTCCTTCAACAACCGGGCATGTGAATCTACCCTACAATGCCCAGCCGCATATGACAGTAACTCCACCCATACTTTACAAATCACCTCCCACTTCTCACTGGTCTGCCCCAGAATCTTCACCAAGTTGCAAGAATCAATCAGCATCGACATGCCTGAATCATCGTTATTATTTCCAGGTTCCAGGATGCTACCGTATTTGCCGAAAACATCCGAACAGAAATCCTCCAGGGTTTCTACCCTTACCCTCTGCTCAAGTTGTTTCAGCTCGGTGCAAATGTCTCGGTATCTCTTATGGAAGATTCCCGCGACGGCAGACATCATATCCGGCTGATTGACCAAAAGATATATCACGTAATCTGAAAGGATCTTGCTGAACCTCACGTTTTCGTCGTTGTTATCCAGATCTGGATCCATATTGTAGCATATCTCCGTTGCGACGTGCCAAAATATGACACTCTGATCATACTCGAAGTCCGTCGCGTAACGTTTCAAATCGTTCGGCTTGTCCTTGAGCGCCAACTCGCCCCTTGCCTCGTATACCTCTCTTACTTTGTCTGGCAAGTTCGCCTCGGATGCCCTTTCTTTAAGAATCCTCCACGTAAACTTCCAAATGTCTTTATCCATGCTGGCTTTCGACACGTATCGAAACTTCGCAACAGCATCCGCAACACCGAGCTTTTCGGTTATAAAACCTATAAAAACAGAGGAAAAATGGAATATTTCAGTGGAATCACCAACTATGCATCTATGGTGGATGTTATGATGCATAAAAAGCCTCACTGAAGAAGGCGCGACAGCATCTGCTCGACGTGCATCCTTTTCTGGGCGAACCCTCTCTGAAGCTGTAATATACGAGATTGAAAGAACCCATTTTGTCGGACCATAACCTCCAGATCACATGATCACAGCCTAAAACGCACAGCAGGAAAAACACTATGATAGTCAACAATAAACCTATCAGGAAAGGAACTACGCCACGGAAGATGACCTGCCACCAAAGATACTCTGTATTGTTCCAGTTCCAATCAGAATTGCTGAGCATGATATCGCTCGATGTATCGAGCGCGATGACACCAAAAAGCAAAGCGTAGGTGATCCAAATATCGGTAGGGTGTATGCCCTCTTTCTTGTTCACGCAGAAGGATATGAGTGCTGCCACGGACAAGTAGAAGGCGATGGTGCGGATAATTACTCCCCAGGTTGAATTCGCAGCCATGATTTTGGTATAGAAAACCTCGTACAGCATCTTCAGCTCGGTGGCTATAATCTCGAAAGCTGAATCCGCGTTCTGCTTGAGGAAAAACTCCTGGCTCTCGTGCCTTTGCGAATGATTGGGCATTACATCCACAATTAAACCCTTGAAGATCTGGAAGAAGTGGTAAACCCTCTTGATCTTCTTCTCTGTGGTCTCCTCCTCATCCTGTAAATCCACTCTCTCGTCTCCGTACGGCGACTTAATCGAGGACGCCTTAAAGTTTTCTAAGCTAGCAAGGTACAAAGCCCGAGTCCTCTCCCCGTACATAATGACCCCCGCGGCGAACACCAGAACGGTCGTCGCCATGAGCTCATTGTCCCCAAGTGTCTTAGCAAAGATGTATAAGAAGGCAAATACCTGGGCTATGAGGCCGACCAGGTGACGCAGCCAGAGGGCGTTATCCTCGAGCGAGAAAGCGGTGATCGTATCCGGGCCTCCGAGGTGTATAAGGAGGAACGACGCCCAGAGCGCGAGGAGGTCATCCGGGACGACTACGTAGCCGGGGGTCTTACTGCACCCTGCATTGGAGATCAACCCGAAGGCGAACACCGCGGTCCAGTCAGCGAGGAAGTAGGCCGACCAGACGATCGAGGCGACGAAGAAGTTGGAGGTCTTGCGACGGAGGGGGGCGGTGAGGGCGAGGAGTAGCTGGAGGGTGAGGCTCATGATCATGAAACCTCGGATGTTCCACAACATCCATATCCTCTGCACTGTTGCCGGTATGAATTCGGCCGTCATGAATGAAGCGAATGGTTGCTTAAACTATACTATTGGGAGGATCCGGCGCGGGGGGGGAGGGGGGGGGGGGGGGGTGTTCGTGATGGTTGAACAGTAGTTGAATTTCAGGGTCTGGCTTCAATCCCCCCTCAGTTATTCTCCCGGGGAATTTAAATTAGGCAAAAAACAAAAAGTTGTTAAAGGAGGAAAAAAAAAACATACCGGGTATTTTTTAACTTCATAGGACTATCGAAATTATAGATTATATTATACTAATTTTAAATCGAGTCACTTGAAAAAAAAATACAATATTTTGTTTTGTTTTTTAACTATTTTTTAACAGTAGTAAAATTGTTTATAATGAATGGCAGGGACGGCGTGAATCTTTCTACTAATAAATGTCGGTGCGCGGAACAATGGAATAAAGGCACAACGTGGTCTTTAGAAAAAAGCTCTAAGACGAGCTGCGCTCATTTACACGAAGCGAGTAACACGAAGTTACGGGCGCGTAACACGGCCGCGTCGTGAACCGGGTCAATACAGATGATCTCGAACCATGTCAAATGTTTCAGGAATAAAAAGAAACGTCGACTAAGGTCGATTATGCGGGTGTTGTCCTCTTTTTGTCTGACGCCCCCACTGATAATTACTACTAGACGATTTTCCAATCGAAGGATAAAAATTTAAGCAAAGCAGCGATCATCAACGACCCACAGGCGAGCTGAGTAAAATGATCTTTTGGCAACACGACGAGGTCATTCTTGTCCCCACCCGTTCATTTATTATTCACCCGAATCATTCATTGTCCGATTTAGTTTGTTTAGGAGATAAAAGGAGTGAAAGACTTTTGACGAAGCAAAAGTCTTCGCTTATTTTCATAATCGAAATTTATAAATTCTGAGAAGAAACGAGTGTTTTTGCTTTGATCAAAAAAATCAATTATCGTCTAATTTAGTCTTTGTACATATTATATATTATTCTTGGAAAGACGTGAAAGCAAGTTACAAGAGACTCGCCATTTTATTTTTAAAAAAATTTTATGATTTTTATAAGGTTAAATTACTCGATCGTGGTGGTGGGGGGGAATCCTCCTCCAGCTCATCATCTATTGTCAACAAGTTAGGCTTGATTTCTTATACGAATAATTATCTGAATCACCGCAATTGACCGAATAAATAAAAAGTATATTCTCATCAGGAAGAAAAGCGGACCCACCATGCTAAATGATTAGATGATATATTTAAAAGTACAGCCGAATTACCAACGAGGGTCGAACCGGGGGAGGGAGGGCCAAGAATTATAGCTATTTGTAAATAGAGAAAATGTTTCGCCAAATAAGATTAAAATTTTTTAAAGTTTTTCTCAAAAATTAGAGTTAATCATTTAATTAATTTTTAAATTACTTACCCATTTTGCAAAATTTTTGTGACTAACATTATTTTGAAACAAACTCGCCGGAACTTAAGTGGACGTTCGCATGAGGTAATAATAGTTTATGATAAAGTGGATTAGGAATTTAACTCAAATGATTGAAAGGGCATATTAGAGGAGAGGCGCGAAAACAGGAGACAACTGGCCTTATTTCATTGGCCAGCCTTTTCATTTATTGGTGCATCTTTTTCATAATAAAAAATAAAAAGGACAGAGTTTTTGCGAACCGAGTGGTAATTAATAATTGGTGTGTGTGTGTTTGGGAGAATGGCCGAAAACAACAATCAAATTCCTCATTTGGATTTACTTTTTCATGCCCCATCCAATCACTTTGAGCAAAATTCTCAATCCAAAGATGAGTGGATAGATCTTGGAAGCAAGTGAAACTGTTCCACCAGCTCAAGCTACAGACTTTGACCTCGAGAATCAGTCTGAAGGATTCCGGGTTCATTCCGGTTAGCCTGCAGAGGCTGTGGAATGTGTGGAACATCCGGGGTTTCATGATCATGACCCTCTCCGTACATCTGGTCCTCGCCCTCGCCTCCCCTCTTCGGCAGAAGTCCTCCAACTTCCTCATCATCTCCATCATTTGGTCAGCCTACTTCCTCGCCGTCTGGACCGCCATATTTGCATTCGGGTTGATCTCCAACGCGGGATGCAGTAAGTCCCCGAGCTACGTCGAGGTCTCGGAGGACCTCCTCGCCCTCTGGGCCTCGTTCCTCCTCATACACCTGTTGACATGATGTTGATATGACAGGTTATTTTGACATATTTCTGACTAAGCCCACAATAGGAGCAAAGCACATAGCAGAGTTAGACACACCAGGCCTGCATCCGTAGTTTACACAGACTATATGACTGAGTAGTAACTCTGTAATCGGAGGAAGTCTGCAAGCCCGCATCTGCACAGGACACAAGTTATGAGGGACGGTTTAATTGCCCCGAGACAAATGGAACTTACAACCCACGTCTGTACTGATGTACGTTTTAAAAGACAATTGATTAAACCCGAAGTCAAAGGAGTCGACGACCCACGTCTACACGAGTGGAAGTCAGTTTGTTGGCTCCGAGATTCTTGGGGGTGGTTGAGTCTGGAAGATCTTCAGGAGGTCGTAACAGACCGGGTATAAAAGGGAGGATACCTCCCTCAGAGAAAATCATGAACAAATCAGCCAACAGAAGCTTATCTTGCTCGTCACCCCTTAGTTGTTAGTTGTTAGGATTTCCCGACCTGGGCGAAACCCCTAAGGTTTCATTGGTCTTCACTTCCACCATCAGAGTGAGCAACCGTAGTTCTGGTAACAAACCTCCGCCATCGACTCCAACACCAAGACGAGCCACCGTAGTCCCGGTACACTTCTCCGCCTTGGACATCGCCACAAGGGTGAGCCACCATAGCCTTGGTATCCACATTCGCCTCTACATTCGACCACATTCCATCTACCAAGCCCAGCAGCCAAGTTCTGCCAGCCAAGGAGTGCAACTCTACAGCGCTCTGTCGTCAAGTCTACCACTAAGCTGACCAGATTCTCGAGTCCAGAGTGCCCAGCGTCAAGTCCACGACATCCTTCACTGTTCAGACTCGCTGGGTTGCAGTTTCCAACATCAAGTCTACGACCCCGCTCCGAATCTACGGAGCCCAGTAGCCAGTCTACGCCCTTACCACCGTCCTTGTTTTTATTTTTTAAGGCTGTAAGCATTCTTTAATTATTGTAAAACTGTTTGCATTCAATCAATTTCATTTAATTACTTACTGGCGACCACATTTACAATCCCTGTGAGTCTTATTGCCAAATATTTTCGACGTGATCCGTTTTCTACGCGAACACGTTTTTAGCGACCACAGTGGGAGTCGTGAAACTTAAAGTTTTCAGATGGCAAAAAGTACCAGGAGTGGAGCTAATCGCGACCCTCCCCCTCCATTAGATGGAGATTATCAGCATATAGCAGGAGACATAAACGTCGAGAATGCGGCTCTAAGAAGCCAAGAGACTGCGAATCAACCTGATTCCGGGGTACATACTCCTTTTGAGTTCATATCCAGGCTCGAATTCATAAAGAATTTAATGATATGAGGAGCCTAATGGACAGACATATCACTAGATTGCAAGACAATATGGCTCAGATTTTGGAGCAGCTCAGCGCTTTGAATAGGCCAAATGCCACAACAAACCCAATTACCCCCGTAGACAGGGAGAACTCTTTAATGGGAGACGCCCGACGCTCAGAGAGGCGCAATGTATATCGTTCCAAGAGGATGAACCCTGGGGCGACGCTAACCCACGTGCTACAGAGGTCAGTAATAGGGACCGGATGTCCCCATCAAGGCCTACCACCTCTCGATCTCCCACTTGGAAGGCAAATGCTGTGTTTGCAGTGAACTCCATAGACGACGAGATAGAGGCTCTGGGTGAAACAAACAGGTATGCAAGTGCCATACCCTCTCGCCGACCTGGTAAAGCACCTGTAGAAGAGATACCTCCAGGAGAAGCTCCCATATTGGGAAGTCTACCACTGGCAGAGAGCTTCTACACTAACGTCTCGGTAAACCCACAGCCACCTCGAGCTACAGCAAGGGTGTCTTATCCTCCAGAGAAAAGTGAGTCAGGAATATGTTCGGGAACACTTCGATCCTGTACCACCACCACCACAGAATCTGAGAGAGACGATTGCTCAAGTCTTAGAGCAGATGGTACCTGGGGTGGTCCGGCAGGACGACCCTGGTCTATACAGAAGTCCGTACCCTGCCTACATCGACAGGGATTATCCCTTGCCCAGGGGGTACAGAGTACCTGATTTTACCCGTTTTTCGGCGGAAGATGAGATGACACCCATAGAGTATATAGCCCGGTTCACTCATCAGGCAGGAGATGCTGCAGCTAAAGATTTTTGGAAGTTAAAGTTATTCCCGAATTCTCTTACGGGAGATGCTTTCACATAGTATGCGAGTCTACCACCTGGATTAGTAACATCATGGGCAGAAATGCAGTCTTCCTTTATGAAAGCATTTGCTCGTTTAGACACACCCATGTCAATCTTTGACATGATGCGGCTTAAGCAGACCGCTGGAGAACACCCGTGACAGTTCCTCATGTGTCTACGAAAGGCGCTATTACGCTGTAGACCTGCAATTCCTGAAAGGGATCAGTTGATGATTGCGTTAAACACGTTGTCTATGCCTTTCAAGAAGAAGCTGCATGGGGAAAGGTTTAATGACCTGTATGACTTGTCTAGGAGAGCGACTGAGTACCATCAGTTACTGATGGAAGAAGCCCAGTCTAAGCACGCTTATCAGTTGGAAACCCTTGAGGTAGATATGGTCGAATTCGTGAAAGGCAAAGCAACGGTTGTGAACCTCTGGCAAGGAAAAACTCAAAAGCCAAAGCGTCTTAAAAGTCTGGTGAAGAAAGAAAATATTCTTTCGACGTACACAAGGCATATGCAATTTTTGATTGGCTCATCCAATTGAAGCGGATTAAGCTTAAACCAGGCCATTGAGCCCCCGGACAAAAAGAGAAAAGACTAGAAATTACCGCAAATGGCATGGGTCATTTACACACGACCACATATTGTCTATCGTTTAGAAATATAATTCAGGACCTTATAGAGTCAAAGGAATTGTGCTTTCCTGAAGTAGACGAAGTCACTATGGTCGACAACAGACCTTTTGACGATGAAATAACCATTCATATGTTTGATGTTGATGATAGAGACATCAATTTCATCGAAACTAATACGGACATTTCCCTGCAGGACATAAAGATTCCTGGGGAAACCTTGGTGGGGGATGCCTTCTTTCGTCGACTAGCTTATAAGGGTGTAGTCACCTGTTCGGTCAAGGAAGTTGTGCCCAGCCTTTGTTGTTGGCAAATGGATGACACACACACCACTGATAGATGCAATACATTCAGGAAGTATTTGCAGAACAATCAGAGAGATACCTGGTATGACCTGACCCCGCTTGAGGAGATAGCAATGGGAATAGTCTCCCCAAGTTCGAGAAGCGCCTCCAACAATTCACAAAGGGGATTCAAGAGCCCCCCAAGTGCAGAGCGCAGGCCAGCAACCCAGGGAGGATGAGGTGGCCCTCACGGTCGAGGCAGAGCACCTGAACAACAGCCCCGCGCGCTCGAACGTCCCAAACTACACCTAGAGTTTAATGATTTGTCTTCTCAACAAGGGGCAAAGCCAAGGCAAGAAAGGTTTGGCCATTCTGGCGAATCTCGCTCTGGAACCATAGAAGGATACAATCTTAGTAGAACCCAGCGGTCTAAAAGACCACAGGAGAAAGGGAACAAGCTGAGACATGGAATGCCTAGAGTAGACATCCAGGCGCTCCGGACAGGCCCACCAATAGCTTAGTTCCTTGATGAGAAGATGCTCTGTCAGAAATGCAAGCTTATAGCTCAAAACAGGATCCTGATCACAAAGCTCTGCACCTCCTGTTGTGTCAACTACTTCCTCAAGCTTGTAGACTTGTCCTCAAATGGGGAAATCTTGGTCAAACCCGCGCGTTCTACAGCTACAGGTACTTGTGAAACTAACAACACTTGTTCGGAACCGCAACAGGTACCAACGCGAACGGTAGTAAGATACGATCCATTTGTTGGAGACTTTGTCGAGGTATGTCAAACTCTCCTTGGTTCTAAGAGATCAAGGGTAATTAAAGCGGTTAACCCTTCAAAATATTGGAAGAAGGCAGTGGGCAAGACCACTTTGCCACCAAGGGCTCGCAAGAGAAGGGACAGACGTCTAAGTCACGTCGCTAAGAGACCTCGGCCTACCCTCTCAGGGGCTGCTCTACCGGCTAGGGTGCCTACAAAGGGATTAGACGCTGAAGCAGAACACATTGAGTCTACAGACCATTCAGAAGAACCTGGCTCGAGTTTCGACTATACCCCACTCCGGAGCGAAATCCCAAGTGATGTTGACGGGGAAATGAGGACAGTCGTGAGCTGCAATGCTCTTACCCTGCCTTTAGACTTCGCTAGTAAGCGAAATGTGGAAACCCTAAGAGGTAAAGTGCCTCTTCTTTGTTCTCCTGCTTACCCAGCGGGCTTTCCACTAAATTGGTTGGAAAAACCATCTGATAGCATGAAACAACATATGCATTCTTTATAGATAACCGCTACCTTTGATGGTACAGTGGTGAGAGTCCTTGTAGACAATGAAGCTACTATAAATGTGCTTCCTCTGTTCAGGTTTAAAATGCTTGGGTATAAGTTTCATGACTTGGTTAAAACCAACATAGCATTGAGTGGTTTTAATGGTAGGAAATCTTATGCTTAGGGGTTTTCTCTGTGCACCTTGAAGTGGGTCGCCAGGAAAGAGAAACCGCTTTCTTTGTGATAGACATAAATCCTACTTTTAATGCTTTGTTAGGCGGCGATTGGCTCCATAAAGCTGCAGCTATTCCTTCCACTTTGCATAGAGAGTTGATGTTATGGGTTGACTCTGAAATTGAAACTATCAAGGCTGATGAATACTCCTATTGTGACAAAGGTATCTTGCATGCATAGACAAGCAAGATAGTCAAAGACCTCACACTGGAACAGTGTTATACGCTTGGCGACCCTATTGTTGGACCCCTTGGTCAACCATCTAGAAAGTTTTACTACATCGTAGACTACGGGACATCGCACCCTAAGCCAGATACAGGGCAGATTGTCCCAACCAGAAGGGGGGATGAGTTTTCTGCCAAGGACATCGAGGATGTCTTGAAAGATGCTAACTCGGGCAAAAACCTCGCAAGAACCGACGGAGCTAAGGAAGACGAAGTTGGAAAGGACCAGCAAAATGATGTTACGGAGTTGGAGCCCGATAGACTCGTAAAGGAAGGGTCCAATAACCAGAATGAAGGAACAAACGAAGCAGTCGCCGATGTCCTTTGACGGCTTCAAGTCTACCAGGAAAATAATTGTTGTAGAAAACCTATCTCTTGGTTTTCAATAAACTCGGAAGCGCTTAGAGCGCCTAACACTTGTAATAAGCACGTGTCTACCGACTTAGGTGGTACAGAGGAACGTGAGTCTTTGATGACCCCATGCGACCCATTGGTCAGCATCAATCTAGGAAGTGAGTCTTCTCTTAGGATTCTTTTCATTAGTTCTTCTATAAATAAAGAACTGTTTAATGCGACTAAGGGAGTACTTGAGGAATTCAAGGACTGCTTCGCCTGGGATTATATTGAGATGCCAGGATTAGACCGTAGACTAGTAGAACACACCATTCCCATCAAGAAGGATTTTAAACCAGTGCAGCAAGTACCAAGGCGCATGACTAAAGAAGTAACACAATTAGTCTTTGAAGAAGTTAAAAAACTTTTTTGAGCAGGTTACATAAGGACTTCACGCTATACAGAGTGGATTTCTAGCATCGTACCCATCCTGAAAAAGAACGGCAAAATCAGAGTCTGTATAGACTTTAGAGACTTGACTCGTGTTATTCTAAAGGATGAATGCCCTATGTCCATTGCAGACGATCTTATAGACAAGACAACAGGGCATCAGATTATGTTATTCATGGATGGTTTTTCTGGTTACAACCAAATCTTCATCGCAGAAGAAGATATACATAAAACAGCATTCAGATGTCCCATAGGAATATTCGAATGGGTAGTAATGCCATTTGGGTTAAAGAACGCCGGTGCTACCTATCAGCGAGCAATGAACACTATATTTGATGCCTCTCTTGGCAAGATAGTAGAAGTCTACATTGATGATATAGTGGCTAGGTCGACAAGGGTAGAACTTTATGTCTACGATCTCAATAACATTTTCATAAAAAAAAGGGGGCTCTTCGAAACCAAGTTTGCTTCTTCTGTTTCTCGCACCTGGTTAGCCCTTCGACTGCTGCATCGTGGACCCAGTCGATCCCACTTTCTTTTCCTCCTCCGCTCCTTGTTCTTCTCCTTCTACCTTCTCGTCCCTAGAGTCCGGCAGAAACGGGTAGACTCGTGAATACCTACGATCTGCCTCACTAGGCAATCGCCTATATTTTCCTGTAGTCTGGCAGAGGCAGGTTGACTCATGAATACCTACGGTCTGTCTTACCGGGTTTTCGCTTCTTCTCCCCTAGAGTCTGCCAGAGGCGAGTCAACTTGTGAATAGCTACGGTCTGTCTCACTGGGCCAAGAGGAAGCTCGCGTATGACGGGGCACTGAACATTGCCAGCTTTCTGCCTTTGTGAGGTGAGTCTGCTGTAATGTCGGATGATGAAGACAATGCAGCCCCAGGGTCTTCGTTTGCTCCAGAAAGAGATCTGAGCCATCTGCAACAGTACTTGGCTGTCTGAGCGGCCTTCTGTGGTTGTCCATTCTTTGGATTGTGTGCTGTGGCTGCCTCTTATAGAGGGATACACTATTGTTGGAAGATCCTTCTTTGCCAAAGAATGGGACGAACGGCAGGAAGGGAGAACCAGTCGTGGTGTATACCTCTGAGAAACTTCCAGTAGGACGGACATGCCCTGTCACAGGGACATACAGTCGCTTGTCTTTATACAGGCAGTAAGGCTCCGACATGCACGCTCCATAAAACTCAACTGTACCAGTGTTGAGGGATGTCTGGTTACCTGTGAACGCTAAGCGGGGCCATGGATGCATGGAACACAGGGAATCACCAGCCTCGTGCCTCCGCTCCTCGAGCCAAGTGGAGAACTTTTTCTGCGCCATTAGTCTCTCAGCGGGGGAGGAGCGAAAGAAACCGTATCTTAAAGAGATCCATAAAGTTCTCTTGATAGAAGGAGATGAAGGTTTATGTGGTACAGCTAGGGGAACTATACAAAGAAGCAAGGCTTGGAAGTAAGACTTAAGGTTTATAATTTGAAAAGAAGAGACATCATTGAAGCGAGAAGTGGGGATTTTCAGAGAGGGCATTTAAAGAGAGTTCGGAAGGAGGAAGACGAAAGGTTTTCCTTCTGCAAAAGATAAGAAGAAGAAGAAGACGAAAGGTTTCTTTTTGCAGAGGATAAAAGATTTTTCCTTCTGTAACAAGCAACGTCAGAAATGCTTAGGCGACAGAAGTCCCCTCAGCAAAAAAGGTAGGCCTATGTTGACATGATATTGACACGACAGGTTATTTTGGGTATATTTCTGACAAAGCCCACAATAGGCGTAAAGCCCATTGCAGAGTTAGACACACCAGGCCTGCATCTGTAGTCTACACAGACTATATGGCTGAGTAATAACCCTGTAACCAGAGGAAGTCTACAAGCCCACGCTTGCTTAGGACACACGTTATGAAGGACGGTTTAATAGCCCCGAGATAAATGGAGCTTACAACCCACGTCTCTACTTATGTACGTCTTAAAAGTCAATTGATTAACCCCGAAGTCAAAGGAGTCTACGACTCACGTCCACACGAGTGGAAGTCAGCTTGTTGACTCCGAGATTCTTGAGGGTGGTTGAGTCTGGAAGATCTTCGGGAGGTCGTAACAGACCGGGTATAAAAGGGAGGAGATCTCCCTCAGAGAAAATCACGAACAAATCAGCCAACAGAATCTTATCTTGCTCGTCACCCCTTAGTTGTTAGTTGTTAGGATTTCCCGACCTGGGCGAAACCCCTAAGGTTTCATTGGTCTTCACTTCCACCATCAGAATGAGCAACCGTAGCTCTGGTAGTAAATCCCCGCCTTCACTTCCACCATCAGAGTGAGCAACCGTAGCTCTGGTAACAAACATCCCCTTCGACTCCAACGCCAGGACGAGCCACCGTAGTCCCGTACACTTCTCCGCCTTAGACATCGCCACCAGGGTGAGCCACCGTAGCCTTGTTATCCACATCCGCATCTACATTCGACCACATTCCATCCACCAAGCCCAGCAGCCAAGTTCTGCCAGCCAAGGAGTGCAAGTCTACAGCGCTCTGTCATTAAGTCTACGACTACGCTGACCAGATTCTCGAGTCCGGAGTGCCCATTGTCAAGTCCACGACGTCCTTCATCGTTCAGACTCGCTGGGTTGCAGTTTCCAGCATCAAGTCCACGACCTCGCTCCGAGTCTACGAAGCCCAGTTGCCGGTATACGACCTTACCACCATCCTTGTTTTTATTTTTAAGGCTGTAAATATTCTTTACTTATTGTAAAACTGTTTGCATTCAATCGATTTCATTCAATTACTTACTACCACATTTATGATCCCTGTGAGTCTTATTACCAAATATTTCCGACGTGATCCGTTTTCAACACGAACAACACTTCGGCGGCCCGGATATGATCACTGCTTTCTCCCTAGAGGATAACGCCCTCCGGCTAAGTCACCTCGTCGGCCTCATCGCACAGGTGTTCACCTTCTTTTAAATCTTCGTCAAGACTCTCCCAGACAACAAGCTCATGGGGCCGGTCCATCTTATTTTTGCGGCTGGAGTTATTAAGTATGGTGAGAGGACTCGAGCGTTGTACCTCGCGAGCTTAGAAAACTTCAAGGAGTCCACGATTAAGATGCCAAATCAAGGGGACGATGTGGATTTAGCGAGTGTCGGACAGGACGAGGAGGAGGATAACGACAAGAAGCTTGCGAGGGTGTTCCACTTCTTTCAGATCGTCAAGGGGCTAATCGTAGATATAATGCCGAACCACTCACAGCGGCTCGAGAGCCGGGAATTTTTCTTGAAGCTGGATGCTGGCTCGGCATTCGAGCTGATTTCCTGTGAGCTGACCCTGCTTTACGAGGTTTTCTACACAAAAATCTTGGCTGCAAATTCTTCCTGGGGAGTCCTTATCCGCAGTGTCACCTTCTACCTGTATGTGGTCGCCCTTGTGTTGTTCTGTACTGCCAATAAAGAGGGTATGCATAACACCGATGTCTGGATCACCAACGCTTTGCTAGCTGGGGTCATTGTTCTTGACACAGTGAGCGAGCTAATGCTCATCAATTCCAACTAGAGCTCTAATAAGTAGGAGTACCTTGGATGGCAGATCATGTGTCGATGCATCTTTCCTTTCCTGTTTAGTTTATTGCTATATGGCATCATGATGTGTTTTCTGTATACATGCTGCTGTGGCCATGTTGTCGAGAGGTCTTGGTCAGTTAAAATCAGCTCTTTCAATCTGTTAGTCTATAGCTTCGAAGAGGGCCGTCCCAGAACAGGATGCATGTCGAGTCGATGCTGCCGCTCGTTCTTTGGTAAACGTCCATCACAATCTCAGCCTGGTCTCTCTTAGTCCGACTTACAGTCAAATTTTGCTTAACTTAGCACTAATTTTATGGTGTTGTGGCAACTGATGTTCGTTATCCTCTGTTCCATAGGTTGGGTCACCGAAAAGATAGGCATTGCAGAAGGGATTGGGAAAATGAGATACGCCTCGAAGATTGGCATGGATGAAGGCATTTGGAAGTATACGTTCGGCATACTACAGGGAAGAGCCTCCGTTGCGAAAGAACCCAACCAAGTGAAGGAGTTGTACGAGGCCAGAGGCGAGCTGGCTCTTCAGGACAGCTCCGACGAATTGAAGCGCTACGTGAATTTCGAGTACGATCAGACCATCCTGTTTTGGCACATCGCAACAGAGATCTGCTACAACACCGATCAGAACCTGGACAAGAACAACGAGCACGTGAAGTTCAGCAAGACTTTCTCAGATTACATGATATATCTTCTGGTCAATCAGCCAGACATGACGTCGGCAGTGGCGGGCATCTTCCACAAGAGGTACCGTGAAAACTGCAGCGAGCTGAAACACCTTGAGAAAAGGGTCAGGTCAGAAACCTTGGAGGAGTTCTGCTCAAGGGTCAAGGAGGAATACGTCCAAAGCCTGGAGTCCGGGAATAGCGACGGTGATGCCAGTAGGTCTGTTGTGATCGATTCGATCCGGTTGGCGAACCTATTGACAAGTAGCGAGAGGAAGTGGGAGGTGATATGCAAAGTGTGGGTGGAGCTACTGATGTACGCGGCAGGCCACTGCGGGTAGTCTCGCACGCGCTGTTGATTAGCGAAGGAGGGGAGTTCGTGACGTTCGTGTGGCTGTCGATGGCTCACCTCGGCATCGGGCCTCATTTCCCTAAGAACTAGCTGGAACGGCCCTGTATATTTGTGGAAAATTTCATAAACTTGTCCCCTCCTCGTATCATAGAGTCGGATAGTTTAGTAATGTAGAAAAATGTGCATGGTGTGATTGAAGCTGCTTGGAGTTCCAATGCGAGGGTTCTTTACAAATCACCTCCCATTTCCCACTGGTCTGCCCCAGAATCTTCACCAAGTTGCAAGAATCAATCAGCATCGACATGCCCGAATCATCGTTATTATTTCCAGGTTCCAGGATGTTACCCTCTGCTCAAGTTGTTTCAGCTCGCTGCAGATGTCTCCGTATCTCTTGTGGAAGATTCCCGCGACGGCAGACATCATATCCGGCTGATTGACCAAAAGATATATCACGTAATCTGAAAGGATCTTGCTGAACCTCACGTTTTCGTTGTTCTTATCCAGATTTGGATCCATATTGTAGCATATCTCCGTTGCGACGTGCCAAAATATGACAATCTGATCATACTCGAAGTCCGTCGCGTAACGTTTCAAATCGTTTGGCTTGTCCTTGAGTGCCAACTCGCCCCTTGCCTCGTATACCTCTCTTACTTTGTCTGGCACGTTCGCCCCGAATGCCCTTTCCTTAAGAATACCACACGTAAACTTCCAAATGTCTTTATCCATGCTGGCTTTCGACACGTATCGAAACTTCGCAACGGCATCCGCAACACCGAGCTTTTCGGTTATAAAACCTATAAAAACAGAGGAAACAGGGAATATTTCAGTGGAATCACCAACTATCCATCTATGGTGGATGTCATGATGCATAAAAAGCCTTACTGAAGAAGGCGCAACAGTATCTGCTCGACGTGCATCCTTTTCTGGGCAAACCCTCTCTGAAGCTGTAATATACGACATTGAAAGAACCCATTTTGTCGGACCATAACCTCCCGATCACATGACCACAGCCCAAAACGTACAGCGGGATAATCACTATGGTATACAACATTACACTTATCAGGAAAGGAACTAGGCCACGGCCGATGATCTGACACCCAAGATACTCTGACTTGTTTGAGCTCCAATCAGAACTGGTGAGCATGATCTCGCTCGATGTATCGAGCGCGATGACACCAAAAAGCAAAGCGTAGGTGATCCAAATATCGGTAGGGTGTATGCCCTCTTTCTTGTTCATGCAGAAGGATATGAGTGCTGCCACGGACAAGTAGAAGGCGATGGTGCGGATAATTACTCCCCAGGTTGAATTCGCAGCCATGATTTTGGTATAGAAAACCTCGTACAGCAAATTCAGCTCGGTGGCTATAATCTTGAAAGCTGAATCCGCGTTCTGCTTGAGGAAAAACTCCTGGCTCTCGTGCCTTTGCGAATTATTGGGCATTACATCCACAATTAAACCCTTGAAGATCCGGAAGAAGTGGAAAACCCTCTTGAGCTTCTTCTCCGGGGTCTCCTCCTCATCCTGTAAATCCACTCTCTCGTCTCCGTACGGCGACTTAATCGAGGACTCCTTAAAGTTTTCTAAGCTAGCAAGGTACAAAGCCCGAGTCCTCTCCCTGTACTTAATGGCCCCCGCGGCGAACACCAGAACGGTCGTCGCCATGAGCTCATTGTCCCCAAGTGTCTTAGCAAAGATGTATAGGAAGGCAAATACCTGGGCTATGAGGCCGACCAGGTGACGCAGCCAGAGGGCGTTATCCTCGAGCGAGAAAGCGGTGATGGTATCCGGGCCTCCGAGGTGTATAAGGAGGAACGACGCCCAGAGCGCGAGGAGGTCATCCGGGACGACTACGTAGCCGGGGGTCTTACTGCACCCTGCATTGGAGATCAACCCGAAGGCGAACACCGCGGTCCAGTCAGCGAGGAAGTAGGCCGACCAGACGATCGAGGCGACGAAGAAGTTGGAGGTCTTGGGACGGAGGGGGGCGGTGAGGGCGAGGAGTAGCTGGAGGGTGAGGCTCATGATCATGAAACCTCGGATGTTCCACAACTTCCATATCCTCTGCACTGTTGCCGGTATGAATTCGGCCGTCATGAATGGAGCGAATGGTTGCTTAAACTATACGACTGGGTGGATCTGTGGGTTGGGGGGGGGGGGGGGGGGGGTGTTCGTGATGGTTGAACAGTAGTTGAATTTCACTGTCTGGCTTCAATCCCCGCTCATTTCTTCTCCCGAGGAATTTAAATTAGGCAAAAAACAAAAAGTTGTTGAAGGAGGAAAAAAACAAATACAATATTTTGTTTTGTTTTTTAACTATTTTTAACAGTAGTAAAATTGTTTATAATGAATGGTAGGGACGGCGTGAATCTTTCTACTAATAAATGTCGGTACGCGGAACAATGGAACAAAGGCACAACGTGGTCTTAAGAAAAAGCTCTAAGACGAGCTGCGCTCATTTACACGAAGCGAGTAACACGAAGTTACGCGCGCGTAACACGGCCGCATCGTGAACCGGGTCAATACCGATGATCTCGAACCATGTCAAATGTTTCAGGAATAAAAAGAAACGTCGACTAAGGTCGATTATGCGGGTGTTGTCCTCTTTTTGTCAAACATCCCCACTGATAATTACTACTACACGATTTTCCAATCGAAGGATAAAAATTTAGACACAGCAGCGATCATCAACGACCCCCACAAGCGAGCTGAGTAGATCTTTTGACAACACGACGAGATCATTCTTGTCCCCACCCGTTCATTTATTATTCACCCGGATCATTTATTTGACAACGAGCACGTGAAGTTCAGCAAGACCTTCTCAGATTACATGATATATCTTCTGGTCAAGTGGCCGGGCATGATGACGGTTGTGTCGGGCATCTTCCATGAGAGGTATCGCAACACCTGCGCTGAGCTAAAACGCCTCGTAGAAAGAGTTGGGCCAGACACCTTGCCGGAGTTTAGCTGGAGCATTATCGAGGAATACGGCCATGGGTTGGAGCCTGGGAATGACAACAGGGATGCCGGTAGGTCGGTTTTGCTTGATTCGTGCCAGTTAGATAACCTGTTGACAAGTAGCGAGAGGAAGTGGGAGGTAATATGCGGAGTGTGGGCGGAGTTATTGTCGTACACGGCAGGCCACTGTCAGGCAGTCTCGCATGCCCGGCTAGTTAGCGAAGGAGGAGAGTTTGTTTGGCTGTTGATGGCTCACCTCGACATGGTCCCCCGTTTCCCAAAGAATTAACACGTTCAGTTCCTATTAGTAGACATTAGTGAAAAATTGTTAGATTGGTTGAAACTACCGATGCAATTGGAGAAAAAAAATGAGTTGGAGATGGTTAGAATATGCGAGGATTAGTGGTGGTTTAGGGTTAATGAGGTAGTTAGTGGAGGTTACATGACTTGCTTTTATTTTTGTTTATTTGAAATTCATGGTGTAAGAATCAATCCACCAAACTATCATTAAAATCAGGAAAGAGCTTTCGCTCAGGTGCGTGTTTGAGTCTCTAACGAGATATCCGTCGGCCTCCATCTATCGAAACTATTTCCTAAGTCCATAGAAGGTTTAGTTGTTTTCCATCCCGCTTTTGTGTGTGTTTGAGTCTCTCGGGAGGGTAATGACTTATGAAAGGAAGTAAAATGTGATTATGATGCGGTCTTACGATTAATCAGATTCAATTTCACATTAAAAGAGTAACGAAGAAGCCGAAAGCAAAATCATATTTTTATGATGCAGTGTCACCCACTGTATTCACCGGGATCATAAAAGCTTCGTACCATAATTGAAGGTTGAGTATGAATGTGATGGGAATATATGAAGTGCGCATTTAGAGACTGTGTTTGTTTGGAATTTCCTCTGAATTGGACGATAACTAAACACTCGTTGCATACATTGGGCCATTTATCTGCGCCCATTATTATACCGGAATGATTTCATTGGGACGGTCCATAAATTCCAAGTCCGCAATGTTGATATCTGGAAAATTATACAAACATACCAAACCGGAGGCAAAAATAAATCCCTTGGAACCATTTCTCTTATGTTCCCGCAAATTGTTGGTTATTTATTTAGAGGCCATGCATCGCCTCCGTTGATCACAAGATATCGAAGAACCACGTAAACCAACCGTGGTTTCGACTAGAACATGCTCCTACAACATATCGAGGTTCGACACGTAAAACGCACGTCCAAGTCATGGGTGTCGGCGACGTCCATCGCACGTGCAAATGAACAAACCAGAACCCCTTCCCAAACTCGGGTCGTTATTTATTCAGCAAACATCAACCGAAACTTGTAAAACTTTGATCATCATCCATAATAATATAATCATCGTGACATGTCGCGTGAAACGATCGTGGAACGTGTTCTCTCTCGCTCCTTAGCTTCTTGTTTCTTTCTCAACCGGTGAACCTCTTGCAGTGGGTGATGACGCTGCACCCCCGCTTGTAAGGGTTAGCCTTCCTCATCTGGTTGCAGTTGTAATAAGATTGCCCGCGGCGGCTGCACGGGACAGAGTTCCTCCTCAGCGCCCCATAGCTGATGTACCTCCGCGCAGCGGCAAGGATCCTGTGGTTGATCTCGGAGTCCAGTGCCATCTCCTCCTCGGCGACCCAATCCCCTACGGAATCTCCCACGGGGTTGACAAAGGAACTGAGGTTGGCAGACGAGTGCATGAACGCCGACAGGGCAAGGACAAGGAACACGAAGCAGGCCTTGAACCCCATGATATCGCTCGTTCTCTTTCTGTGGTTTCTTCTTCTCGGGATCGGGAGGGAATGGGAAGGAAACGAAAACGAAGGTTGTGGTCTCTTTTTTGTTCCTTCTCTAAGGGAAGAGGAGGAGGAAGAGATGGCCACGGATTATCGAAAGGTGGTTTGTTTGACACACAGGATTGAATTGCTTCTCTGTTTTTCGTGCGTGAAGGTTGGTTTTGTTAATAATTGGATGATTTGGGTTGTGTTCTTTCTCCCTCAATTTTGGGAATTCTTTTGTTTTGGTTATCTTTGCGAGTTTTAGGGCGGACCCCTCATTTCCCCCCTTACACCACGAACATGATTAGTTTAATTGTAGTTATGGATTAACCACATTTAATTTAATGATTAATCACAAAGATTTGATTGTCGTGGATTGCTAGGTCTTGCGACGGCCTTAAAGAGATGCATTAAACCCGAGTCGGAGCATAGCACTTGAGCCTTCCGGTAACCTTTTAGTTACAAAAAAGAATATGATATGTAAATAATAGTTAGTGATATTTGATAGAGAGTTTGTTGTGTTGGATAACTTATCATGTTTTCCTAACGGGGCCATCTTAAAATGTAAATGGATCGTGTCTCATGTTAACAAAGCTGCGTATCATCTAATAAAGTGCCCTTCGTTAAGCATATATTAAGTTCGATCATGTTGATACATAGGTAATGTTACATGCACAACGAAGATCAAAACGTGTTATATAAGCAGTTGTAACACTGTCTGATTAATAACAGATTTCATTTTCCCAGTTCTGCTTTTTGCTTCTGTTCGTCTTCTTCCTATTCTCCTTCTCAATTTGGCTGGCCTGCGGATCTCGTAGCATGGTATCAGAGCGCAGCATGGATGCAACGGCAGATGAGGAGTCGCCATACTTGTTGCCGCAAGACAACAATTTAGGTATCGTCGTTTCACCGTATTTTGATGGAACGAATTATGCAGCATGATCTAGGTCTTTTCAGTTGGCCTTGACTGTGAAGAACAAGGTTGGATTTATGGGTGGCACAATCCTGAAACCATATGTAGATGATCCGTTATTTCCCGTCTGGAATCGGTGCAACAATTTGATTGTTGCTTGGCTGATTATCTCAGCCTATTGTTTCAGAACTCATTTACATAGATTTTGCGCATGAGATCAGGGAAGTTTTGAAAGGTCGTTTTGCTCAGCCGGATCTAGTCAGGATACATGGATGAACTTGAGGCTTTGGCTGCTAACAATACATGGATTTTGACTTATTTACCACCTCGGAAGAAGCCTATTGGATGTAAGTGGGTGTATAAGGTAAAGATGAAATCTGATGGTTTGATGGAACGTTACAAGGCTAGACTTGTTGCCAAAGGATATAATCAGCGCGAAGGCTTTGATTACACAGATACTTTCAGTCCTGTTGTTAAACAGGTCATAGTGCGTATGTTTCTTTCTTTGGCAGCAATCAAAGGGTGGTTCTTGCATCAGATTGATATTAACAATGCTTTTCTGAATGGAGATTTGGAGAAGGAAGTCTATATGACCACTCCTCAAGGCTTGGAGATAGTTTCTGGGTTTCAAAACCATCTAGTTTGCAAGTTACAGAAATCACTATATGGATTGAAGCAAGCTTCTCGCCAATGGAATTGTAAGCTCACTTCTTGCTTATTAGATGCTGGTTTTGTGCAGCCAAAGTGTGATTACTCCTTGTTTACAAAGCAAGCGGAAAATACTTTTGTGGCTATTCTAGTATATGTTGATGATATGGCCATTGCAAGTGATAGTCAAGCTGCGATAACTAAGTTAATTGCATTTATGGCTGGATATTTCAAACCGAAGGATTTGGGCAATCTTAAATACTGCTTAGGCTTTAAGATGGCAAGATCAGATTCTGGAATCTTTATGTCTCAAAGAAAGTATGCCTTAGATCTCTTACAAGACATTGGTTTCTACCAGCAAAACCTAGTTCTATTCCAATTTTTCCAAATCATAAGCTTTCCTCACAGGATAGTAAGCTGTTGAATGATCCAGATTCTTATAGATAGTTTGTTGGTCGTCTGTTGTTTCTTACACACACCCAGCCGGATATTACGTATGCTGTTCACATATTGACACAATTCACGAGTAAGCCAGCGAAGATTCATATGGAGGATGTATCTAAGGTTCTTAGATATCTTAAAGCAACTCCGGGACAAGGGATTTCTTTTTTACAACATCAGAAATCCAACTGCGAGCCTTTAGTGATAGTGATTAGGCTGGATGCCCTGACACAAGGAAATCTTTAACTGGTTTCTGTGATTTTTTGGGGCATTCCTTGTTGAGTTGGAAGTCCAAAAGGCAGCAAACAGTGTCTAGGAATTCAACCGAAGTAGAATATCGTGTTATGGCTGCTACAAGTTGGGAGTTAGTTTGGCTTCGGATGTTACTTCAAGACTTTTGCATTGATCATGTACAGCCTGCTTTGTTATTTTGTGACAATCAGTCTGCTCTGAGTATTACGAAGAATCCAGTTTTGCATGAGCGAACAAAACACATGAAAGTTGATTGTCATTTCATTCGTGACAAGATTTAAGATGGTTCTATCGCAACTTCATATGTCTCAACGAGTAAGCAAGATGCTCGTCTCTTTACTAAGGCTTTACTTCCTACTCAGTTTCAACATCTTCTCAGCAAGATGAACGTCAAGAATATTCACAGCAAAGACGTTCATCTTGAGGGGGATGTTAGATATTAAACACTAGCTCGGGTGGCTAGTTGAGTTTGTTAAGTTTATGTTGTTATATAAGCAGTTGTAACAATTTTTTTATTAATAACAGATTTCATTTTTCCAGTTTTGGTTTTTGCTTCTCTTCGTCTTCTTCCTGTTCTCCTTCTCAATCTGGCTGGCCTGCGGATCTCGTAGCAGCATTTCCGGGGCGGTGATCCTTGGTTGACTGTACATGCCGTGTTCTTGGTTACAATCGCGGGCGGTCTCTTTGCGCTTCTTAGATGGTAAGGGATGTTATGGGGCTATTCTTGCACTTATGTGTTTGTCGTCGATTTGCTGTTGTTCGGGGTTCATGAGACAATCGATCACTTTGGCCGTCTGTGTTGTTGTAGTGTGGATACGTAATGTGAATTCCTTCATGCGATTTTCCCGGTTTTGAGTAGTCAGTGTTCCGAGGGAATTCATCTAGTATCGAACAATACGAGTTGAGATCCAAGGGTGCGTACAGATGCACGTTTGGGATGCTCGGTGTTAAAAGGTTGCATCGCAAGCCAAAATCCCATATCGGAAAGAGATAAGAGTCCGGCCTAATATATATATAGCCTAGCGGACTACTCCTTCTACAGTCAATTGGTTAACCTGGTGTAGCCCAGTCTCTTTGTGTCGAGATTATTTACTTTTTTGAGTCATTAAAATGTTGATTGCTAATGAATGCTTTTTTTTTATTACTGTCTTGTTTTATTTTTAGATGTCGACTCGAAGGACATATCCAAGAAAACGGGCGTCGTCGACAGGTCGTGGTTTTGCCGACGGGAATTATCGTTCTAATGAGTTTGGTGCGACCATCCGAGTAGTGGAAATGTACTCAACGAAAATATGTGCCCGGATCCGGATCTCGAACATGACTAAGTGCTGAAATGCAATCGAATCCAGCAACCTTCCTATCATTTATGGGCCAGTTATTGGCCCACAATCATGATCAGAATACATTTAAATGGACTGTGGTTGCGCTTCACCATGACAAGACCAATAACTAAACTACCATGATTTTCTTTCCTGGGGTAATGCAACCCTTACAAGTCCTTTTCTACTGTCACAAGTTGCCATAGGAAGTGCAGTCTGCAAGCGCATGCGCATGTCCTAAATACGAGCATGAAACACCCACCGGGACCTCACACGGTGTTACGGCATATCGTTGGAGATAGGCGGCGACGCCTCACCCCAGTATCACAAGTTCTTCCCTCACAATGTCCATTTGAGATGTACAAGTTCCTTTCCATAAGTTGAATTTCCCATCACTATTCTACAATTATATTCACCCCAAAACTGATGAATGAACAACGCATGACACAAACGATCAACACGTCTTTCCTCAGGGACCATCCTAACCCACCCACCCACGTGATAAAAGAAGAACAAGATTTGAGATCCATCTATTCTTTTGAGGATTCTCTTCTTTTGATGCACCCCACAAACGGATTACCCTTTTTCATCATCAAGCATAAATTCTTTGTATATTGAGGACTTGCTACTAGATCACAAGAAAAACTTTGATTTCATGACTACCAAGGTTTCAGATTTTCCTCTCACTGCCAAATGGAAAGAAAAATCGACGGCAGAAGGAAACCCACCGTAGACACACCAAGAGTTTGATTGACATATTTAGCAATTCCCAACCAAAAGTCACTGATCTCTCTGATCCCACCCTCTCCCTCTGACAAGTTTAAACACCCAAATCCCCCAGATGTGAAGAACTCTGATCAACAATAAGTTCCCCATGAGCCGAGAAAATCAAACAGACCCTAAACATAAAAGGATTTTATCACAACATCCATATAAACCCCACTATGTCCACATCAAAATGTGTATACCTCCCTCTCATGCCCAACATCCAAAAGAAGTCGTCGTCGTCGTCATCATGTCCATATTTGCATGTATACACAACCATAATAACCCGTGGAAAGAGAAAGATGTACAAACAGACCCACAAACCTAATCATGAAATTCTTACACGAGGCATGAACATGGGTTTACTCCGAATATCTGGCCTTCCCTAGAATCCCCCACCTAAGAACACCAACAAAGCAAAGGAGAAAACATGTCTGGAGGGTATGACTGACTAAATTGTAACCCAATTCAAGAAAAAAAGCGAAACCGGGATGGGAATTTCAAACTTTTGAAAATCCTTTCGTAGCTACTTTGGAAGAAACTTTTTGTTTGGAAAAGGGTGGTGAGTATGCACCTTGAGATCGCCCGTTGTGATATCGAATCCACACGCGGCGAATTTGATCGAACAACGACTAACTCCGGGTGCACTCCGAGGTTAAAAATGAGATTGGAAGTTCAGAAGGGGGTGAGGGTGAGGCTGTGGCCTTCGCTAGCTTTCTAGATCAGGGAAGGAACTGAAGAACCTACGTTGTTGCTCCCCGGTTCAGGAAGCCAAGAGCCGATGGCGCCGTTGGTTACTGTGTTCCAACACAGTGACCTCGTCAGATCGGAGGGCTCGACCTCTTGGATCTGGGTCTGGCAAGGCAGGGACCAGTTGACGTCGATGCCGAGGTTACCATCGTCGAACTTGACTTGAAGGTTATCTGAGGGACATGAGGGCTTTAGATTGTTCCTGATTCCACAGGCTTCCTTAAACCCTAGGCCGCCAGTAGCCAGGAACTTCTGTTGCTCCTGAATGATTGTCGACGCGAGCAGGGACGAAGTCATGCCGGGAATCCCGTCAAGGCTTGTCGAAGGGGCAAATTCTGAAGGAGCACCGTATCCCGGAATGACAGAATTTAAGGAAGGAACGGCGAAATCCCGAAGGAAGTCGGAGCCGACGCTTCCCGGCATCAACGGCGGAAATGAAAAACCTAGGGAAGCATGAGCAAGGTCGACCTCGTGGGGGTTCCCGTATGACAAAAACGGCAAGGGTTTGCTACCGACTGTAGATCGCGAGACCGAGTTCCCCATCGAGGCAGCTGGAGCTGACCGCTTGAAGCCGCGCTTGTTCTTACGGCAGCCGCCCCCGACAGGAACGTTCCTAAGGGTTCCACCTCGGGTCCAGTAGCGCTTGCAGGACTTGCAAAAGTGACGCGGCTGGGACAGGCTGTAGTTGTTGTAGTAGCAGAACTTGGTGTTGGAGGAGTCGCACCTGGGGCATCGAAGCGGCTCCTGTGCTTGACTCTCGGCCGCGGACGCCGTTATCTGTCTGTTCATCATGACTCCTCTTCCTCCTCTTGGGGCGGGTGGTAGGAAGTGGTTGTCGTCCGGCATCCGAAGACTAAGAGAGCGATTGATCGACAAGAAGATGTTTCGAGGTAGAAATATTCGGAATCCAACAAGTAGGAAACAAAATGGATATGTGAGAGGGAGGGGAAGAGGAACGATTGTCTTGGACCGGAGGAATATAAAGATGAGATAATATTGAAGCTTTCTAATTTACTTCTAATTCCAAAAAATAAATCACAGAATGTATTTTAATTGTCATAATTGTAAAAATTGTCACTCAGTACGTCGAATTTATTAGATAATATCACTCATGTTACATCCAGTTGAGGAAATAATTTATTATAAATAATCTTCCTTAAACTTGAGGAATTGTTGATTGTTGATTATGAGGAGGGAGGAGGAGGAGGTTTTGTCGTGTTAAGCAAAAAGCCACGTTAAGGTTGGTGGTGAAAAGTATTTATTATTAATTAATCAAAATTATTATTATTTTCACGTGAAGGGTCAAGGGGATCGAATATTTGTGGCATGTAAGAAATAAAAATAATGTTTCTTACATTCGGATTTGGTTTAATGTTGGAAAAAAATACTGGGGCGACTTACATTGTATCGAGATGTCTGACTAAGATGGTACGTTGTCGTCGTGAGGTTAGAAAAAACAAACATTGTGATATAAGTTTAAATCTCCTTCTTTTTGAAAGCAAGTTAGAAATGATAATGGGAAAGTTTATAAATAAACAAGTAACAAAAGCTTGAATAATAATAAATAGCGGTTTTAGTTTCGGGCATGCCGGAAACTCGGACAGGACGGTACGAAAGAATAAGGCAAAGGGGTTGGGAGAGAAACAAGTGGGATGTGAGTAAGAATCTCTGCAAATCCGAGACAACCCAACCGATGTCGAAACAAAGGAAACAACAATCCGGGGGGGGTTTTGATGCAACTTACACAGGAACAAGCTGTTCACACCCCTTCCTTATCTTCTTATAAATAATAATATTGTTTCGAATGTTTTGTATGTGGAAGTAGGAACAGTGGGTTCATCAGTTGATCTGACATTGTGCCAAGTAACATTCTCTCTGGCGTGTAGAAAAACGTAGGATTAAAATACCACGAATTTCGAGGTTTTTATTTTTTGGACAGACACGACCCGAAAACCCAGAATTGGAGAAAACAAATCCCACTTCATTCTCTCCGAAAGCGTTCGACTATTTAATGCCGTGTTGAATAAAAAAACAAATCATGCTAAAATTTGTTTTAAGACCGACTATTTCCACGATTGATTGATTGTTCACGGTCACATCTTTGTCTCGCTGGGTTTGTCCTTCCCTCACGTTACTTCGTTATAAAATTATTCTCTCAAACATTCGCATGAGACCCATTAATATATAATTAACTTACTTTTTGTAAAACTTCATTATTAGCATTTAATCTCAATGATAATAACAGAAGATATACAATAAATAAACGAAGGGTCCCTTTTGAGTGCGGGTTGGTACAAACAATGCATGGAGAGAGAGAGACAGACAGACAAGTCGCTTGTTCGACTCTTTTTTGATTTCGCAATATTTGCATTCACACACCCTTTTGAATGTTCTAGCACTTAATATGGACTTAATTTTTTCTTTTTGTAGTGATTGATGTATGGAAATTATATTACTTTTTGTAATTTGGGGCAGTGTAGAGTCATGTGACAAGTTGGTGGTGGGAGACAGGGACAAGAATGTTGGACAGACATGAGAAGAGAAGTAAGGAAAAAAAAAATTATTCTTCTCTAGTCATGTTTGGTGAGTAAGTCCAAGGAGAAATGGACAAAGGGAGGAATTTGGGAGGAAGAAGAGCACCCACAACCAAACCATGTGTGGCCACAAATGTCACATCCTAATATTATATTCCAAATCCCACCACCCATCAAATTTTCGTTCGATTATGTTTTTTAGTTTCTTATTCTAGAACAATTTACTCATCTCTCTAGGTATATAGGGGGACTACTTCTCTAAAATAAAAGAAAATCAAGTCTCCTTAGGACATGACAATTTGGGACAGACCTGGACCGGCCTACTATGTTTCACGGTTTTGTAGACTTAAAAAATCGTGGTTTCGTTCGTCAGGAAGATTAGTTGGGAAAAAAAAGAGTTTTGCATTTACAGCAAAATTTGTGCAACGTAGTTTTTTATTAGTTATTATAAAAAGCGTAAGGAATTAGAACTCAATATTCTAAACATCGTGTTTATATATATGCTATCAACGTCGCAAATTCGACGATGTTAACGTTGAATTTTTTCTAGATTAAACTTGTTATTTATAATAGAAAATTAGGAATTGTTACACAAGTTTTGAAATAGTTTTCCGTGAAGGGTAATCTTTTTTTTTTCAACTAGGAGTAAGAATTAACGAAGCTCCGTAAAAACCAAGCGACCATGGACTCTCATGATCAAAGTTATATATATTTCTGCTATTTTTTTTATTAGGAAGGGTTTTGTTATTAGACTTTTACATCCCGTAAAAATTTGAATTTAGCAGCTCGGGAATGCCCCAATTCTAAGTTATTGAAATATAACCAAATAAGTGATCACTTCTTTTTGAATTAATTTAAGATTATTAGCTATTCCCAAATGGATATCACAGGGAGACTCACCTAGAGACAACAACTAATTAGATCTCAAAATCATATTCCAATCGACTAAATATCGCTGCTAAAAGGGTTTTCCCCCCGAGAGCGTCGTTCATATTTAGTATAGTCATTCACATACTTTATAGTAGAACGAGCATATGTGATGTATTTTTATTTTCCGACAGTCTTCGCATAAAAATGAAGTGGAATGTTGTGGACCTGAGGGGATACATACGAAGGTGAGTTGGAAGATGTTGGGCAGGATTAAAAGAAAAGGGGGCTGCAAGGTACACAGTTTGGACAGTACTTTTTGTATTGCCGGTGGATGCATGCAAATGTGTGTGTCACGTTGCTTTCTTAACCGCCCCACCACCCACCATTCCCATACACTCCCCCTTCTTCCATCATGTCTTCGAAAGCAACCCATCGTGCATAAACTTAAACATTGGAATGACAGACTCAATGTAATAATTATATAGTCTATCTAAGGTACATATTTATATGATAAGATATGTAAGAAAGGAGGATTTTGGTTCGGTATGTATCTCCTAAGCATAGGCATCATCGAGGGTCTCCTGATGATTCTTGTTTTCTTTCGGTCGACCCCTTCCAATCAATCCTTTTTTAGGGAGGAATTGAGGGCATGGGCAGTCACAATCTAAATCCATCCTTTCCTCCATCTAGACTTACTCCCCAGACCAGACCCACTACATGATAGTGGGTTGACTTAGACCATAACACATAAAAACCTAATGAATATCCAATAATATCAAACATATATTTTAGTAACATGGCATACTAACTTTAATCAATTTTTTTTTACACGCATGTGAAAATGTTTTTACTCTTTTATCACATAATGATTTTTAATTCGTTTATTATAACAATATCATTGTTACATATTATTATTATTATGCAAAATTTTAGGGTTAGCTTGCTTGCCATAGAGTTCACACCATCCTTATGAAATGAACATCCTATAATTCTCTACCCCCCCAAAAGAACTAATTTAATTGATAATCTCACCAACTTCATTGGCCTCATATTGTCATTCTTATTGATACTCCCAAGAGAAAAAAGGACAAAACCATATGATATTATTAATTTTATTTTTGCTGCCTAAAACTAATCCGGATTCTGAGCATTGCCCGAGGCTTAAAAAATGCCTCACCGCCGTATTTTCATTACTAAATCATTTGGGCATTTATGTTCGCGGAAAGATTACTCCACGAAAGAATATATAAACAAATTTAATGCATGAATCGGATTACTTATTACACCAAGTATTTTTCTTTTTTCTTTTTTTTTTTTTGCTTGGCATCAATTTTGTTGAACGCCAAACATAAAAATCTGAAAAGGAAATATGCGTTTAAAAAATGCAACTTTATATGAACAAAAGTATATAAGAAGCGGAACAAAAAAAAAAAAAAAAGGTACTGGTAATTTCCTAAGCAATATCATTTATGTGGGGGCCATTTACTTGATTAAGGGGTCGGATTAAGAAATACTTAATTCTAGCACTCAATATATATATATATTATTGAAAGCCATTAATCAAGCCGCTGTTCCCTCTAAAATCCATTGATGGGGGGATTAAGTTCGCCCAAAACTATTAATTTAATTGCAAAAGTTAGAGAGGAGGGTCTTTCCTCCCACCCCCCCCCCCCCCCCCCCCCCAAGAAAAATTATATTATGCTACCGACCACATGGGACAATCGTTTATCATATAATTTACCACTACTGTTTGACTCACGGGTTAATACGACGGACAACAAATGAGCAAATTAATTGTACCAGTTTTTCTTCGCTGCCGATCCCCCACGGCACATCAACCCCCCCGGGAACATCCGAGAAGGCTTGTTGCCCGTGTTGAGCTGCTCCACCGGGACGTCCCCTAAGAGCTCGACGACAAGTCGGACTATCCATTTTGGGCTTGGGCCCATGTAAACATAGGATGAGCCCATTGTGATCTCTTGCTCTTGGAAGGGGCCCAATATTTGAATAACAAGATGATGGGCGCTTTCTGGTCTCAGAGAACTCTAAAGATATCGTAACTTGGAACAATATCATTGTGTTATGGTCCGCACAAACGTCCGGCGGCTCTACATCTGCTAAATCGACGTCCTTAAAAGTAACCGGGATGGGTTGTCCCCGCGGTGGAGGGGGAATTCGGATGCATTTTGCGGTTGATTTAGTTAAACAAACTCGTTATGTAAAATGGTAGGGTCTCCCGGTTTCCAGAAAAGAAAAAAGAAAAACACAATCTTCTTTGCTTTAACCTTGTGGCCCATGATTGCCGAAGCTTTGCTTCAAATGTAAGTTTCCAAGGCCTTGCTTCGCTTTTCATCGTCTCTTTTAACACCCTGAGATTTCCTCTGCTTTGTCCCTTTGAATTTCGAATTAGGCTGAGGGGAATTGATTGATTGATGGGATGTAGTGCGAGGATTGAAGTTCACATTTGCCGTGGGGTCAGCCTTTGCCTTGAACCGTGTTCCTTTCCAAATAAAATAACCGATGGAAAATAGTGGAGCCTTCTTTTCAAAGAGTTGTTCCACTAATTACGCCACGATTCTTCATCTCTTTCTAGAGAGACCAAAAAAGAGAAGGGTCAAACAAAGATCAGGAAGACTGTGCATGATGTGTTGGATGTCTGCCTCGATTAAATACAATAAACTCGTCTTGTTCAAATTAATTAATGTGTAGTGGCTTGGATGTACCATCATAGCTTTGATAAGTTTTTAAGTATTTTTCCTAATATATAAATGAAATGTAACTTTAGATTAGAAAAGATTTTTTTTAGTAACTGAGCTGCCCACTATTGACTTCTAAGTAATGACACAACTTTTGGTTCGGTCATGATGACTATATGTCAGAGAGAGAGAGAGAGAGAGAGAGAGAGAGGGGTTCAATTTCACCCACTTTTGTTGGAACTGGGGCACCCTGCCCATCTATCTCTGTTGGCTTGCAATAGTGAGACGCCCACAAAATTCGATCCCAATTTAATGCGCCCTAACCACTTAAAGGAACCATTGATGGCGACTCTCTGAAATGCAACATAGCATAAAACTTTTTGGATTGTTCAATGACATATTTGTTAAGTGTGGTTCGAACTGAATTAATCGGAAAGAGTAACTTAGTTATTCATATTAGAGGTGTAACATGTTCAATGCCAACTCATTGATAGGGTTTGAGTTACTTACTTAAATTGACTTAGCTTTATTAGCAAATGACATAATCTTCGAGTCTCTCTAACTTAGATCAATTATTTCATCACCTGCCCTATCCCCTACCTACCCAGTGGCATATGGCCACACCTCCCTAAAATAACTGTTTTTACCAAACTCACAATTTATGGAATTAGGGGGGAAATCCTTAATTTAAAAGGGGGAGAGTGTTTCTAGGTCACTCAATTGAATAAAGTAGTTGAACAATAAACTTCCTCGACAAGTTCTTTTCCCCTTCGGATCAAATAAGAGTTAACCTAGTCATTGCAAATTCACTTCACTTTGGAAAGTAGATCTAAGAGGTTACGGGTCCCCATCTTTCCTAGTGTATCGCTACGCAATAATAACCGGGGGGACCTACCAAGTGCGTTATTACAGTCCTTTCGGCACGGCACGATGGCCGGGTGTCAGCGCGTTAAGGCTGAGGCTACGGGGATGAGGGGATATGGGGTGGACGAGCGTGAGAACCACGGTGGGAATCTGAGTTCACTTTCTATTGTAGTTCGGCGGACTCCTCCACTCAGGCGTCGAGGAGCTACGGAGTATAATGGAATTGATCACTATGTTTTAACTAAACGGGCCTACTAGGATCCTCACTCGTCGTCTTTAATTCCCAAGAACAGTCGAAGATGTTAAGATATAAAATATAAACGAAGCCTTCACCTAATAGTTTAAGCTTTTAGGTCAAATGAAAAGGTTTTTACATGGTATCAGATCGGTTCTGGGTTCAAATCCTCCCACACAATCGTGTCTATTGATAGCAACGATCCTCCCAACATCAATCACAAATGCACCGAATAAAGTGGCGGGGAAAGTAAACAGATCATGAGCTAATCATATTGTGGCCATGATCTTACGCGCCCTACACTTCCTGAACGCGCCTTTCACCTCCTAAATATGCGCGCGCCTGCGATAAGGGACTCGTGTGCACATCGGGAGGGGCTAAGTTGAGCTCACAATGCAAGTATGTGGTAAACGAAGTCCATGAGCTCCCTCGTCCGTGCATATTCGTCCATGACCAAGTGGTGTTACGTCACCTTAGTTTCTGTAGATATATTGGGAGGTTTGTTCCTAAATAACGTTGGTCCGAAAATTATTTCATCAAATACTGTCGAAAGTTTGGAAATTCTTTGACTAATGTAGCGAAATTGGCCTTACAAAGACCGACTTCGATCATCAAGGAAGTGGACTTTGTAAGGCCGATTTCATAATTCTCATACCAAAGTCGGCCTTAAAAAGGCCGACTTCATGTCATCCGTCCCATCCGTATGATGTCGGCCTTTGATGCCCGACTTCTCAACATTTAAACAAAAAAAATGTTTTCTTAAAGTCAACCTTTATAAAATCGACTTCTATAAGACAATAAAAAAGTCGACCTTACAAAAATCGACGTCCTCCTACTCCCCCTCCATCCTCCTCCCTCCCTGTCATCACCACCTCACGTTACTTTTCTTTTTTTCCTTTGGCAAAATATCAATTTATGGCCTCAACTTTGAGCCAACTTTCTATTTTGTCCTTAACTTAGTTTGTTATATAATTTTGTCACCAACTTTTGTTTTTATTTTAATTTTGGCCAATCATGAATTTCTTTTAGCGAAAGCCAAACAAGGCCTTAATAGACAATTTTCATTTATTGACTAAAAAGAAAAAAAGATTTTAAAAAATAAAAAATAATATTGAAACATTTCATTTGTTTTTTATTATAAAATTTTGATGAACAAATCAAGGGAATTGGAAGCCGAAGTTAACGATAGTTGCCGATGTTGTCAAAAAATATAAAAAATCGATGAATGTCGGATGATGTTCTATTAGAGGGCGACTATTACGGATAAAGTGGATTACGAGACGAATGAATGAGATGTCGAAACTCCACTATTATAGGACACATGTTAGACTATATTAAGGCCTTGTTTGGCTTTCGTCAGAAAAAATTCATGATTGGCCAAAATCGAAATGAAAACAAAAGTTGGTGACAAAATTATATAACAAACTAAGTTAATGACAAAATAGAAAGTTGGCTCAAAGTTGAGGCCATAATCCTATATTTTGCCTTTTCCTTTTTACCCCCTCCCAATTGTTCCCCTCTTCCCTCCCCTTACTTTTCTTTTTTATTTTTCTTTAAATCACGTCCCCCTCCCCCCTCTTCTTACTCTCTGTCCCCTTACCCCTCCCACTTAACCCTCCTTTTTTTTTTTACAAGTTTCGTGTAGTTAGCCTTACGAAAGTCCGACTTCTACGAGGCACCAAAGAAGCCGGCCTTCAAAAAGTTTTTTAAAAAATTTCACTGAAATCCGTCTTACAAAAACCGACTTCAAATGTTATAAATTTTTTAAAAAAATTTTATTTAAGTCCGTCTTACAAAGACCGACTTCATGCATGAAGTATCATTTTCATGAAGTCGGGTTTTGTAACGCCGACTTCGTTTCGGGTAGGATGAAATCGGCATTACAAAGGCCGACTTCCTTAATGATCGAAGTCGGTCTTTGTAAGACAGATTTCGCTATCTTAGTTAACGAACTTCGAAAGTTGCGACTTTACTTGACAAAATAGTTTTCCGATAAAAATTACTTAGGAACAAAACTCGATCTATTGGGCATTAGAAAAATGTTTGTTAGGGAGAGGGATTCATAAGTAATTATGAGAAAGTTTTTGGTATTGTAACGACGAGGATGGCGTCCGAGCCACCTCTTAGGAGTGCGTAATCGTACGATAATGTATGTGAAAGGTTTTTTATCCTCCTTTGAGGTTGGTAAGAAATTAGTGAACAAGATCATGCATGCTCGGAAAGGTTATAGCAATCTGACGGTGAGGTTTTAATCTCCCAAGTCGATCTTGATTCAATGGTCGAATCTCATCCTTGGGAATGTAACGATCTCTATCCATCATCGTACATGTAACGTGGCCAAACTTGTCAGAGGAGTTCTTCTATCGAGTTTGGTGAAAGACCCTGCCCGAGGAGACGAAAAGACTCGAGTGACAAGCCAGCTAGAAGAGAGATGAACGACGACTCTTCTCTTAGGGACTTGAGCGTGAAGCGACAAGTCTATACTGTGCCGGTAACAAAATTTGAGATATCTACATGGGGGACCGTGGCACAGCGTGTGCTGGCATGAAAGGTAAAGGTTAGTTTAATCCAAACCGTGCTTGGATGAGCAAACAAAGAGACACCCGACAGATGCATACATAGATATAAGATGAGAAAGAAAAAGGCTATGAAAGGGAGAAAGAAAAGCACATGATGAGGGTGCGATATGAATGCCCTTTGTTTCTTGCGTGCCCCACCTAAACTCACCCCTCAATCCACGCATAATTAACACCCCCCATCTCATTCCCACCTTCCCTAAAACTCCCATGTGATGTGAATCTTATTCTTATATCACTTCTAATTTGCATCAAGTTATGTAAGAAACAAGTAGAAGAAGCTACAAATGCCCTAATTCGGGCACTCCCTAATTTCCTTGTTTTGATTATCAATGTACTTAGTATGGAACCGAGAGTTCCCGAATGATGGATAGTCAGGTACAATTGCTTAATTTAGGAACTCGTGATTTAATCGACATTCTAAAGTATCAAATTCTATTACTTTAATTTAGACATCATATGTTTAGTACCATGTAGTCACTCATGTGCTTGATGTGTGACCATATACCAAGAATGTATACCAAGATAGTATGATCACATATCTTCCCATTCTCTTTTCCTAAGTTGAGACCTATGCATGAGTTGCCCAAATGGACCATCATTCCCCTTCCATCTTTGACAATGCGCACCCTCCCTACATCCCATGACTGTATTTTTCTTTTAGCATTAGAAAAATACCACAAGATCTGTCGGTCACTCATATTCTACTACTACCCCCCATCTAAATCCGCAAATGGCGGAAACAACTTTGGAAAATGTAAATTAAAAAGAAATGTGTAATTCAATTTATTTAATATTTACTTCTACAAAGAAAAAAAAAACAGGTTGGAGGTTGGTATAGGGGGGGTCCTTTTTTTGTTTTATGCCCAAGAGGTGGGTCATTTCTTAGTACACAAAAAATTATTCGCCAATTCTTTCCACAACCCAATTTACCCATTTCACTAAAAAAAGTAATTTTTTGTAAGTTTAGTGATCAATTTAAGTTTAGTGCCCTAATATGACACTTTTGTATATAAATATAAGTTCATACTGGGCATCCACACAATTGAAGATTCCCAAAACACTCCTCTCTCTCTTCTTTCTCCAATGGCAAACTTCTTCCCTGTCCTCCTCTTCCTTAGCCTCAGCGTTTCTACCCATGTCCAGGCCAGGGAGAGCCAGTTCTTCAGCAAGTTTGCGGCCAATGCCGGCATCAAGGACGCGAATACAGAGGGCGTGACGACCCGGGTTGGTCCCTCCGGGGGACAACCGGTGTTCTCGGAGAAACAGGCCCAGGAGACGCCCTCGTTTGTTGCCCAGGACAAGAATGGGTACGGCCTCTATGGTCATGAGACAGGGGAACTCCCCGGGGATGATGTGGCCACCACGACATCGTTCGCGGACGAGCCGTACTACAACAAGGAGAAGAACTACAATGGGTTTTATGAGAAGGACTCGTTTGCTAGTGATGAGGCCCTCGCCCATGACACCAAGGCAATGCTCCAGGGCAGCAGCTACACCACCTCTGCCGAGACCAACGACAACAGCTTCGACAATGTGGCCGAGGATTCGTGGAATGGCAATTATTTCCCTGCCGAGCAGCAGCGGTTCACCAACGCCCGCCTGCAGGGGAGCAGCTACACGACCGGTGGTAGCGCGTCCGTGAACGGCCGGAACAACTATAACACCGGTGGGAACAGGTACACCGCTAACGGCGGCCAAAAAGTGCAGCAGCAGGGGATGAGCGACACGAGGTTCCTCGAGAACGGTAAGTACTTCTACGACCTCGACAACGAGGAGAAATATAACCTCAACAGGTACGCCGGGTCGAGGAACACCGAGTTCGACACTCAGGGGTACCTTCCGAACGCCAACAGGAAGAACAACTACGAGTACAGCAACAGGATCACCAACAACTACAACAACAACTACAACCCGGACAACTTTGCGGCCGAGAACGCGAAAGTCATGGCCGGAGCGTACGACACGGTGAAGAACCAGTACGTGTTCCGGGCATCGGAGAACGCCCAGGAGGAGTTCATGCCATGAACAAGGTCCATGAAAATAAGTTAGTGGAGGAAGTGATCACGATCTCGGTGTCTAAAATTAACTCTGTTCATCATGGTTGTTTTGATAATTATGGGTTACAAAAGAAAAAATGTTGAAATTATTATTACATTTAAAATACTACTACACACTTTCATATATATGAATTGATCTTTTGTGGTAGTAGGTTGGGGTTAAATTTGACAAGTTCATATAAACAACACTGACTCTAAATCAAATTCATCGTCGTCTTCACATGACTTGTATGGAAGAAATTGATCTAGATTTAGTAATTTACTTTTCTTATTTTTACTTTATGGGGATATTGGTGCAAGTGAAATCATGATGGCTACTGATGGGGTGCGTTGGCCTTAGCTTTAGATCTAGGCGTCAAAATAATTTATTTTTCCAACCCACACACAAAAGAGGGAGAAAAACTGTTGATTTGACTTATTACCCATATGTTTGTATTGGAGTAACGTAGCTTTTTATCCTCTCCTCGTGATGGAGGGGACATCATCATTTTCATCTCTTTGCATTACACTTAAAAAAAAAGTAAAAAGGGAAATTCTGAGGCTGTCGAATGAAATCTTGTTCACATGCTCTTGTGATCGAGATTCAAGCATAATCTCAATTAGGGATGATCATTCTTACAAGGTTAATTTGACAAAATGAAGCTCTTCAATTCTCTCATTCGCTCGTTATTATTCTTACATGTCACTGGTTCTAGATTGAGCTTGGTAATTTAGCCCGAGTCGGGTCAGGTCGATCCAGGAATGGGTAAAGCTGTTTCGATGCTAGTTTTCTTCGTCACGAGACTCGAAATCGGAGAGCTATCTTAAGAGGTCACGATGAACATTATCTTCTAGACGCACACAATCTTGGGGTTTATTGTTTGTTTGCCTGCCCTCCTTATCCCGACTCGGAAGTATTAAATTCGGGGAATCGGAACGAGACGAATTGCGGGGAGTTGGCCAAAAATCGAACTGCATTTAATACCGAGGAGATGGAGGGCGTGGGAGACGACGCCATTCCCGTCTGTCCCTGTTCGTTCGAGATGTCACGATTACGGACAGCTCATTTTGTTTCCTCGTTAATTGCCCTTTCGGTTTGGGCAAATTTTACATACACATACTCTTATGACACTGTCCGTGTTCGACGGTTTGCTTTCGTTTACGTCGATTTCGGACACGATCATGACTCCCCCTTAGTTTAAAGCGTGAAGCAAAAGTTACGACACAGTTCGATTTCGATACTAGTGAATGAATAAGGTTCTTATATACGATTTCGTGTATTGTTTGTTTCACAGCAACTTACCACCAATGGGTTGCCTTTCCTGCTTTTGGAATTAGTCGAAGACGACGAATCGTTGGGGAAATTTCCGGGATAAAGTCGAAGAGTTAATGTAGTTGGATTCGAGAAATGATTAACTAAGATTACCATGTTCTTCTCAAATTGTGAATATGATATCATGTGAAAATATGTGTCGGGTTTTTCATCACCTAAAAGCTAGTAATTAAGTAAAGAGTCCCAATATATATAAGCTCTTGGTTCAGAATTTTTCTAGACAATGTGGGATTATTTCCCAACACAAATCCAGTACATTTTCTTAGAAATGTCGTAAGATTCTGTAATTCGCCGAAATCGAGTAAGTTAGGTCTATCAAAGCTAGAACATGACAAGTACATCAAAGCGCTGTTGCTGAGATTTGTACGCCCGCCCTCCGGCCTATCACACACGTGGCGGTTCGGACGACCCGAGGATTCGGGCCAGCTCCCCCAAGGCCCTATCCGGTCGGCGTCGCGACTCGAGCGTCGGACGCTGCGGAAAGGAATTGGGTTGAGCCCCCCCTTTGTTCCCGAATGGACCTATGGGCCAATCGTCTTCAGTTTCCTTGAAAGCGACGAGCGAAAGGCCACGTATGGCCTCATTTGGGAATTTTAGGGAAGGCTCAAGGAGCGGCTCGTGTTGCCGTTACCCATCCAAAATGGCTCTGTAAAAAGGGTTGTTGTTTAACCTAGGTAAACTATACGAAGTCGCCACCGACTTAAGTTTGAAAACTGGTTTAAGTTGAAAAAACCAGAGTGAGTTCGGGATTCCTATTTACTAACTCTTACATTAACATGCGAAAAAGGAGGTGGCGTTTGCTCCAAAAGATTTGCTTTTGTTTAACAGGCGTTGGACCCGATCCGAGAGTTGGGCCAGGCTCATATTAATGTTTTACGGGCGGTGGACTCGATTCGGGTATTGTGTAGCCCGTTGATATTGATCCTCTGTGAAGTCGGAAGATAACGGGGCGTTATGTGGCCCGTTGATGTCGATCCTCCACGATGTCGAAAGATAACGTTCCTTGGTCCCTTTTTTGCATGTTAATGTAAGAGTTAGTAAATAGGATTCCCCGAATTCACTCTGGTTTTTCCGACTTAAACCAGTTTTCAAACTTAAGTCGGTGGCGACTCCGTATAGTTTACCTAGGTTAAACAACAACCCTTTTTACGGAGTCATTTTGGATGGGTAATGACGACACGAGCTGCTCCTTGAGCCTTCCTTAAAATTCCCAAATGAGGCCTTCCGCTGCCTTTTTCCCGTCGCCTTCAAGGAAACTGAAGACGGTTGGCGAAATGTCTCGCAGGTCCATTCGGGAACCAAGGGAGGGCCCAACCCAATTCCTTTCCATAGCGTCCGACGCTTGAGTCGCGACGCCGACTGGATGGGGCCCTGGGAGAGCAGGCCTGGATCTTCGGGTCGTCCGAACCGTCACGCGCGTGCTAGGCCGGAGGGAGCGCGTACATCCCAGATGGCGACTCCATTGGAGACTCCGCATGTGGATTCCAAACGAAAGCTCTTACATTCAATCCATAAGCAAAGATGAGTTATTGTTTGCGCATGTATTTGCTTGGCTCGGTGCCCTTTGTATGCTCTATTGGTTGTGTTTGTTTACCGCTTTCCTAGGCATGCTTAGGTGAGTCCCTAAACCTAGGAGTAGGATTTTAGGGGTTACCGAAAGGCACGGCCTCACTGCTTTCTGCGACTAGTAAGCTATGGACCGGGACCCGCCTCCTTTTGTCAGAGGGAGGTCTTAGAAACCTCTTCCGAATCTAGAATTGATTGCCCACTACAGGTATCAGACGCCGCACGTGCATTTGTCTGTTACTGAGTGACTGCTACATGTGCAGGGACATATGTCTGGTACGCTTTGTCTACTATAACTATAAAACAAACACTGCTCGTTTTGCAGTTGGGTGAAGTTTATTACAATGGGCTTCAACAACTTTCATACATTCGCATGATCACATGAGTGTCTGTTTGATTGCAGTACTTATATTATCATGTCATTCACAGTAACTGCTCCATTGCATCACTATGTCTCATTTACAATTGCAGTTACATAATGCATACTTTTCTGCATATACGAGTGCGATTAAGTATCATCACAAATTTATCATGCATCGATTAGACTGTTGCATGATACTAATCCAAAAATTCTCTTTACTTTCCTTCCGAGGTTTAATTCTCCAACATGGCTCCTCGAACGGGACAAGGGACAAGGCATGACATTACAAATCTACAAGCACATGAATGCCAAGGATTCATCGACGACTACTAAGGCCCAAAGCCGAACATCTAATAACATGAAGACCAAAGTTTCCATTATGACTACCAAGGTCTAAAGTTGTGCGTCCAATGACATGAGCCCAAAGTGTTATCATCGGCTACCAAGGTATAAAGCCAAACACGAAGACCAAAGATCACCCAACGGCTACCAAAGTTTAAAGCCGAATCTACAACAACATAAAAACCCTAAGGAGGTTACATTTCAAAAGGTCAATCTCCATCAACAAGATTCGATCACAAGGACAATATTAGTATTTTTTTAGTATAATGTTTTAATGGTACATGTGTATCTAGACAGAAGACTCACTGAAATTTGAACTCAGAGATCTGTAGGTGGTCTCTGAATTTTTTAGTATAGTTTAGTACTTGGGATGAATGGTTTAGATTTAGATACTTCATCTAATTGTAGGATTTGTTAAAGTACTTTTTGGATCGAAGCTGCTAACATTGTTACAAGGGAGAGAATCCAGTCACAGTGCTTACGTACAGGGGGATCGACTAATGATTCTTGTGTTCGAACAAAGGCGATGATTTTAGCGGATGCAACGAAGCCTGGAAATGACTGGAGAGTACGTAAAGATTGAGTATGTTTGGTGCTAATCATTCATGGGTGAATGCTGGTAGAGCCGGAGGAAGCCAGTAAAATGTATGATCCCGTTGTGAGATGAGTTGGGCAGATTACATAGCAAAGGCGCCGAAGTCCTTCCTTCGGTAGAGATTACTGCATTGGCACAGCAAAGTGGAAACCCGTTGCTCCTGGTCAGAGTCTGTGTCTGGACATAAGTCTATCTGAAATATCTTCTTCTTAATGGCCGATGACAAATCGCAGCCAGAGCTAAATCGTTTCCTCAATGGTAATGTGAGAAGGGAAGTCGGGCATGTAGTGCTTAGGAGCCAAAGATGTGTCTCGACCAAGCTCGTCATCTACCGAGCTGCTGCTGAGGGATATAGCAGCAGCTGCCACAGCAAGAATCCAGATCCCAAGAAGAGGAATCAAATGCTCATCCAAGGTACCGGGCATCAGGGCAAAAGGGCTTGAAGATTTCGGAGTCGATACTCTAATATAACTACTGCATATATTGCGAATCATCAGAACATTCAACTACAACCACATAAGCACCTGTGGTATCGATTGGAAACTAAAATTCCCGTTTGATTCCTCGGATGAGTCCAGACAACAGCTTCTGAAAAGAACACTAACAGGGGAAGGGTGCTCGATCGTAATTCGAAAGAGGAAACAAACCCAGTAGCACGACCATTAGACATGACACGCCCAAGGAATGACATAAATAAACCACGATGACAAAATAACAAGCATTGATCCATCCACATCAGTTGATTATTCTGTAAATGGATTTGGTAACGATATAAGATATAAGCTTAGAGGTAGGTGGGTGGATATGACAGTACTACAGCAGGTCAAACAGGACAGCAAGAATGGAGGATGAAATGTCCGCGTCATGTAACGTTTTTCTCGTGTGCTCCGAAATCCCTTTGGTTGGAGATCAGGACACCATCCGATGAACCGACAATTGACAACAAGATCAACAACAGAGATAAGGGAGGAGAGGAGGAGATGGTCCTGGAGCTGTTCTTGCTTGGGTGCGCTGGAATTGTGGTGTTCCTCCACGGAGCGAACTTCTTCTTCCACATCCTTTCTCAGCACTTCTCCGTCCGATCTCTCAGGTAAAAACCCTATACTCCATTCTCGTTTTGTCGTTTAATCTCTACCTTGGTATGATTGGATCCCTCTTCTTGCTTTCCTTCTCGTTCTGCAGTTTCCTGGGATATGTTGGCTGGTGAGTTCGACAAAGACCGATCCCCTGAAGATGAAGTTCTGTAGAAACTCGCCATGCCATAAACTCGATTCTAATCTAATCTCCATTCAAGCAAAAACTTAAGGAGAAGTAATCTAGTGGCTACACCAGGACTAGCCATGATTCATGTTCATGATCAGCTTTAACAAGGTCTGTGCAACTCGATCTATCTGTCTAGGCTTCTCCCACTTACGGCAACAACTGCTATTCCCAGGGGGCGAAGAAGAACTGCCGCCACGAGGCTCCCGAGATCATCGAAGTACCAAAGTGCATCTGTTTAGTTTTTTTAATCACTTTTTGACATTGATCAATCGTAAATTATTACGCGGTCTACTGATAATAGACGTGTCATTTTCCTAATTTTGTGCATTTTGGTTGACAAATTGAGCGATCAGGAAAGAAGTACCAAAAAATAGAAAAATTTGTTGCACAACTCACTACAGGAAAGCTCGAAGTAAGAAATATCCTAAACAGAACGAAAATAATTGTTATCTCAATTATATCCCCCGTTAGTCGTCCTTGCTAATGGATGCCTATGCTCACATGGCAACTAACGCCGTCAGCGCCACATTTAGTCTAGGCGAAATTTTCATTTATTTTCTAAAATTTTCATCTATTTTCGAATTTATCATAACATTTTAAAAATATGTTCATGTAACGTAATGTTAAGACATTATTTCAAAATTGTCCACCGTAAAACTCACCCCATAACTGCATCCGACTTGGTGTTAATGTGCACTCTTAGCCTCGACCCCAACCCAACCCACCCCATCCCTTCTCTCCCCTGTTCAGCTGCTCAAGAGGATTTTATTGAAGTCCCGTCACTTATGAGTATTATACTATGTTGTAAGGAGATGCCATACCAAGACATATAAGGCACCCACGAAAACAACCAAGACAAACAGAGCACCAACAAACAATGCTCCTAACAATTGGTTTCTTGTTGTTGAGATGTTCATGCTAGATCGAGCAACAAAACTTTCTTGGATTCCTAGTGTTCCTATATTGTAGCTAATTTGAGCATGCCCGAGAGTTCTTTCTTTCACTGGATGTAGGACCAAAAACAACTCTTTGTCCTTTTGCATGTCAAGTCAATTTATAATAAGCCAATTGTTAATTGTGAAATGCAAGAAAAAAGAGGGAGATATACAATAAGCTGATGATCGGGGCTCGAGAGGAGTTGATGTCAAGGCTGGAGTGGGTTGGGGTCAGTGCTGGGCTTAGGATTGGGGCTATCAACGCCAAGTTGGACGTTGTTATGGGGCGGGTCTTACGATGGACAATTTTGAAATAACGTCTTAATATTAGGTTACATGAAGAAATTTTTGAAATGTTGGTATAAATCCAAAAATAGTTGGAAAGTTTAGGATAAATTTGATAATTTTGCCTAGATTAAACGTGGCGTTGACGGCGTTAGTTGCCATGCCAGCCACGTAGGTCTCTATTAGCAAGGATGACTAACAGAAGACATAAATGAGATAACGTCCTAACGTTAGGATACAAGGTGATATTTTCCAAATGTCAGGCTAAATTGGAAAAAAAATGTCAAACTTTAGGATACATTTGATCATTTGGCCTATAAAATAAATATCCATTGTAATTATAAGAAAGTTTGTTCTAACATCATGCGGTGTGATCTTTCCAGAACATGATGGATTTCTTGTAGGATGAACCTCCCATGTAATCATTATAAGATAGTTCGTTCCAAAATCATATCGTACAAACTATCATGAACAAACTTCCCCTATAATCATTATAAAAAAGTTCGTTTGAGCATATCTTGGTACAAACTTTCTTAAACAAAACGAACTTTACTTAGAACGAATCCTTACAGGTAATAGAAAAGTTCCTTATAGAACCATTTCATACGAAAATGAACTTCCTATACAAAGAACCTCCCTTATAATCATTATAGAAAAGTTCGTTCTAAAATCATTTCTTTTCTGTTCGCATCAAAATCGCAATGTGTTTTCTCTGTAAACATAATTATTATGTGAAATCTTAGGAAAAGCTTCCATGGAAAGAAACCAATGACTACGTTAAAAGGACTTCTGCATTGTCGGGTCAATCTCAATCCGTACTCGCTCCTCCCCATTTTCGTGGCCTGCCTTTGCGTACGACTTTTTAAACTCCGGGTCAATTAAGGTAAACCAGCCTTCCAAGGATCAAATTCTCTAATGAAAGTGACCACTTGCCACGGAAAGTAGGGTAGTATGCATATCTTGAGGATTAGCCCGTCGACTGCGGCTTTCGGCTTGTTTGTAGGGCGTGTCTATCATCCTCTGCGGACGAACTTCACCAGAGATGGCATAGTATTACAATAAGGATGTAAGAATGTCAGGAGTATAAGAGTAGTATTTCCTAATTAATTCAACTTTTATCAAGATTACAGCCGAATAAAAAAGGAAAAAGAAAAAGAAAGCTCTGGAACGGGAATTTTGCGTCATGTTAAAAGGCGGAACAAAAGGGAACGGGCCGCTGAGGTCAAGGGGAGGAATACTGCGAGTGACAGTCCTCAAAGGAGGGGAAGGGACAGGAGGTGGGATTGGGAAGATGGTCTCGGCCTTGGAGCCGCGGAGGGATCTGGTGGCCCAGTCATAGGCGAGGGCGGCCTCCTCAGGGGGTGTCAAATGTGCCAAGCCATGCCGGGGTCTTCTTCCAAGGGTCTCGGCTACGTACCTTCCCCATGGTCTCTTCATCACTCCCCGGTTAGCGAGCTTCCTCCTATGTAAAGGACGTACACAACGACGAAGACACTGTGGATCGGAGAATAAGGGCGGTACAAAAGTTTGCAATTAGGAATTCCTATTTCGCATAAACATTATTTAATTTAAATACAGAATTCTCAAAAAAGTAAATTAGTTTTTTTTTTAAACGAAAGACTATTAGTTTCTCTAAATGTCAGAATTCACAATTACTAAGAGAAATGTAGCTTAATAATCATGACGAATTAAATGGTGTTGAATTCATTTGTTTAGTCTCAATAACACTAATTGAGGTAAAACGGGCTTGGGCCGAGATGACAACGGCCCGTTCACATACACGTACATAGTAAATCACTTGCATCAGCCTCTGCCGTTTACGACGATGTCTTTGCTCACATATCGTCATAACTTACCGAAGGCCTTGACTCAGTCTTCTGTTCTTCTACGCTACGGGATGTAAATGAACGTAAAATTTCGTGAATGGTTCGCCGGAGTTCGAAGGGCTATTTTTATAACATACGAATTCGAGCTTGAACTTAAAAATTAACGGCTCAAATAACCTGCTACCCTTAAACAAACCATATGAATTTATTTTTTTTGACGATAGGATTGGAGAAATGGATTTGGGACTTAATTTGGACTTTTTCCATAAAAAAATTGAATTTCTCAAGCGTTCAGAACACTCTTTATATATCCTAAAAATATTTAGTAAGTTTATAATAATAAGCGAATCTGATATCAGCATGATTTAAAAAATATATATCTTAATAATAGGAAAAGAAATAGGTTACTAAGATTCCCGACAAACTTTGTGAAATATTTAAGACAAAATATACGTTCCTAACTATTGACGCATTTTTTTTTTCTGTGAACGTCTTTTTTTCATATACAAAAACGTCACTAACTATGTTATCAACCTTTTTATGGCCAATCTTAGACGACGTTAGGCAAATTGCCAAAGTGGACATAACGACGGTCCTACTTGGAAAAGACCAGAGACATCCTATGTGGAGGGGTCCTCGGTCTTCCTAGCCCCAAATCAGAAATCAACAAAATCTTTTGGAACCCTAATTTGCCCAGAACCCTTGACGAAATCGGAGGTGAAAGCGAAGTCGAAGGCGAAGTCGAAAGCGAAGGCGACCGTAATCGGAGGCGAAGAAGGAAGTGAGGCGACCCAGTTTGTGACTCGCTTGAACCAGGTAGGAGTTTCTCGTCACCATCGAAGGTATGTTGTCAAACACTTTTGTCTTCACTGTTATCTCTCGTGATTAGGTAGGTTAAAGTTTAAGTAGGTAATTTGGGTGTTGTTTGGCTGAACAAACAGATACAATGATTCGGCTGAATCTGAATATGCATATTGGTGGTAGGATGTGGTTTTTTGGGTTGTGTTCTTTCACAGGAGACACAGTAGTTAAATATGGTGGGCTGGATGCTGACCTTTTAGGCTATTTCACCTTGGTGGCCCTGGCCAAAGATTCAGGGCTAAATAGGGTGTTGAAAATGTGGTACGGGCATCCGGGTCACAGTTTGTCTCTGGTTAGGGACATTGTAGGAGACTTAGAGGTTATGAAAATGATAGAAGAATGTCAAGAAGGTGGAACCGTAGATATATACTGTGAAGGAGAGGGTGATAGTGTGGCTGATGACTTAGAAGTAGAAGAAGATCCTCATGGGGAGACTGATGAGTTAGAAGTAGAAGAAGATCCTAATGAGGAGACTGATAAAGAGGATAATGAGAATGAGGTTAGAGATAATATGGTTGAGACTACCTGTTATTGATTGTGACATGCCTGTTCTTGAGGTGGAGTCTGAGTACGAGAAATTAGATACCAAAATAGGAGATGATTCTTGTTGTGTGATCATAGAGGATAGACGGAAGCAACTGTTATGTGAATTTACTAAATATAACCATCACTGTGATCACAAATTGATTGAATGGAAGGCTGGTTTGTGCTTTGAAAATCCTCTGCAAATGCATGAAGCTGTCCAACGGTATGCTATTGCAAATGGATATAATTTGCGTTGGAAACGAAGTAATGAGAATAGACAAGAAGCTATTTGTGTTAGAGGTTGTCCGTGGAGATGTTATGGGTCTTGGCTGAAGAAGGAAAGCACATTTGTTCTTAGGTATGTGTTGAATGAGCATAAATGTAGTCGGAGTAAGAGTAATCGTCAAGCAACAACTAGATGGTTGGCAAATCAATTCATGGAAGGGATTATTCGCGGGGCTGGTGCGACAACCCTCGAAATTCAGCAGGAAGTTATGGAGAAGCATCATTTAGAACCGCCATTAATGAAAGTTTATAAAGCGAGTTGGTTAGCCAATAAGCTGGTTAATGGCACCATGATGATCATTTCAAGGATCTGAGACCATATCTTGATGCGTTGAGGTTGAAATATCCGACTTCTACATTTAAGCTGAGTTGTGACTTGACTCTCTCTACAGGGACGTATACAACTTTCAAAAGATTCTTCATATGTTTTGATGCTCTGAGATATGGTTTTATAGAGGGATGTAGACCTTTTATTGGGTTTGTTGTGACTTTTATTAAATATGAGTGTGGTGGGATTTTTTTAAGTGTCGTTGGTCGCGATGGCAATGAAGGAATGTTTTCCATTACTTGGGCTGTTGTCGAAGGGGAAAACACTGATTCTTGGAGCTGGTTTTTAGAGTTGCTTTTCCATATTCTTGAAGTTGGCACTGGAGCAGGTTGGACATTCATTTCAGACCAACAGAAGGTGTGTAATTGTTGTTCCTGTTGTAGAAGATATGTTATTGTTGTTCTTCTAATTTGTTCATTTATAGGGACTGCTCAATGCGATTGCGAATCTGGCACCAGCCGCCGAACACAGGAATTGTGCAAGGCATATTTACCAGAATTAGAAAGTGAAATACAAAGGGTTGTTCCTCAAGAGTTGCTTCTATAAGATTGTGAAGAGTACCAATGAGATTGAGTATGCAATAGCGTTGAAAGAGATGAGAGAAGGCCGTGATGGATTACCTGGATCAGTAGAGGCAGCTGATGATTTCCTTAAGCAAGGACCGCAACATTTCTGCAAAGCTTTTTTCAGCACATCAAGTAAGAGTGGCACTATTACAAACAACATGTGTGAGACCTTCAATTCATATATTGTTGCTGCACGGAGAATGCCTCTTATTGATATGCTTGAGAGAATTCGTCGACTGTTGATGGTACGACAATGTGAGAAGAGAAAGATTGTTGGTTGTAGCCACGACAGCTTGTGTCCAAGCATAAGGAAGAAGGTAGAATTGCTCAAAGAAAGTGCTGGAAGGTATGTCTTGAAACCTTCATTGGCAGAGAAGTTTGAGGTGTCTTTTGCTAATAATGACAAGGATATGTACTTGGTAGATTTCTGTAGACATGCTTGTGGCTGTCGTTTTTGGGATTTGAATCTTTTGCCTTGCTCCCATGTAATAGCTTGCATCAATTTCATGAAAATGTCAGTATAAGATTATGTGGATTATGTGCATCCTAGCGTCAAAATCCAGTTATATAGGAAAACATATGGTCATGTATTGGAGCCGTTAGATGGAGTGAAATTCTGGCCGCGTGAAAACTTAGAAGTTATAAGGCCACCGCCTTATAAGAAGCTCTATGGCCGAACAAAAAAGCACAAAAGAAGGGTTTCTAAGGAGGAAGAACCAAATGATTCATCACAGGAGCATCCAAGCTTTCTAAAAGAGGAACATGTATGAAGTGTTCTATTTGTGGTGTTTTCGGACACAGTAAAAGGACATGCAAAGGTGAAGCCTCTTCGCAGCAAGCTTCAACTCTAGTTCAAACAATGGATGAGCAAACATCTAAAGGCTCAGGTATTATTTGATTACCTCTTACCAATAATGCCAACATAAACTCAGTTTCCTCTTCTTTGTTGCATTACAGGGAGGACAATGCGCATGACTTGCCAGAACTGTGGAGGACGGGGTCATAACAAGAGAACGTGCAAAATTACTCCTGTAGAAAGAACAACAATTGCAGAAGATACAAGTGCTAATCGGTGCCAGGAATCCGTTGTTTCTCCACAATTAAGACAGAAACAAGCTGCGCGGAGGGGCATGGGAAATGCTATGAGGAGGGGCAGGGGAAATGCTACGCAAAGGGGCAGGGGAACTTGAAACTTGGTGTTTTGTACTGTCTCTGTAATAGGGTGTTGAATTTTTTTGAAATGGTGCTGTTGAACTTGAAATTTGCTGTCAAACATTCTGCTGGTTATGGTTTCTCTTCAATCTGTCTTTGTAATGGTGCACCTTTTGTAATGGTATTGTCTTTATAATGGTGCAACTTGCTGTCAAACTTTTCTGAATCTTTCAAACATATTACAACATGTTGTACTTTTCTGAATCTTTCAGCCAACGGCCAAATGTAAATTGTTCAGACCTATTACAAACAATATGTGTTCCTTCAGCCAATCGCAAAGACATATGATCCAACTTTCAAACATATTGTTCAACCAATTCAGACATATTACAACTGTTCACATATGTGTTCCTCCAACAGCCAATTTCAGACATATTACAACTGCAGCCAATCTTGCTGCACCCTAATCGCCCTAACTAACAAAAACAACAAAAATACAATACTACCTTCATTTTCTCAGTTTTCTCTTTAAGCTTCTTGTACTTTTCAATCTTCCCTTCCAACTTTGTTATATGATCTTCTGTCGTTTGACATTTTCTCTTCAGGAATTCGATCTTCTCCTCCAGTAGTTTCTTCGACTCCAAAAGTTGTACTATGATTTCCTTCTGCCTACTCGGGAAGTCCTCGTCCATCCACTCGAAAAACCCACAATCATCTTCCTATCATTATCAAAGAAATCAACAAGCTTGAAAATAGACAGATCGTTTGCAATGCCAAAACATAAACACAAATAACATGTGTACAGTCTGACATTCCAGCACGAACACCTGTAGAATCGTCGACTTGGGTTGCTCTTACTCCAGGATGTGTACACTGTGACCCTCCTTCCATGTTTGCAAACTCGTCCACCCACACTTGAGCTCGAAACAACGGAGCCACTACTCATCTCCTCGCCACTCATTCTTTCATAATGTACATAGAGACGCGTGCTACCTGGTTCGTGCCAAAGTCGCCTCAGTCCTTCGCCTTCGTCAAAAGTTAGGGTCGCCTCCCTTCTGCCTCCTATTATGGTTCCCAATTAGTGTTCCAAATTATTTTTCCGATTTTTAATTTGGGGGTGACGTCTGGACCCCTCTCCACATATTTTCTTTTTCCACAAAAAACGTCTCTGGTCTTTTTCACGTAGGACCTCCGTTATGTCCACGTCAATAATTTACCTAACGTCGTCTAAATTTGGCCATAAAAAAAAGTTGATGACATAGTTAGTGACATTTTTTGTATATAAGAAAAGATATTGACAGAAAAGAAAGTTCGTTAATGGATATATACGTATATTTTGTCAATATTTAATAACATAAAGAAATTTATCACATGTGGGAGCACCCACGATAACGACCAGGGCGTGGAGAATCTCCCGTCAAGCTGCTTTCCCACCAAACCCTGCGAACACCAATCCGGTCGCGAGGGCCTAAACCCTACGAGGGCAGGGGGACTAACGGGATTGTGATGCCGGAGGTGTCGTCGGAGGGAGGGGGCCGGCAGGGGTGGAGGGCGGGGAAGCACGATCGACGCGTGGAGGTGGTGGAGGAAGTTGTGGTGGTGGAAGGGGAGGAAGGGGATGAGGAGGATGTGGAGGAGATTATCGTCGAGGAGGTGGAAGTGATCGAAGAGGAGGAGGACGAGGAGGAACGGGAAGGGGGAGGGGAGGGAGATGGCGGCGAGGCAGGGGAGGAGGACATGGAATTCTCTGAGGACGAGAGAGGGGAGAGTGATCCAAGGCAGCTGGCCCCGACTGGTGAGGGAGATTCTCTCTTTATGGAATGCTCGATTATGCACTGTCATTGGAGGTTTCTTGTCCATTGCGCTTCCGGTGCTTTTTAAATGGCTGTTAATGGAGGGGTTGAATTCATGTTTGGTTAGAATCGGTTGTGGATTCGTGTTTCGGTTTGTTTCGATTGGCTGATCATGCTAGCTGGAAGTCAAGAGTAGTGGAGTGGTGTTAAAGGTTTTCCTTTTGATTGAGATATGGAGAGAGATTGTTGGTGAATTTCTTGAGATTTCTTTAGGAGGTTTGGAATGTCGTCGGGAACGGAAAGTCTGTTGTCCGGTTCAGGAGGAACTAAATGCGAAAATCTCAAATAGTTCTTGTGTAAAGTGGCTGGGGGAGTAGTTTATACGAAGAATTTCCGTTATCAAGCATTAATGTCTGGTTGGTTTCAGCTGGTCTCTTCCAAGTTGGAAATTACCTCAACGATCAGTTTAGAGATAATGTCTTTTGTCCGACTCCGATTGTTTATATGAGAGTGGATTTGCTCCTTAATGGCTTAGTATTATATTCATGAGGATGGATTTTAGTTATTTCGCATGGAGCCCAGAAGTTGAGATAGTTTGGTTTAGAAGGTTATTTTGAAAATTAAAAAGTAAGTTCGCTGTTATAGCGTCAATTTGTTTTTTTTTTTTTTTTTTTTTTGTTTGTGGAGGTGGAAAAATTGTACTGACGGGAATTTTTTAATGATGCCTGGTGGAAGTTGTCTTGAATTGGCAAAATAAATTCAAGATGCCTTTACTATTTGGCAATTGTAAGGAGCTTTTTTATTCTCAGATTTTTCCTTTAGCATTGGTACTCGTTGATATGCCTTAGTTTTGTTGTTGGCTCTTTGTTGGAAGTTACATTATGTGGATTTTCATTTATTCCAGTTGTTGGTTCATGATCACTCCTTTCTTTTTCTTCAATTGTAGCAATTAAGGTAAAAGGCTCCCAATGATATGTACACTTGGCTACAGTAATCACGGTACCCAATGATCTTTTGTATAAAAAATACGTATCATTAGTGAAGCTCATTCGCGTATTTAAAAAGATCTACAGTATAAGTTGAGAAAAGAACCGAGCCAACAAATGCTAACCTAAAGAAGTTCTGACAGTGCATGATACTCATCAATATCTAACATCTCTGAATTTAAAGTTTTGCTGAGGAACGATGAAAAAGCTTATATCAAGTATAGTTTTTGTTTGTTTCACTCGTATAAGTTGGTACGCAAAACCAAGTAATTTTATTTATTTTTGGTTAGGTTGTGGTAATACGGACAATAATCCTATTACCCAATGTCTACATGTCTCATGAGAGGAGTAACGTGAAACTCAAAATTGTGGGTGTCCAAAACATTACCCTAAAAGAGTGGGGATAATAAATGGCTTGTTAACTAGGAAATCACTTCTTTGCTACAATTTCGAGGGCTTGAAAATATGGCAATACCCTTTCCTCTCCTGTTTTCCCTTTGTAGCGCTTTGCACACCCTGGATTCCCTCTTATTAGAAATAGGTAACTGTATCCTGTGAGAACTGGATTTGCTTAATCCAAGGGAATGATTTATAGTAAGTTGTCAAAGTGATCACTTACTGGAGCACTTCTACTTCTTTAGTATGTGCAAGGACAAAGAAATAACTTCCTCAAATGTTGTTGATTCCATCTATGAGCCTGTATTGTTTGATTGAGAGCTGAAAGCATGTTCTTCATTTAATCTTCTCTTCAAAGATATTTAATTTGAAGAATCCTCGTTTGGAGAGGAAGAGGCAGCCTGCGAATCCGTCAGGATATAAGGAGCAGTGAATGAAAAATGAAACAGGTTTGATTCTTTGGTCCAGCCCTGACACCAGAGTGGTAGTTTGAGTCTGTCATATGGTTCATTACTGATGGAGTAGCGTAGCAGAAATAAGAGAAATCACAGAAAAACTAGGAGAAAACGAATAGGATGAAGAGAACGATAGGGAATTCTAGGGTTTGTAAGAAAACCTCAAGAAATTCTTAAAATCAGATAATAGGGTAAAAATAACAACTGTCCTCCTTAGAAACCTACGGCCTTATTTATACTAAAAAGAGAAATCTAACGTGATATTCCTAAAATACCCCTAATATTATAAAATCAAAAAATAATAATATGCTCGTGCATCAATTACCCATATACATGATAACTATACACCGGGCCCATGTACTGTCCTAGGTAGCAAGTATTATCTTCCTTTTATAACTTGTAATCTTCAATCATTTATGAGGTTTTACGGTACCGTGACAATGCCAAACCACCTAGTAAGTAATCATTCTTTGTTTTTGGTGGTTTAGCTGGAAATCATTCTTTGTTTATGGTGGTTTAGCTGAAGACGGGGAGTCAAGCCATGGAGTGTCAAACTCAGACTATGAACTTCACTTGATGATTGATCTATCTAGAAAAATCTGGATTCTATGGTCCTTCACTCTCCTTTCGCTCTCTTTTTTGTGTGCAACATTAGGTCATCTACTTTTTAGTGAGAATGCTTTTAGTAATTTGATAAATAAACATTTTAGTCACTGTATAATAAGATCAATGTCTGATTTTTAACTTTTTCTTTAAAGGAGTTATTTCATGTCATTCAAGAAAGGTAGTCTCTACCTGTCCATATTTTCTGATTTCGTACCTGATTAATTGCTCTTTTCTTTATTAACTTGGATATGCCTTCTCCTTCTCTTCTTATCAAGTGTTGTTTCTTGAATTCCTGTTTGGCTTTTTTTCTGTTTTTTTTTTCACCTCATTATTTGAGTTTCTTATTTATTCACATCCTATTTATTCACACCTCATTATTTGAGTTTCCTATTTATTCCATACGTAAAGCAATCTATACATTTTTTAAGCATAAGTTCCTTGGGTGAATTAGTCCCTTCAGATGTGTCCTAAAATAGATCAATAATCTATGTCATTATCTGAGTTTTTGTGGACCTATTTATTCTAAAATAGATCAATAATCTATGTCATTATCTCCTTGCAATGTAGATGGTAGAAACACTCTGGAGATTGAGGACCCCTGCCATTTAGGAATTTCTTCTTCAGCGATGGAGAAAACTATATCGAGTTCTGTTAGTTTAGATGGGCAGAAAGGAAGCTCAAAATCTGATCCTTCAGGTAGTAAACCGTCAACAAGTCCACGGGGAGACAGTAGTTGTGATGTGAAGTTTCCAGTATCTGGAAAATCAATAGCTGCTTCTACTGACTTTGGAGCTAAAGATTCTGTAGCAAGTGAGAATGTTGGTGCAGCTCATCAAGATAGAGAAGGCCCTACCCATTCAAAAGGGCTTTTCTTTGATTACCCTGGGTATGCCGGTCATAGCTTGGCTACCAAAGATGAAGGATTTACACACATGATGAGCCAAGACCTTTCATGCCGCAGCATCATTGATTTTAAGAAGGATTTACGAATGAGTTCAAATGCCAATAATGATGCAACGCAAATTGCTTTGAGGTGCGGATATCTAAGCTTATCATTCTAAATTAAATGAAAATTTAAGATCCCATGAACTTCACTTTTTCTTTTCTTTGGATAGACATTCCTTTGACCTGTTCAATAGTAGTTTACGTATGAGTTGCCATCTAATTGTAGGTTTCCTGCCTTGGTTGTGCATCCTAGAGATCTGTCCCCTCATGGAGTGTTACCTGAAGGAAATAAACGGCAGGCAATTATTTGTGCCTTCTTTGCTAAAGGGTGGTGTATTAGAGGGCAATCTTGTAGGTTTCTTCATGTCAAGGATAATTTGAGTGACACGGATAAAAGAAACCACTCCACACCGGACTCCGAATTAGGGGATAGACATAGTGAAGGTATGGTGTTTATTCAGTCTTTCCGAGCTGATTATCTCCCTGTGAATCTTGATTCTCATAAGCTCCACTTCTTTATCAGGTTTAGGTAATGGTCTTCGATTAAAGTCATCTGGCTTCACTCAGTCCCACTATGAGAGTGGTTTCCTTTTGTCTAACACAGATGCTGAGAGATTGTCTGCTGGTTGTTATGATAATTGTGCTAGGAGTGAAGTATTTGCAGTCCACGGTCCTTCCTCTAGCGTCTCTCCAGTCAGTACTTACCGCCAAGAGTTTCCCTCTTCATATGCCCCCACTTTGACTAAGGATAGTCAGGATATGAGCAATTGGAATCAGAAAGTGAAGACTCCTTTCAATTCTAAAGTTTTTACTCCTGACAACTTCTCGGCTCAGGTGATTCCGATGAAGGATTTAGATTCAACGCTGCAATATCAGCCTTCTCATTCTGGTTCTGCATTAGGCAATGGGATATTGCAAAATAAATCAACAGATTCAAATATAGGCTCTGGTTATGGGAGATTTTCTGCCTATGACTGGGAGCCCTCAGAACCTTTTCGTCCATCTTTTATAATTTCCTCAACTGGAAGATTTTCTTTAGCCAGCCAATTCGACCCTTTCCAAGATGGCGCTGGAAAATGTCATAAAGGAGAGGGAGCTTTTGGGTCCACATATGCTACTCATGGAGCATCCTTTAGTAATACAGCAGATGACCTGGTCGGAGGCAATCTAGGAGGGCGTCTGGTTAGAGAATGTGAACGTTGTTCAGGATCTTCGCACAACAAGTGCTCTGACCATGGGATCAAAAAGGATAGTTGTTTCGCTGAGAGAGAAAAATTTTCTGGCATTGATGAGACTGCCGAATCAATTGTGAAAAAGGAAGACAGAAACGATAAGAATGATGGGCAGTCTGATTACATTAAGGATGCTGTGAAAGACCGGGTAAGACACAAGCTGGAAATGGATGGACCTCATAGGACAAATTGGGATGGGAACAGGGAATCAAGGGCACTAAGAAATTTTAGAGTTTCTCTTATAGAGCTCGTAAAGGAGATCTTAAGACCAACATGGGAAAAGGGTCTTATAAGCAAAGATGTTCATAATTCAATAGTCAAGAAGTCAGTTGAAAAAGTTCTCAACACCTTAGAGCCACAAAGTGTTCCTCCTTCAGAAGAGTTAACTAAGCAGTACCTTTCAGTGAATGAGCCAAAAATCGTGAAGCTAATCGAGGTAACCTTTTAGGATAGTTTTTCCAAATCTATATTCCATTCTGCTTCTAGATTCTGAGTAGAATTATCTTATTTACAGGGATATGTGGAGAAGTACGGAAAATCCTGAGACAGAATGGAGAATCCGTTGCACAATTTTTGGTCGGCTACATATGCTAGAATTTGTTGGTTGTAGGGGTTCTTTTTGTACATCATGGATAATAATAGTCCTTATCGGATCGATGGAATCTGGCCTGTACTTTTATTTATTTTTATTTTTCACTGATGGATCTTAGAAGAACCATTCTGATCAATGGCATAAACTCTGAAGCCTATGCGTTTTCTGCCAATGGATGGGTAGTGACAGACATGTAGTTTTGGCAAATATAGCTGGTAGATCTTTCAATGTGCTTTGAAGATCTGGGTAGGGCGTTGGCACATTTATAGTATATGTAGGACTTCTGACCATGTCCGCTAGCACTGGCCCGTGTTTAGCTGCATTGCTCAAATGGACTTGTCGGGCCTGTGACTTTCAAGAGGCGATTCTTCTCTTAGCCATGTGATAGTACTTTTATTTAAGATATTTTCCCAGCCATTGGTTGAATTTACCTCTCCTTTGCCTTCTTGGCTATATTCGAACAATGCCAACTGCATATTACTTTTAATGATCTGCGTGACCAGATTAGTTCTGTCTGACCTCATAATTCCTTTCCGCTTCTACTGCTTGCCATGTGCAGACTTCAGCCTGATGCTTTATATCTCCTCTATATCTTGATTTGGTACATATATCTGCTAAAACGTGTTTACTTTATTATCTCTCTCCTCTCTTTATTTTTATTCCAGAATAGAGAAATCCCATTTTTGGTATTATTGAACTATGCAAGTGCTCTTACCAAAATTGCCAAACTACTTAGAAACAACAAATTGCACTAGAGCCTTTTGTGTTTGGATTGTAAGAGTGATTTTATTCAACCGGCTCTCAAGCCTTTGATAGGTTAAAGGCTTCGATTTTGTTTGCTTTTTGAGGAGAAGCGAATTCCAGTTTCTTGAAAGGTTCTGCATTGTGCCTGCGGCAGATCAGGAGAAATATTTGTTTTTGCAAAATTTGTTTCCTGTCATGGCTCATACTTACTTTTTTCTCATGTTTCCTTTTGTCTGAGAAATAAAAGAGTAGTTTCATGCTGAATATTTTGTTGAAATCATATTCGATGATGGTTGAGCTTCATATAAGATATTATCCTCATATATTGTTTGTTTCATCGAATGTCAGTCTATTCTACTGACATATGCTGAATGAAAGCCAATAAACTTCCCAAAGGATGTCAAGCTAAAGCGACTAAAATGAATTTGCTAGTATTAGAGTGAGAAGGATACTTGGAAAGAGATGCTGCTAAGCAATACTGTTAGGAATGTATGTGGGAACAAGATGCTGCGAAGCCATACCATTGGGAGGTATGTTGGAACGAGATGCTGCTACACAATAATATTAGAGAGTTATGCACGAATAGAAGAGCATAAACTCAAGGTGAAATCTGTCTATTCACCTTGTTTGGCTTCTTTGCTGCTGGATGGGTGGCATTGCTTTCCCTACAAGGGGAAAAAGCAAAAGCAAGAGCGTTTGGCCGAACCTGGATTTTGATAATCTGTTGTCTGTAACTTGTCTTCTGTGCCACCCTTCTCGGATGGTTTTCTCTCTGTTTCTGTCTTTGCGATATGAACTCTTCTCACTGCGTAAATGCTCTTGTAGCAGCACATGGAATGGGCAGGACTCACTGGCTGCGACTACTTGGACTGAAGGAGTAACTCATTGTGTTGTGGCGTCCATTGGAGACCGAGACATTGGCCCGAGCCTGTCCTTGGCATTTGAACTCAGTAATACTGAGTCAGTATCCTGCTTGGCATCTTTAGGATGCAGCTTCCTCTGCTATTTCTGAATGCACACAAGTCTGGCAAATGAGAGCAAACCCACATCGCTGTAGATCTTCCATACCCGGCTCCCCATTGCTCTTTGTGCAGATCTGTCTAGGTTTGATGCTCGGACTCTCTATTTATGTACAGCATCTTGGATACTTAAATGTCGTTTCCTTGATTTGGATACTTGAACATACAGATCCATTAAAATTACAGTTTCTCCCCACATATCCTGGCAGGCTGTTGTCATATTTTACCATGCCTTAATGCTAGCGTCTTTTGCAGAGTCGCTGATGTTTTTGGCTGATTCAGATGGAAGAAGGGAATGCCTCTCCATAGAAAGGTGAGTTTTTCGGATTTCATTGAAGTTGATATTGACTGAATGCCTCCAGTACTTAGCCTTTGTTATTTGTGTAGCTTAATGCAGCCTACTTTTTTTTAATCAGGAGTTGTCATTAGGAGAACTCTTGAACATGGGAACCACCACGACCAGTTGCTGGAGAGCCACCAACAAGGACATGCTACAAAGCTATCACGCACTCTCTTCCATATTACCTAGTAAATTATTGGGGCACTCACTCATTTACTCACTCATATGCAATAGAATTATTAGTTTATTCATAACATTGGTTTTTGGATAGTATTTTGTATGGAAAAATTTAAACATTGAGCTTTTAAATACGAATAGGTATCATTGTTATTATGAAATAGATGAATCTTGTACCAGATACTTAATTATCATTACTAATATGGCTGGGAACATTAACACCCTAAAATAAAACATAAACTCTAGTTTACTTCAAGTTAATCGTAACGATTCTATTAATAAATAAACATTAGATATATTAAAGAGTCTGGTGTTTTATTTTAACGATACAAGGCAACATGTTTGTAGTTTCCATAATTTACATTAATGCTCGATATATAAAGCAGTAAAAAAAAAAAAAGAAAAGGCTATGAATGGGCTGAATGCTCTCGTAGCAGCAACCCGAATGGGCTGGACTCTCTGGCTGTGATGTGACTGCTTGGACTGAAGGAGTAACTCCTTGTGTCGTCCCAATCCACGGGGAAGCCGCCGGTGGGTGGACCTTGAACAAAGGCGGGCGGCCATGGTTGGTTGGTGACGGTTGGATTGAGAGGATATGAACCGGAAGCAGTCGTCAGACTTCCCACTTTGAACGGAGAGAAAGTAAGACCGAAGACTAAGTAGATCCGTGGGCCTGATTCGTAATGGATGATGGGCCCATTTTGGATTGATTTGAAGTCCTCAAAATCCTCACTGTTTGGTTTAAAGATATTCCCAAACCCTTTCACATTTCTATAAAACAAAATTTTTGGTTTTCGATTTTTTTAAAACAGAAAAAGTCATTGACGAAATTAAACTTTAAATCTCACGACCCACGCGAGATTAGAGATGGGAAAAATTAAAAAAAAAAAAGTATTCATGAATGGCTGGTATTAATCACCCACTTCCATAACACCAAAATTTTAATCCTAACAAACATTTAGGTTTTAACTAATCTACTTCATTTTCTTTTTCACTTCAATATATATCATGCATAAATATACGAGCCCCATCATAACCACATGGTAAATACATAAGATTGAATGAAATGAAATAATTTAAGTCACAAACGCTTCAATCCTTACGGACTGGAAACCCAATTCCATGTCGCTTTGTCGGGAACACGACGAACAACATGCTCGAGACAATCCCGATCGCCACGGGCAGGCCCGTTAGAAGCTCCTTGGCCCCGTCAGATGGGGTCGGGTAGAAGCAGTTGACGGCATTCTGATCGAACAAGGCGATCACCGAGAACATGAGGAGCGACATGAATGCGTGCAAGAAATCCACAAACTGGAGCCGGTACTGGTCGGCGAGCTGGCGGGAGCGCCACTGACCCGTCGATCACCCAAAGCCCGGCCCTGGTTGCGAACCCGTAACAAACGTTCCCCTTTCTGTCCCTAAAGCTGTCGGTGAAACTAAGGACGAAGCTCGAGAGCCCACAGAGGACGAGGAGGACAGACGTCATGGACTGGCTGACGGTGTCGCTACGACCGAGGTTGGTGAAGATAGGGGAGAGGAGCTGAAAAGGTGAGGACTGTGCCGGTTGGGAGGAGGTTGGCGAGGTAGGCGGTGCTCTCAAAGGCCTGGCTGATGGGCCTTCTGGACCAAACTCTTCTTGACATTGTCTGGGATGAGTTCCTTGTTGTTTGTCAAGGGAAGCGTTTCTTCTTCGGCAATAGGGATTTGACTCCTAGACTTGGTGTGCATTTTTTGAGATCACGAAAGCTGGAAAAATGCGTTCGACTTCGATCGAGTGTTTGATATGGTTTGATGATTTTATAGTGCTTTAGGGGTGATTTGGAACTCCTGGTTCGGTAGTTTGGTTCGTGAAATTTCCATTGCCTTGCAAGGAACATGTAGATAGTTTAGCAAAGGTTATGTGAAGGGATGTTCCTTTTATGCGCGCCGAGCTCGTAACTCGCGGTGAACCAACGGCACGGTCGGCGAGATCGAACGTTAGTCTCGTTAAAAGTGTCCTATTCTTATAAAGATTTTGCTAGTGTTTTTTTGATCCTTCACAATATTATTTTCCAAGTTGTTTGTAAGAAGACTATGTCTGCATGCATTGGCAGCCGTAACTTCAGGGGACTTAATGTCATGTGTTTAGTTGCTTCTTTTACAGTCACAGCGAATTGGTCGGTCGATCCAATCCAATAAGCAACCTTCAAAAGGAAAACTAAAACAAGAAGATGATGGAGAGTTATCCAATTCGAATTGGGTCGATCATATGATGAGAACATAACGCCATAAACTCGGGTATTACTCATTCTCGGTTAACTCGCATGTCGTGTGACATAGGTTGTTTTAATGTGAGATGTCGTCGGGTTACGTTATCCAAACCAGAAGGTTGGGAGGGAAGAGGTTGCTTCCAAGGGTTTGTCTTCCAAAGTAGCAAGCAAATAATCCAACATGCACAATTAACTGCCCAAATAAAGGAAACAAAAATAACTTGATTATAAGCTTTTCACATATACCATGTGATCAGAAAAGCCATTGCTAAACTACCTTTTTATCGTTCGAAAAACAATTGGTAAAAATTTCATAAATCCCATGCATAAGAGGATCCATTCGAGAGATTTCATGAAACCACGCAAGTGGGAAGGATACTGAAGATTCATTCGAGAAATTTCATGTTCTAATTTCAACAACAGGGTCCTAGAATTGCCTGCCAAAGCCTTAGCCAAAGTGAGCTTATGATCGTCGAGCTTCGAATTTTTTATATATTAAACATTTGTTTGTTCTAAAATGAAGTCTAGGCCCAATAGAACTTTTGGGCCGCCATACCAAAATATGTTACAAGTAGTGGGCAAAGCAAAAGATTAAGCTCACGATACCCTACCATTTACTCGAATTAGATCAATAGAATTGTTCCCATTTAGGTGATAATTTGAATCCTAGTTAACATATGCCCCCCTTTACATCATGCATATGGGCATAGGATTTAGTCAAACTTGTGGGTGGTTCAACCTCAGGACAAAAGAAATGGAAGGTTTAATTGTTTATCATAAATTTCCCTAAGATGACGAGTGCATGCATGCATGCATCGTTAGTTCCACAAATGGAGAAACTCGGATTGAGTAAAAGGGAATGTTTCGGCACGAGTATCAGTATGTGGACCGATACGGCTAAAATTTGAATTGGTTAAAGTGGAAAGAGCTTAAGAGGAGAATAATTACTTGAATTCGTGACAAATTGATCCAGATGGTTTGATATCCGATCCGTTTAAGCAAGGCCAATGAACATGTGAAATCGAATGTAGAAGGACACAATTTGTAAGACATTGAGGTGGTTCGCCTTCACCAACAAGAACTTAAGATTACGCACCTATGCAAGAAAGGGACCAACAAGATGAAGTGGGGGGGACTGAAAAGGGAACTACTCACCTTAATGAAATCATTCATTTCATCTTCAACCGTAAAATAATGTGCACATAAGAGAAAAGTAAAAAAGAAGAAATCAAGCTCAGTGTCGGGCATGTAAACACGTACTTGATCGAACCACTTCACGGTCGACTGTCGCCTACCGATTGCGGGGAGTTTGGCAAAACCACATAAACCCCACTACTATCTTTACGTGGTCGATGTGAATAATGTCAAATGTTAACTCATGACGAATCCATCCCATCCTTACAACTGATTGTTATTTAATCAGGTTGCGTAGCTGGATCACAAGTATTTTAATAGAGAGGTTGAGTAGAAACCAGGGAACTACTTTCAATTGATAAGAGAGTATAATCACAATAATAAGGTTGTACAAAGTCTTCCCTTTCACGTAATCGGGACATAAACATTAAAAAAAAAACTCGTTAACACAAAGTCTAAGTAGTGGGAAATAAACAGCTTGGTCCAAATGATTTTTTATGTTTTGTTTAAAATCATCATTAGGTATAAGGACTCTCTAATCTAATGGGATCATCCATACCTTCTTAAATCGGGACTAAATGTGTCCCACGAGGGGTGGAATTGGGTTTGGCCCGTGCACATTATTTAAAACATATGGTAAGCTTAGATATGTCTTGACCGTGTCAGAAAATACTCGTAACCCGGCTTTGGAATCATTTTACGTAAATTTTATTTGTAAAAGGAGAGAGCGACGACTTGTGCTGTGATATTAATTAAGGAAACAACTTATGTTAGATGAGATTAGGCACAACCCCTCCAAAGTTTCAAGTTAAATTACTATTCGTGTTCCCACGCTACAAAATATTTGTAATCGACCCAACACGCGTTAGGCTCTCGTCCGATGTGTTATTTTCATTGTTCCGAGACGTGACATCGAAATCGTATATTCTAGGTTTCCACATGGAACAACAAAAGAAAACGTTTCTCGAGAACTACCTACCTGATAGACGGTCCAAATTTTTGTATGTAAAATGAGCTTAGGAAATAAAAATTGTTTCAAAAGTTCCGTAGAAACTGAGGGCCAGTCAAAGCTTCGAAACGCGAACTTATGTTTGACTCGTGTCTTTGTTTTTTATTTGCGTTGAAGATTTTATTGGTTTGGTTGTCGTGTGTTTCATCCCTCAATTCGATGTCTCGAATTGATCAAACTTCGTTTTTTTTTTTTTATATTTTCCCGTACAAATTGTCTCATTTCTAGGATGTTTCAACTACGCTTCTTTAATAAATCATCATCATCCATAATATAATGTGATAAAATTGAACTAAACTTCGAATGTTCAAAGTCACCGAAATAATCTAGGAGTGTGATTAATTGGACTTTGTTTTTGAATCCGCAAATTGGTAGATGAGAGTTGGCGTAACTCCCAACAACAGCCGTCCATTTTTATACTAATGTTTGCATGCGACATGAATCGGATACACATTTCGTTTTCCCAAGAGAACCAGCGTCGTCCAACTTTTTTCGAAACAATACTTGGGAAAACCGAGGGCTGGCCAATGCTCCGGTTGTCGAATTCCGTCAGACCGTTTTTTAATCAGGGATTTCATAATCGTTTTCCACAGCTGCTGGCGTCGCGGAACGATTTGACGCTTACTGAACTGTCTTGAGATGTCATCTGATACCGAACTCGGAGGATCGGAACATGATCATTCGTTTAGGGCGTTTTGAAATGTGTTCGGTGCTCAGTCCATGCTTTCTGAAGTTTGCATCGTGGTATTACGAAGGATATGTTATATTACGCCGGTATCTTCATAATCATGCGATATAATCTAATCAGATCATGAACGAAAATCCATATTTTGTTATCGTGAAACAACTGGTTGTGCTTTCAAGCCAACATTTTGAAAAGGAAATTGCGATAATTCATTGATGACAACGACAAAGACATCAGCGAAACTAGTCCACCTTCCCTGTTTTTCGATCCTCCGGGAGTGTCATGACGACGAGGCTCCGCGCTTTTCCAGGACGAGATCCAGGGCCTTCTGCAACTCAGTGTAGGTTGCGATCTGGCCTTGAATCTCTTGGTAGGTGAGATTCTCAATGGGCACTTCCCACCACATCGGCGCCTTCCCCTTCCTTTCCCTGACCCTTTTCTCGTTCGCCTTCCTCAACCTCTTTTCCTCTTTCATCAGCGCCATCAGCTCGGTGATCTTCTCGACAAATTTGCGGTCCGACTTCCTGTTGTTCTCAGCCATCAATATCCCCAACAATGCTTTCAGAATGTGCGCTGATGAAGTCATAATCGGTGCCTCATTTATAGTTGTACAAGAGAATAACGCGAATCCGGTTACGCAACTATTCCTCTTGGCAATACTATCCTCCGTCAAGGAATCGTGATATTATGCCCCGATATGTAACCTTGTTGTCATGGCAAAATTTCAAACATTGGATCAATTGTCTTGAACAAGAGAACGGGGGTATAATTCCCCAGTTTTTGTATTAGAATGAACGTCGCGATAGAATACCCCGATTTCTCGAATTCTCACCCTATTCGCGAAGAATATAAACACAACATAGCCATTCGGTATTGAATTCTTTGGGGTTTCAGGCAATCGTATTAGGAAGAAAATCGCTGTGCTACCCACAGCCATGTGTTTCCGGTGAGGGAACATCATCGGACCTTTCCTTATCGTCACAAGCCGTTGACGCTGATCGGATCGACTGTCCAAAAAATTCAGCAACTTACCAAAACACAGGTGGAAACCAACATCAATTTCATGATCAAATAATAGCGTCTCTAGGTTAAACAAATAGCACGAAGAACAATCGAAACAACCACCACCACCATCATCGTTTGAGAGGTTTCACTCCTCACAGAAAAAGTCAGCGAACTCGAGTTTTCGAACACCGGCGATGATCGAATCCCTGTCCCTGTTGTCTGGGGAAACACGAGACGTCGAATGTCGCGACACAACAAAGGAATGGAATTATTGTTGACATGAGAATCCGAGAATCTAAGGCTTTTTCTCCTTTTTTTCCCTCCAGATGAAATCATGGGTGGCATTAGGTGTTGAGAAATAAACAACGGGTTAAAACAAAAGTGGTCCATCTTTTTCAACACCTCCTACTGTTTCCCCCTTTTTCGAAATTTCAAAGCTTTTCACCATCATGTGATTAGATCACCATCAAAGTATAGTTAAATTATATGCTAAATAAAACACTTATATCACTAAACCACAATTCTAGGCCAGCTTTATACCCATTCCTCTTGCTTTTCGCTCCACTCATACCAACAATTAGGCCATGTGACATAGAAAATCCTTGATTAACGAGTGCTGAGATTCTAACACGAGATCTCGAAGTTAATCGTCAATACCCCGATCGCTGGGGTGTTCCCTTATGAACAAATTGGCTTCTACTTTGATATCAATAGCAAGTGTTAGTAAAGAATATTAACATAGGAGGCTCCCTGCAATAATTGATTGATTAAGTTCTTCTTCTTTTGATCGAATCACGTTAGTTTAATGTTTCAGCCTCATCCTTTTGCTTGATGACTCGTGATTAGACTCAACTAGAACAAAAAGAAAGAATTAAATAACCAAAAAAGGAGGAGGGGGGATGTTCATGGGACCACAAAGACAAAATAGCTAATCATTCAAGGGATGGCCATGGGAAAATACAAAAGAAAAGTGGGAGTTAGTACCAAATTTAGGGATTGTTTTGATTGCTTATTTACTCCTCGTTTTGAACAGTCATAAGTTGTCTTTTTTTAATGTGTGATTTATTTAAGGAAAAGGGTGGCAAAGCAAGGGGGGGATGATGGGTGTACATAAAAAGGGAGGGGGAATTCGGGGTGGTATATAAATTCTTGAGAAAGGGGAGGGAGGGAGCATAACGTAGCAATGATGACACTAGATTGGGATCACAAGACTTTTTATTTAGGGAATTGGATCCACCACCACTTTACTTCTTGCTTTGCTATTTTAATCAAATGAAACAAAAATAAAAACTTACATTTTTTTTTTATAAAATTAGATGGATAAAGAAAACATTGGGTATTTCAATGTAGCTTATTCATGTAATGTGTGTTAACTAACTCGTTCAAAGTGTTCTTGTTTTTGCACTGTAGAGGGCATTCCTTTGGTATTTCTGATTAGCTTTAGGTTTTGGTATTTTCTAATTCATATCAAATTGATCTAAACACTACTCTAATATCATACATTCCTTGAAGAATCTGACTAATATATGCTTTTTCTTATTGATGGGGAGGATAATAATTCACCTAAAAAACTTATAAGAAAGCGTACTTTAAACTTGTGGGCGGGGGGTGGGGGGTGTTTGATGATGATCATGATGCCGTGGGGGTGTGATGTGATGTGATGTGTTGTTATTTAGAGATGGGCCCAAAATTTAGAAATTAAAATGAAACATTAATTATGATGAAGATGCACAAATGCTCCACCTTTAACCTTTTGAATAGTAAAGCTTTGATGAATAAAGTTTAGGGGGGGAAAGGGAGGGAGATCATCATTAGGGGGCCTGGGAGATGTGGTTGGTTGGACCAAATTCTTTGAAGAGGAATCCCTCCCTCCCTGCCAATTTGATTCCTTTCAGATAATATTATTATTAACAACCAAACCCCCATTTGATCAACTTTTGTTTTTTCAGTTTATGCTTTTCATAAGCACTGGAAATTAAGGCTGTCAAGTGATGTGTGTGTGAGCCTTTTTCTTTTCCTTTTAGGTGAATTTAGAATGGATTTAAGAAAAAAGGATCGGTTGATTTAATGATCACTTTGCGAGTGACCGAATCATTTGACACATGACACCCTAATCATGCTTTTCTAGTTAACGTAAGGAATTTTCCAAAAGATATTTGACTTGCACCTCTTCGTGATAAAGGGATCGTAGCTTGAACCCGTTTTTCAAATGTTAACTTTGTTGTGATCTCTTCGTACAAAATTTAGGAGTGATAATTTTCTTTTGTGAAGATGATTTTATGGTTTTGAATAATGAATATATGTTAATGGGTGAGAGTAAAACCATTACTTTAACTGAGACAATTGAATATATAATTTTTGTTATTACAATGCACACTCTTCGGAAAAAAATTTCACTTCTTTCCTTATTTAATTTTTTCTCATGCTTTTAAGAAATTCACATACTTTTTAAAGGGCATCATTGATTCCATGTATAGTTGACGGACTTATATAGTCTACTAGCATATCATTTTCTAGGATTCCACTAAAAACAAATCCCTTTATTGCATCGGTATCAAATTTTGATTGAAGTTATTATGTCTAAGTGAACGACGAGACGAAAAATGTTTTCTGCTCCAATTTTGACGTCGGGTTAAGTAAGAAAATGAGAACGAATGGATATGGCGCGTAACGTGCTGGCCCATCGATGCCCGGAGGATTTCGAAATCGAAAATTACACGTACCCTTTCCGAATTTATTACACACACACCAACAAAGACATTTAATGACTGGCTAACGAAGAAGGGCACAGACACAGAAACTATCAATGCTAGCGCAAACACTTCAAAATTGACAGCCCACTGAAAGGGGGGCATCAAAGATACTTCTCACACACACACAACACACGAACTCATGACAACAATCTCCTCCTCTCGATCACGCTGGACCCGTGACAATCTACCCCCCACTTCGATTTCGGATTCGAAATAACTCCCCGGAATTCATTCTCCATCTTCATTGCCAAGACGACGACGTGCATGGGGATTGGTCGTAAAAAGGGTGTATATTAACCTAATAATACGTCCTCTTCGTACATCAAACCCCGTCATTATATCATTTTAGTCTAAAGGGAGGGACGCTGCACACACATTCATTGTGTTGTGTGTCCACTGAGTCTATCGACTGCGTTTTGTCACGCACCAAATTTATTGCACTGCTATTATGCAAGAAAAAAGAAACATTATGTTACTGTCCGTTTAACCATGTCGCCTCATCGTAGAACATAACTTGTTATTTTTTTTTATTATTATTTTCGTCTAAGGGAGGGGGACGCACGCACATTCATTGTGTTGTGTCGACGAGCCGTGTTTTTGTCACGCCCTGAATTTATTACACTGCTTTTTCCTCACTTAGGTTATGTAAGAAGGATGCATCGCATTGGCATGTGATTTTAATATAAAAGCCGGGGCTGTCTGTGTGGGGGGACAAAAAAGTCTTCCCCCGTGCCAATGCGTCTCTGAATTGTGTCGTCGTCTCTTTTTGGTGCTTCTCGAAGCATGGGAATGCGATCACTCTTGACCAAAATCTAACCACGTTCTCCGATGAATAATGTTCCAAGATTTTTCTTGCTAAGAAACATATTTTACATGCAAAATACGAATCATTTTACCCTTATTCTAAATTTACTCTCTTTAATAATAAGGTCACGATTTCCTATATAAAATAAAACGAAAATTCTTACTAATCAAAACATGTCAAAAATAAGATTGTATCGATCGTATCATTTATAATTCTACTTAATTATAATCGATATCAATCTTGACAACCTTGCAACAAAGTGTGTGTTTGGTTTAGAAGCAAATTATTACGAAACAAAAATAAACGCATCCCAAATCGTTATTTTCGATCACATAATCGCATCCCAAAAGTAGGGTACGGGGGAGACATTGACTAAAATCGATTATAGAAGAAACAAATCATTATACTATGGTGATTAAAAAGGTTTTAAAGAAGGAAACCTCTTGATGGGACGTGCAATAATTTTGGGAAGGGGGTTGTGAAGGGTGTGATATGATTTTCGATGCTGCCTTATTTGACTTTTGGCTGTCCCTGAAATACAGCTATGTATTATGACACATATCTGAGCAAATCTCGGTCTCAGTAAAGACTCCCCCCGTTCACACGACGCGGGTCTTTTCTTTGTCCTTTCTGTCTTGTTCACGGTCTCAAAGAAACATGACATAATTTTTTAATTTTAATTTTACGACATTATGGTCTTTGATTAACAAAAATTAATGTACGAATTTTTTAAAAGATTTTATTAATAGGTGTGTCTCGTTTAAAAATTAATATCATTAAATTTAATTTTATAATTTTAATATTTTTTAAAAAGAGAGCATGTTAAATTATTAAATTTTAAAGTGTGTTTATCGTTGTGCGGTCAACAACAAAATCCTCTTGTAAAATACCATTTGGACAAACCATGTTGAAAATAAAGATTTTTCTTTGCCATTTTGAAAATCATGGCTCGATTATCGTCCTGGCTCAATTTCCATTTTCATGCTAATATTATAATATTCCAGATGCCGGCCCCGCATGTCAATTAAAATAATGGCCTTTTCTTTCGGGGTCTGAAAGTCGTATTTAATGGGGACTCGTAATTTCCCCTATCCATTAAATTGTCGGAGGAAACTTGTTTTTCCTTTTTCGACAATTGATATATATAAAAATACAACACCCACTGGTTTTCATGTTCCGGATAATTTACATTAAAAAAAGGTCATATTAAATTTTTAAAATCGTTCTTACACATTACCAAACAATTCATCGTCCCGCAAAATATTTTCGATGTAATTTTTTTTAGGCAAATTATCGATATTTGGCCCCAACTATAGGTCAATTTTACGTTTTGTCATATCGTTTAAAAATTTTTTGATTTGGCCTTAAATCAATTTTAATTTTTGATTTAGCCTTATTTGTAACGGACGTTACGATTCGGTAACGTGTCTGTTACTATTCCTTTTATTACATTAAATAATTTGACACGTCATTTTGTTTTCATACGTGAACATTAATAAATAAAAAAATAAAAAAGGCTCTCACATCCCCTCCCTTAGGAAGCTTTACCTCCCTCTGATGTCCTCGTCTCCTCCGACGACACGTTCTCCGTGATTTTCTTTCCGATCAACGATAACCCCTACTCCTTCACCGTCAACAGGAGGTTGCTGGAATTCGGGGTGGGGCAGGGGCGGGCGGGGAGGGGGAGGGGGTGGGTGTGGGGGCAGGGAGGGGCTGGGGAGGGGGAGGGGCTGGGTGTGGGGGAAGTTTTGGGGGAAGAGAAAGGGGGGAGGGAGAGGGTGACGGTGAAATTTTTGGGGGAGGGGGAGGGAGTAGGTGTGGGGGGGCAGTTTTGAGGGAAGGGGCAGGGAAGGGGCGAGGATGATGGTGGGGGCAAGGGGGAATTTTGGGGGAGGGGGGAGGGGGGAGGGGGGAGGGAGACGGTGACCATGGGGCTGGGTGTGGGGGAAGTTTTGGGGGAGGAGAAAGGGGGGAGGGAGAGGGTGACGGTGAATTTTTTGGGGGAGGGGGAGGGAGTAGGTGTGGGGGGCAGTTTTGAGGGAAGGGGCAGGGAAGAGGCGAGGGTGATGGTGAGGGCAAGGGGGAATTTTGGGGGAGGGGGGAGGGAGACGGTGACCATGGGGGAAAGGGAAGTTACAGGGCCATGTAAGCATAATTTATAAGTCAAAAGACTACGTGGACAATAATATTATCGACGTTAGAGACACGTCACTGAATCGTAACGTCCGTTACGAATAAGGCTAAATTGAAAATTAAAATTGATTTAAGGCCAAATCAAAAAATTTTTAAACGATATGACAAAACGTAAAGTTGGCCTATAGTTGGGGCCAAATATCGATAATTTGCCTTTTTTTATACATGGAGACTTATAAACAAGAAAATGGAAACCGTGGACAAAACAAAGTCTTTTGTGCATATATTATGAATGAAAATATCCTTCTTAACAGCGCATGAAACATGTTCACAAGATCCAATCCCGTAAAACCTTTTATTATATAATTTTTTAAAAAATAAATAACTTCCACATGGACGAAAATCTGGTGCATGGCTAATATAGACAAGTAAGGGAGTTGATAAAGAGTTATCTAAGCACACGTCATAATCCTCCGGAGACACACGTTATTCTCAAGAGGGGAAAATCTTCGCTTTCGGCAGCAAAACTCCAATTGAAAAGACAGCGACAACCCTCTCGAAACCAAAACCTGCCGGGTGGAGACAAACAACCCCTCCCGACACATAAATTCCAAACCATCATCTTCCTTAATCAAACAACACTACCCACAACATCACTTGAAAAAAAAAAATATTTCTCTTATAATAAAACAACAAAACCTAACTTTCCCTACTCCTAATTTCGTCACCCAAAATACGTAGGAAGATATATATGTGTGTGTTTAGTTTTCCTAAACAAAATACTTTCACTAATTATTTTTATTCAGGTACCATGAGATGTGCTGTACTTTGGGTATATGAATACTTTTCTACTCAATGGAGATAAGCAAGGGGGATCTTGATCTTACAAGAAGCCAAAATGATATTTATTAATGTAAGATGGCTAGTCGTCGTAGGGATTCATGGACCCCATATGACAAAATGATATGGAATCTCGATCTCCTGTATCCGCTAAAATCTGAGGTCAATGAAGTATATGATGGACACGTTATTTTTAACACCATGGACGACAACAAGTACTCTCTCTCGAGGTTAAAAAAGAGGGAAAGATCGATGAAAGCACAAGCGAGTCTTTGAGTTATTACTACAGACACGAACTCCACTCGAAACCCGACCAAATGATATGGGGGGCAAGCGAAACATGAATGATTTTCACGCCATCAAGTCTTTTTGTTTGTTTGTTCATTGGTTCTTGTCCGAAGGCAGGCATGGGCCGCGAAACTCGGGTTCCTCCCCTGTCTGTCGCCACTGCTCCTCTTCAGTTCCGAGTAATTTTGACGCGTAAACATGAAGAGATCTATCTTAACATTTTTTTGAAGGAAAAAAAATAGAGAGAGCGAGAGAAGAAATGAAGGGAAAAGACAAGGATAACAAAAGGAGAGTTTGTTGATGATGATCAATGAGTAGACGATTACACACGCCAATTTCCCAAGATGCGACACAACAAAGAGGCAGGCAAGACCGATCGATGTTCAAAGAACACAAGAGATCAACGTCTAGAAGTGGTCATTGTATTGAACCAGAGGGTCAAATGATGAACCACACTCCACCCACCTCACCCCCCCCCCCCCCCCCCTCCTCCTCTTGATTTTACATAATTCATATATTATATAATTCTATTTTCATAAAAAGAAATTAAAGTAAAATAAAAAACTTGGGATGGGATTGGAGATATGATTAGGGTTGATAGGAAATGATTTACGTTCTGGGTGACATTTTCTCACCTCCACTGGGGAACGTAATAATAAATATTATTATTACAATGGAGGAAATTGGGTTTCTGAAATCTTCTTTCCAATCGACATGACCATTCACCTGCGCCAATTCCGTGACATTTGCTACCTCCTGATGTTGCCGATGATGATAATGCTGGAATATTTAATTACATTTCAAGACTCCGTTTGTCTCCACCACCATGGGATAACGAAAATTCTCATGAAAATTAATCTAAAATTCCATAAAATAATAAAAATGAGGAATGCAAGAAGGTAAAAATTCCAAATAATGTGACTCGATATACTCTTTTAAGATTAGGTCTCATACATGTATTTTAAAAAAATACATATATGAGATTTCTCGAACTCTCGATATGACTGATTCTCCTTTTTCCGCCTTACAGACGAAAGCCAAGAGATTTCTTGGGAAAATTTTATAAAATTTTGTTCGATTTTTTTTTTTTGTTTCAATAATCATTAGATCACGAGGAAAGCAATTAGATGAGTTTTAGTAAATAGTATAATTTTACTAGAACAGTCAAACCGGACGAGTTCTCGTGATTTAATTATATTAAAACATAAGATAGGGGTTGTTTAAGAACTCATAAAAAAATCGACACTGTCACATATGCATGCATCACCTAACTCCCCCTCTCCTCTCTAAAAGTCACATGAAACTCCCCATTTTCTCTTACACAGAATTAAAAAATAAAGATTTTTGAAAATGAATAAATAAAATTAAAATTAATGTCAAATCATAATAATAATAATACTTGTGCTTCTTTTTGGTTCATCATCTCCAAGCCTGCACTATATATCAAATCTCACCACCTCCTCCACACTTCCCCACCACCCCGTACACCTCCGAAATGCCGCCCTTCCTCCTCCACGTCCCCGCCGCCCTCCTCATCCTCCTACTCACGGCGGCGGCAGTGGATGTTGCCTCGGCCACCCTCCCGCCCGACTTCCTTTACCTCGTCAACACCCTCAAGAACACCATCTCCGACCCCACCTCCGCCCTCTCCTCCTGGTCCGCTTCCTCAACCTCCCCCTGCTCCTCGTGGGCCGGGGTCTCCTGCGACCCCGCTGATCCCCGCAACGCCACGGTGACTTCCCTTGACCTTTCCGGCCTCGACCTCGCCGCCCCCTTCCCCTCCGACATCTGCCTCCGGCTGCCCCTGCTATCCTTCCTCTCCCTCTCCAACAACTCCTTCTCCTCTCCAGCAGATGACTCCACCCTCTCGTCAGCCCTCGCGGGGTGTTCCCGCCTCGTCCACCTCGACCTCTCGCAGAACCTCTTCACGGGATCGCTTCCTGAGAGCGTCGCGTCCCTCCCCCTGCTTACCTACCTCGACCTCTCCGGGAACAACTTCTCCGGTGACTTCCCCGAGAGCTACGGCCGGTTTCCGAGGCTCGAGGTGCTTTCGGTTGTATATAACCTGCTCGACGGGAAGATAGCTCATTTTCTTGGGAATGTTAGTAGCTTGAAGATGTTGAATCTGTCTTACAATCCTTTTGTCCCCGGGAGGTTCCCGGACGAGCTCGGTAACCTGACCAACCTCGAGATTCTGTGGATGACGGAATGCGGGCTGGTCGGAGAGATCCCGGTGAGCCTTCGCCGGCTGAAGAAGCTTAAAGATTTCGACTTGGCGATTAATTCGCTCGAGGGAGTGATACCCACCTGGATTATGGAGCTGACGGACCTTGTCCAAATCGAGCTGTACAACAACTCGTTGACAGGGGAGCTTCCGCGGACCGGCTGGTCGAACCTCTCGGGCCTGCGTAACCTTGATGCCTCGATGAATCGACTGAGAGGGACCATCCCAGAGGAGCTGACCCGGCTGCCCCTTGAGTCGCTGAACCTTTACGAGAATGACCTCCAGGGTGATCTCCACCCTAGTATCGCCGAATCCCCTGGATTGTACGAACTGAGAGTGTTCAAGAACAGACTGAGTGGGGTATTGCCGCCGGACCTCGGAAAAAAGGCGCCTTTGAGATGGGTTGATGTCTCCAGCAACGAATTCGTCGGGGAGATCCCTCAGGGTCTGTGCGAGAAAGGTGCGCTAGAGGAGCTGCTGATGCTCAGGAACAGTTTCTCCGGCGGGATACCTGAGAGCCTGGCAAAGTGCGAGAGCTTGACCAGATTGAGGCTCGGGAACAATAAGTTGTCCGGTGACATCCCGCCCGGATTCTGGGGATTGCCCTCTATTTATCTGCTCGAACTCTCTGACAACGGTTTCACGGGTACCATCGGTGAGGAAATTGCTGGTGCACAAAGCTTGTCTGTTTTGACCCTTTCGAGGAACAATTTTAGCGGCAGCTTGCCGAGTGGTTTAGGAAGTTTGGTTAGTCTCGGCGATTTATCTGCCAGCGATAATCATCTGAATGGTTCCTTGCCCGATAGCTTTGTGAATTTGGGTCAGTTGGTTAGGCTTGACCTTCACAACAACGAGCTCTCCGGCGTCCTGCCGAAAGGGATGGGGGGCCTGAAGAAGCTAAATGAGCTGAATTTGGCCCATAACCGGATCTCGGGTGCCGTCGCTGGAGAACTGGGAGACTTGCCTGTGCTGAACTACCTTGATTTGTCCGAGAACAAGTTTTCTGGCGGTGTCCCAGATGAATTGCAGAATCTAAAGCTCAATCAGCTGAACATGTCGTTCAACTTGTTGTCAGGAGCCCTTCCGCCGATGTTCTCTGCGGAGATGTACCGGAACAGCTTCTTGGGGAATCCTGGTCTGTGCGGTGATCTCAGAGGCCTCTGCAGTGATCGATCCAGGATGAGGAGCTCAGGGTATGCCTGGATGTTGCGGGTGATCTTTATCCTGACGGGGTTGGTGCTGATTCTCGGTGGTGGATGGTTTTACATCAAGTACAAGGAGTTCAAGGAAGGGAAGAAAGCTGTGGACAAGACGAAGTGGACCCTGATGTCGTTCCACAAGCTCGGGTTCAGCGAGGACGAGATCCTGGACTGCCTTGACGAGGACAATGTAATCGGGAGCGGGTCCTCCGGGAAAGTCTACAAGGTCCTCGTGAGCAGTGGCGAAGCTGTTGCAGTGAAAAAACTCTGGAGGTCCGGCAAGAACAAGGATGTTGACGGCTACGGGGACGTCGAGGCAGGCAACTATGACACCCAGGACGACGGGTTCGACGCCGAGGTCCGCACCCTCGGGAAGATCCGGCACAAGAACATTGTCAAGCTGTGGTGCTGCTGCGTCACCAAGGACTGCAAGCTCTTAGTCTACGAGTACATGCCCAACGGCAGCCTCGGCGATCTCCTTCATAGCAGCAAAGGCGGGCTGTTGGATTGGCCTACGAGGTACAGGATTGCCGTGGACGCGGCCGAGGGGCTCTCCTACCTCCACCACGATTGCGTCCCTCCAATAGTCCACCGGGACGTGAAGTCCAACAACATCCTACTGGACGCTGAGTTTGGCGCCCGGGTCGCGGACTTTGGTGTCGCCAAGGTCGCCACCTCGACGGCCGCAAAGGGTCACGAGTCCATGTCCGTCATCGCTGGGTCCTGCGGCTACATTGCTCCAGGTTAGCAATAACTGACGTCACTGTTTAACACTTTTCCTCTAATCAAAATTAACATAAAAAGTTTAAATAACCGATTTAAAATAAACATTGTTTTAAATGCTATATGATATTAATGCATAGGCAGCTTTTTCTGAATGATCAAATTAATATTTTAGGAAATTGTGGAGTGGTTTGGTTTTTGCATGATGACAGGAATCTGTGATGACCTGTCAATTAATGTTCTTTCGCGTTTCAATCCAATTTTTAAAGTTATCCTTGTTTCATCCTATCAATTTTTCAATGAGCTTCGATTGTTAACTTTACTACATGTTTGTGTGTTTGTGTAGAGTACGCGTACACGCTGCGAGTCAACGAGAAGAGCGACATCTACAGCTTCGGCGTCGTCCTCCTGGAGCTGGTCACGGGAAAGCGGCCGGTCGATCCAGAGTTCGGCGAGAAGGACCTTGTGAAGTGGGTGTGCGTGACGCTGGACCAGAAGGGAGGGGTCGACGGTGTGATCGACCCGAAGCTCGACCCCTGCTTCAAGGAAGAGGTATGCAAGGTCCTCAACATCGGGCTCCAGTGCACGAGCCCATTGCCGATCAACCGGCCGTCGATGCGGAGGGTCGTGAAGTCGCTCCAGGAGATCAGCGCCGAGAATGCTGCCAAGAGGAGCGGGAAGGACGGGGGGAGGTTGACGCCGTACTACTACGACGACGCGTCGGACCCGGGCAGCGCAGCCTGAGATGGGAAGTCCTCAGTCCCAGCCCCAGCCCCAGCCAGCCTCACACCATCCTGTGATTAACTATGATATAAAGTGAAGAAAAGAAGGAATGAACTACTATTAACTATGGATGGAATTTTTTTGTTTTTGTTTTTGTTTTTGTTCTTTTGTTTTTTTTTTTAATGACCCACTTTTTGAGCCTTGTTTTTAGGGGAAAACATGTATTTTCTTTTGTGGTACAAAAAAATTTGGGAAGAAGTGAAAAAATCCCTTTATTGTCCCTATGTATTGAGGAGGAGCAAAACATGTTTTCTCATAGCTTGTCTTTTTAAGTATGTATAACTGTATAGATATATAAAAAAGACCAAATTTTTTAATCTTATTATTTATTATTTGTATTGTCTTGTGTAAAAAAGAAGTGAGTGCTGCCTACATCTTCAGTTCTTTTTTCATGTGGGTTGTAACAGTGAGGATTTTTCTGCTGTTTGGATGGATCCTCAAAATAGTACTCTTTTTGGTAAAAAATTTCACCACCCATTTTAATTTTCTTTTCATCAAATCGGGATTTCCATACCTTATAATTGAATTCTTTTTATTAAAAAATTATTTAAGTATTTTAAAATTTAAGTTCTTTTTGTTGTTATTTGAACATGAATCAAGAAGTGTCGTATCAATAATATTTCATGGATTTTGGTTATCAAAGAACATTTTTATTTATACTCACTTTAAATACCAAATCTCTATATTTATATTTGAAATTTTAAAGAGGACCAGATCAGATGAGACACACAATCATCAACATCTCTAGTCATCTTTACATGCCAAAAACATGTTTGCACTGTTGTTTCTGGTGAGGATGGTGTTATTTTTGAATTTGATTAATAAATATAGCTCTTGAGTCCAGCCGACTCATAAATACATGTCAGTTTTCTCTGTTCGTAAGACTCAAATTTGATGTCTCGTAAGAGAACCGGATACCAAACCATCTTAGGTTTCCTTGTCATTTAGAGTTGGGTTGGGTTGGGGGGGTCCCTCCTCTCTTTTCCTTTTGCAGGTGGGTACTTGTCCTCGAAAACAAATAATGAAAGCCACCATAGACTCGTCTGTATAGACTGTCATTTCATGGGTTGGTTGAGTAGGAACAAGTTTTTGTGGTTTTGCCCGATTGATGAACAAAAGAACATGGTCCTAAGCCTACTAGCTCTGTGCGTGTTTCAGATACACATACATGTGTGTGTGGTCCATGACATTATCCTACTCCGGAGATATCAAAATCGGCATAAACAATCGCATAGTTATAGGCAACCGAACAATCTAATGTAACCCAAACTTCTTAATTCGGTAGTGATCTGATATTTGATTTCTTTCGAGTAAAGTTTGGAGTCTTGAGACTCACGTTTAGGGTTGATGGGGGATAGGGGGGGGTGTTTGAATTCGTTTTTCCCGACATTGTAGTCGATGCATGTGACGAAAGTCGTCCTCCTCGCTTCCATAGAAACAAACATACGACATTACTCGATTTCAAATCATGTCTGGTCCTCACGATTACTGTCCAAGAACTACAAGTAAAAAACAACAAAAGAGAAATTAGGGGTAGGGGGGATCCGACAATCACCTGAAAGTTTTTATGTCTTAAACATTAATGTCACCGACGACAGGTTGATAACATTTACCAAAAGAAAGAAGGATGAGTGTTGGTTCCGGAAGTGATCGCGGATAAGCCGGATCCGAACACGTCGGAAATCTCTGGCACTACGGGCAACTGGTGCCCGAAGGATTCGTTGAAATGTGTGGTTGCCGTATAAAATGAAAGAAGAGAGGGGGGAAGACAGCGGATGGGCAGCCTAAAGCGGAAGCACTTACAGATGCCATCGACGATTCCTTCGAGCTTGAACACTGGAATGCTTGAAAAGGTAAAATATGATAATATATGTCGGTCTGTAGAGAGGTGTTTTTGTACAATGCTTAAGAGCAACATTTATACTAAGCTAGACCTACGTACATACGGTAATGTAATATTGCACATATATTACGCTTCCTTTGCTGCCAGTCTCCATGGAATATATCCTTTCCATATGAGCAAACTTGGCAACAATCTCCTTCCGGATCCAAGATCTTCTGGAGCTTTCCTTAACAATTGACTGATCGGCCTTGTCGCCCATTGGCCTTCGCCTTAGAGTATACTCACTCGCCCAGTCTGACTGTCACTTGTCGCTTCATCGACCTGTTGTCGCTCGTCGCCTGGTAATCCCGTCGCTTGGTGATCCCTTCGCCCAACAAGTCTTCGCCTGGTGTGTATCCGTGGTCACCTCCTTCCTGGATTTTCCTTCCTTGAGCTTATATTTTGGACCTTCGATCCACAGATTGGACTGAGATCTGTAGCCCAGAATTTCTGTTGCTAAATAATGCGGACATATTTCTTCAGGCAAGGGGTTTTGAAAACCCTTTGATCCCATCAAGATTGCCTGAACGAGCTCTTCATCTGAAAGCAATAAATTCACGGACAAAAGCCCGCATGTTTTCATGCATACCCTAAAGCCTATGTAATTATTATTTAGTCATTATCATGGTCTGGGCCGGTTTTTATCGGGCTTGGATTGATGCGGAGCCTTTTTAGGAGTTAAATTTACAACTAAAATTGGAATCTGTTAATAAATATAATCAAAATTGGAAATGGGTGGTTGGCGATGGATACTCTTATGTTTTCCAAAATGGAATTCGGGATGAAACAAAAATGGAGAAAAAATATAGTAATTAAGAAAAGGAATTATTAAAAAAAATGGCGTGCTTATTTGAAGGATGAAGGTAAAGTGAGAGGGAAATTGAATGAGTTAGGGAATACATATTCTCTAGCTCATAATAGGGAATACTCATTCTATTCTCCTCACATTCCATCTTTATCCTTTAACTAAGCACACTATTTTTTTAAAGAAATTATCTTTCCAATCACTATATTTTTTCTCCTTCTTCATTTTAAGAAGGATTTGCATTTTGTTGGGCCCAATTTGTCATTACCATTCGATGCGGTTGGTTCCTCAAGTTAAGAAAGGAAGTTCTGCTTATGAAACTTCTCCAAGTGGATAATGGTCTCTCGATGGTCGTCAACACGAAAAGCATGCATTTGCATAATGAAAACAAAATAAATAAATAAATTAAATTAACTAATGAAAAATTCTCCACGGATGTTGAGAAAAACACAATGTGCAATGATTAACATGTCTGAGGTTAGAATATTCTCATAAATCTTATTTTTTTATGGTACAAGTGTGATTTAGTCATAGCAAAGGCGTAACTTTGTACCCCAGAATCAGGAACATGACACGGAATATATCCATGTGGACCGACCCAGAAGATCTTCCCAAAACAACCTTTCTCTGATAGAAAGAAGACTCATTGTACCAAAGTATTTTGTCGGCAGCTACCCCAACATATATAGATATATATATTTAGAGAGAGAATCAACATTAGATAAAGTGTACTAATCTACGCATAAAATAATAGTAATAATAAATATCAATAGAAGCATTCTCATATGGTACTAATATCTTGTCTTATCTTTAACATTGACACCAAGAGTCTTGAACTAGAAAAAGGGTTCGGTGATATTAATAATGTCTCAATCTTGCGTTTTGAGGATGAATTTCATTTAGGGGAGGTGACCAACCACGGACAAAATCAAACCCAAAAGAGACAAATAAAATTCAAAAAGGAGGAAATTGACACACGTCTTACCAACTCTGTAACCAATCCCAAGCCTACAACAGTCTCATGGTTGCTATTGATTTAGGACAACCTCAGCGGACCGTCTGGTAATAATCATACATTGGGCTATCATAGCGCCAAAATTGTCATGTTCCAATGAAATGACTCCCACCCATCAACCTTACCTCCTCCTCTTCTTCTTAAACTTTCCTAAATTTAGCAATCAGTGAGGGTGCGGATCGCCTCCGGCGGTCGTCATGACGAGCGACGAGGAGGAAGTCACGTATTATGTGGTCATGTCGCTATCGGCTTTGACGCTGATCAGCCTCTGCGTTTCCCTTGCCATCCTGTGCAAGAAGATGCCAGTTGAATCCGGGGAGTCCCTACCTACTAAGCGCTTGGCACGATCCTACGGCCTGTCTGAAATTGACGATGCCACCGATGGTTTCAATCCCGCCCGTGTGGTCGGTCGTGGCGGGTTTGGGATCGTGTACGCTGCCGTGCTGGAGACCGGGCAGCTGGCTGCGGTTAAGAGGATCTATCCCGGGCTAGTCCTCATTAATGATGTGGGTTTTGGGTTTGCGGCTGTGATCAGGTCGATCTCCTCGGCACTGCATCCTAATATTGTTCCCGTAATAGGTTTCTCGCAGGCCCCAGGCGAGCGGATCATAGTGAACGAGTTCGTCGGCCTAGGTAGCCTAGAGTTCTATCTGCATCACGAGGGGGACGAGAACGTCTCCCTCCTCGACTGGTCCCGACGAATACGCATTGCGGCCGGAGCGGCACGAGGGCTCGAGTACCTACACTCACAGAACATAAGGCACGGGCTTGTCAAGGCCTCGAACGTCCTTATTGACATTAATTTTACTGCCAGGGTCTCGGACTACGGCCTATCGTTCCTCGCTCCCTTAAAGGAAGACGACCGCAGTACGGAGGCCGATGTGTACAGATTCGGGGTGTTGCTTCTCGAGATCCTTAGCGGGAGGAGGAGTGAGGAGTGTGGCGGGCCTGCCCTCGCGAAGTGGGCGGTGCCGCTGATCAAAGGGAGCGAGTTCGGGGAACTGCTCGACCGGAGGCTATCGATTCCGAAGGACACTGTCATCTTGCAGAGGCTGGCGAGGGTAGCGCTGGCTTGCGTGGGTAACTCTAGGAGGAATAGGCCTTCCATGGTTGAAGTTGCCGCAATTTTGGGCAACTTGGAGTCGCAAGTTTGATCAAGCTCTAGGAAGTATCAAATTTACCAATAAGATAATGATAAAAATCAAATATCTAATCGGATGGGGTTCAAACTAAGGAAAATTTCATGTGGGGTTGGGAATATTTTGGTGGGTTTCGATTGCAACTCTCTAACAACTACCTTGGACAATCTCAGACACACATCCTTCCCCCAAACTACATAAATGCCCCATGAAGTACTAATATGAGTTCACATCTAGTCACTTGGACTTCAAAGGTTTTGGATAAGATCGACTTTAACCCACTAAACCCAAGCCCAGTTCAGTCTTAAGCCTGTGTCCGAGATTTGGGCTTGGGAAAATGTTTTCGGGCAATGAGATTGGGATCGTGGAGATCCGTTGGTTATAATAGTTAAACACCAGTGTTCGAAACTTAGCCAACAAGCTTCATTTGAGTCGGTCACCTTTCGGCTTCCGCAAGAAGCTCTTTCTGTCCCACACGTCTTTTTGTCAAACTCTATCCCAAAAAAAAAAAAAAAAAATTCCAAATATATGCTAAACCCTGTCTCTGATTTGACACGGTTTAAGGGAATATTTTGCCCCATCACCGAGCTTATCATTATTCCCTCAGCCCTCTAGGAGCAAATATATTAGGAATTTTTAGTTTTTTATTCTGATATATACTTAATAAAATAAATTACAAAGAAAGGGAAATACTTGACGTCTAAGCAACATCAACTAGAAAATTCGCCCACCACACGCTTACTTCTATCTATATTAATTAAAATATATACACAAATCAACTTCTTTTGGGGGCCTCGTCACTTTTTCTCATGTTTCTGTCTTCCCATCCAGACATTCGATCTCTTCCCTCTTTCTTGTCGGAAGGAAAGCTTTCTCCTGCCAAAAATCGAGCACAAGCAACGAAGAGGAAACCAAAAGCTGATGCGTACCTTTTAATAATAGGCATGTTGTCCTAAAACTTTTAAGGTTGTTGAGTCGAGGCTCAGCTTTGAAAGATAAAGAGGTGGATAGACAGACAGACAGCATATCTTCGGTTACTCTACTCTCTTGCTTTTTGTGTTTTTTTTTTTTTGTTTCCCTTTCTTGTCATGTGGTTATGTTCTTTGATTTTATCAGAAGCAAGCGATTGCGGCCGCGTGATGTTCTCTTATTGTCTCATTTTGTTTGTTAAGGTAGGAGACCGACGGATATAGGGAGACGAAAATGGCCATGCTAGTTGCCGCGAGTGATTCTACTATTACCAGCAGTTCTAGCAAGACGATCGTGGTCGATCAGAAGCGCGAGGATGCCCTAGGTCTCTTGATTTGCCCCTCTTGTGGCAACGACTTCGATTCACGGGGCCAGGTGATACCAAGTGTGGTCGTGTTCAAGGTAATGAATTATGTGTGCACGTTGGAGGAGTTTTTGGTTGACGGGAAAATGTTTTGGGGTGTGATTCAGGTGGGGATTGATGGTCTGCCAGCAGGAATGAAGTTCGACCCGAATGACCTGGAGATACTTGTGCATCTTGAGGCGAAGTTGACGGCGGTCGATGGACAACACCTACATCCCCTTATCGACAAGTTTATCCCGATGCTCGAAGGCGAGAATGGAATCTGCTACACTCATCCCGAGAAGCTTCCAGGTAAGTAATCCGTTTCTCGATTTCCGGCTTAATAATTCGTACATTGCTGAGTAATCTTTCCCAACTGAAGGGGTACGCAAGGATGGACAGATCCGCCATTTCTTCCATCGACCCTCGAAAGCCTACACGACCGGCACCCGAAAGAGGAGGAAGATTGATGCCGATGAGGATGGAAACGAGACGAGATGGCACAAGACAGGCAAGACACGGCCCCTCCTGGACGGGGGCACTGTCAAAGGATACAAAAAAATCCTGGTATTGTACACTAACTTCGGGCGACAAAAGAAGCCTGAGAAAACCAATTGGGTCATGCACCAATACCACCTCGGAAGCAACGAGGAAGAGAAGGACGGCGAGATCGTCCTCTCTAAGGTCTTCTACCAGACACAACCCAGGCAATGCGGCTCGGGGATGAAACCAGGAACCTCTCCCCTCAATGCGAACTACTACAATATCGGAGACCATAACCCTGGTTACACAATCTCCTACAACCAAGAACGACCCGACTCGAACGCGAGTATCGTGGAGATTATGCATTCCCCGCAACTCCGGCTGATCCCAGGAGACGGGTGCGCGTTTATTCGGTTTGCTTCTGGTACAAGCAAGGGGAAGTTTGCAAGCAATGGACACACGGTGGAGAAGACGAGAGATCCAGAACTCTGATTATGACAAATATTTACTAACTTTTGGATGTAACTATTATTATTGATTTGGATGTAACTATTGTTATGTTGTTGTTGTTATATTATTCTATTGACGATATGATATCTTTTGTTGCGTGAAATCCAAAATAAGTTTCATTATATGACATAAATTGATGCAGACATTTGACCTTTGGCGTGTGAAAATATAAATAAAAGAAGAATATGTTTTGGATAGTATGAATTCGTGCCTTGTTTTCGGCATGTACACATTTAATAATGTTATGTCCGCGACTCAATAATAGAAATGATTTGGTACACACCACACATTTGACGGGATCTATAATTTAATTTGACTCTGGTTTTAATGACGGTCGTGATAATGGGCCAGGCCTAGATACACGTTGTCACGAGGACGATGGTCGGTGCCCGTCGTCTACGGATGCGTGAGCGATGATGCTTGGGCAGTGTCCACGGGTCGGAGCGTATGGACAACAGCGAGCGTATGTGTGTTTGTTGATACTTGATGGATCAAGGGAGGGTTCGAGTCTGTGCTCGGACAATGAAGCTGGCACGAGGCGTAACGTGACTAGAATACTTAGGCGCGGAAGCTTGAGGGATACTCGTGGGCGGTCTCATGAGCAAGGTTCGTGAAGAGGCACGAGCTATGGACACGTCACATTGTGAGGGGGCGCGTAGGATAGGATCTGACCCTTGAGAAGGGGAGTGTTGGGAAAAGGGCGTGTTCCATGGGTGAGTTCCCCTTGGACAACCACAACATTTGTAAAGGGCGGATAAACTTAGAAATGGTGCGACCCAAAGGGTATTGGAGGTGGTCATTAGTGGTACCTCCTTGGAATTGTTGTATAGCTTTGTGAATAGACATGACCCCTATAAGAAGGCTTGTAAAGGGGCGTAGGCTGAGTATTGAGAGTTGTACATTCTAAATTCTAATAAAGGTTGGATTGTTTGCTCAAAGGGAACACTAGGTAAACAAAAGGCTTCTCCTTGGTCGTGTAGATTTAAGGCTGGTCATGCTAGGTTTATGAGTGTGACGCCTCACAGGGGCATTTATTTGTGGGTGAGCATTGTACCCCTATGGCAGTTGGTATGAGAGCGCGGTTCGTGTGGGGGATGGCATTGCCGATCACAGAAAGATTTGGTCGATTGGAGTAGTTGATTGGCGAGCCTGCGACCGGGAATCCCACCTCGATCTTTGCGAGGCTGGACGAGATGATGACCGGTATAGGATGGTTGGATGAGTTGGTGGTTGGTATGAGACGGCTTGAGACCACGCTCAACTCGCTGAGTGCGGTGGTGGACAGATTGTGTAGCCAACACAAGGATTTGGAGGACGAGATAGCGATCCTCAAGCGAGCGAAGGCTTATTCTATGGTTGGTGGAGAGGTACGCTCACGGGTAAGGATTCCCGAGCCTCAATCTTTTAACGGCAGTAGCGATGTGAAAGTGTTGCAGAATTTCTTATGGGACGTGGAGCAATACTTCATAGCGATAAGGGTGCCCTAGAACGAGAAGGTGTCGATAGCGACAATGTATCTTATGGGGGACGTAAAGCTGTGGTGGCGGACTAGGATGTCGGATGACTTGAGTACGGGTCGTTCACCGATCGATACTTGGGCAACTCTCCAGAAGGAATTGGCGGACCAATTCCAGCCTTGCAACTCGAGTTGGGTGGCGAGGGAGGCGCTGAAAAGCCTCAAACCAACCAGCACCATGAGAGTATATGTGAAGGACTTCATGTCGTTGATGCTGGAGATTGCGGAGACGTCTGAGGCGGACAAATTGTTCAACTTCCTTGACGGTCTTCAACCATGAGCATGGTTGGAACTGAAGCGGCGAGGCGTACATGACCTGCCCTCAGCGATTGCAGTTGCAGATGCTCTGGTTAATCTTCGGATGGGAGGGGGCAGCGAGAAAAGAGAAAGGTACGTGACTAACGAGAATGGGTCACGCGACGATAAGTACAATGACATGCATGTAGGTTGTGGGAGGTCGGAGCGGGGCGATGGCGACGACCACGGGAATCATGCAAGGGGCAAAACGTGGAATGAGAGAAGGACGGATCCTAACTCGTGCGGGCTGTTTCCTTTGTAGCAGTCCTCATAAGGCAAGAGAATGTCCAAAGAGAGAAGGCCGTTTGATATTGTGATCGAGAAAGGTACCCCTAACCCATCTCGACTTGCTCCACTACGGATCGTAGGGGCGATACAATGGAGGAATGATACTACAGCCGAACGAGTGATGGCCGTACAGCCGGGTGATGGTTACGTGAACAGCGGGTGAGCTGCGTGTCGTGACAAAGCACGCCCACAGAAGGACAAGGACATAGAGAAGGCGTGCCTTGGAAGGGTATCGACGAGGGCGTCGACTCTTTCTGGTGGGGGAGGTTTGTCACGGGGACAAGACGAGGGTCGATGCCCGTCGTCTACGGATGCTTGAGCGAGGCTGCTTGGGTAGTATCCATGGGTCAGAGCGCATGGACAACAACAAGCGTACGTACGTTCGTTGACACTTGACGGATAAAGGGAGGGTTTGAGTCGATGCTCGTACAGTGAAACTGGCACGAGGTGCAACGTGACTAGAATACTTAGGTGCGGAGGCTTGAGGGATACTCGTGGACGGTCTCATGAGCAAAGTTCGTGAAGTGACACGAGTTATGGACGCGTCACATTGTGAGGGGGCGCGTAGTATAGGATCTGACCCTTGAGAGGGAGAGTGTTGGGAAAAAGGGTGTGTTTCTTGGATGGGTTCCTCTTGGACTGCCATAACACTTGTAAAGGGCGCATAGTACTTAGAAAGGGTGCGACCTCAAAAGGTATTAGAGGGTGGTCATTAGTGGTACCCCTTTGGAATAGTTGTATTGCTTCGTGAATATCCATGACTACTATAAGAAGGCTTGTAAAGGGGCGTAGGCTGAGTATTGAGAGTTGTACATTCTGAGTTCTAATAAAGGTTGGGTTGTTTGTTCAAAGGGAACGCTAGATAAACAAAAGGCTTTCGTTGGGTTGTGTAGGTTTAAGTTTGGTCGTGCTAGGTTTGTGAGTGTGACGCCACATAGGGGCGCTCATTTGTGAGTGAGCGTTGTACGCTTGTGACACACGCCATGTTAGATGCCAACCTAAGAAATGAAGACGCGGCCGTTGCGGCTTCCTGTTTAAGGGATGTTGTTCGATGGAATGAATCCAGTAAGTAGAGGGGTTGCATAAGTAATTGAGTGGTGATTAAAGTCATTTTTACGGAGAATTTTATCAGAAAAATCCTAACGAGATATTTTCCCATATCACTCAACCCTTTTTTATCGTTAATGTATCCAAAATATGATTACTAACCTAAGGTTCTTAGTCACTCTTATGCATCTTTCGAGCTACTCATGATCCAGTCAAACCTCCTATGGGAATTAATGGTTGAATCAAATTCATTAAGTTCCAATTTTAATCGAGTACCTAACACAAGTACGTATATTCCTATAGTACTCGTTAAATTAATTCGATTCATCGACGTTAACTTAGGCTATTATATCCTCTTCTTAACTTAAAATTCGCCTCCCGAGTTTAGATAAGTTAAAAAAATCAATACGGATTCTTGATCATGCAACCGTATGCATTAAGAACGAGATATAAAATAAATAAACAATGTCTTAAATGCATTAACTCAAAGATATTCAAGAAAGATCCGACTGCATATTGAGTTCCGTCATAACCCTAGAACAAAAGTTTAGTTCATCACTAGTTCAAACGAATACTAGAAAATAAAACTAGAAACCATCCTAAGTATAAACACTAAGAAACTAAAATTCCCTTCTCTTGACGACTATCCTCTTACTCGTCTCTCATGTTCAAGGCCTTTTCATACCTAGGTAAGCCCCTTAATATCACATAAGATTCTAGAAAATATTTAAAAAAATCCTCTCATCATGTGTGGCCACACCAGATTCTCGTGTGGCTGCACCAATCTTTCTACCCATGTATGCTCCGCTCTGTGGCCTCACCAAATCTTCTTGTGGCCACACCAACGTTCCTGTTCAACTGCTTCACTTAACACTTCTTATTTCGATCTTCTTTGTCATTCTCTATTAAGATATCTTCTTAGACATGATTTTCGTGCCTTATCGACCATTTATCTACAATGAACATCACAAATACGAAAGTATCCACACTAGGGGTGAGCATTCGGTGTTCCAAATCCGAACCAAACCAAATACCAAAATTCCAAATTCCAAACTTCTAATTTTTTGTTCTCCAAATATCGAACTGAATTCTCAAGTTCCAAATACCAAAATATCGAAATTATTTCGGTATTTCGATTCGGTATTTGGATCTTCCTAATTTTTAATTGGGCCAAATTATGAGCCCAAAGCCCAATAAAAAAATAAATCCAAGCCCAGTTACAAAAAAAGGTCAGCCGTGCACGCGGATTTTGATCTTCGACACTTCGGCACAGGGCTTGACATAACTCATCTTAAGCCAACTCCTTTTACTAATCCTCATTAGCGATGAAGTCGACAACCTCTTGCTGTCCATGTGAATACTCCGTGTCTGAACATTGTTCATATTCAAGTAGTACAACATGGCATGGCCATAATCTTCATCGCCAAGCTTACCTATCACAGCAACCATACCACCCAAACTAGCCTGAGCAATGGCTACGGTCTTGGTCCCAGGAGGGCTCCCAAAAAGCATCCCTAATCCTGTCGGGAATTTCATAATCTAAGATCCTACTGGCCCTCCTTCTAGATGGCACAAATGCCCTGAGGTGTTTGTCCCCGGTTACAGAAAAAGGCCGTGCACAAAGAAAGAGAGCTCTCTGAATACTCGCCCCCTACACCTCCCCCTCCTAGAAAATAGTAAAAATGAAAATAGTACTAAACTCATGACCGTAGCGCATATCGTCGGAGGAGGTGGGGCATCGAGCCGTTGGAGGAGATGGAGCACGGAGAGCCGTCGGGGAGAACGGAGAGAGGCAACCCTAGGGCAACGTTTAATTTTTTATGCAAAAACGATGGCATGAGCTAAGAAAAAACTTAAAGTGTAATAGGTCAAAAGCCCAAAATGACACGAGCCCAATAATATTTCGATTTGTTTGGAAAATCGAATTAATTTTTCTAAGATACCGAAACCGAATCGAAAACCGAAATTGCTCCATACTAAACCAAAAACCAAAAACCAAATATCGAATTTCAAATACCAAAATTCCAAAAATTCGGTTCGGTATTTGGAATTCCAAACTTTATGCTCACCCCTAATCCACACAGTACAACTAAAACGAAAATAACATGTAAATTAACTGCATGTGCAGATAAGGACTTATACTTGAAACATGCCGTCAACCCAGGCCGTCTTACCATCACACTCGACGCCTATGACGGTGGTCAACGGGTAACGGAGGTACCAGTCGAGGAAGTAGAGGTCGTAAGAGAACATGTGGAGTAGACTGCATGGGAGGAGCACCAAATCCAGGCCTTGCGGACACCAAACAGTTTCTAATTATTTCGTCGTATCAAGAAACTTTATATTATACCAATTGAATATTTCGCTGAACATATTTTGGGAATGTAACTCGCTGCGTGACTCAGCTTCCATAATGCTTTAGATGAATACATAAAAAGGAGTCGGTCCTTTGGATTTTAAAAATGCGTAAGGGATAATCTTAAATATTTGACTTAAAAAGCAACACAACCACATGGGAAATAAACAATGAGAAGATTACGGAAATTTGAAATTAAAAAGAAAAGTTTGAAATATTTTTTGCTCGGTCAACAAAAAACTTCTAGATCCAGAAGAAGAATAAACAATTCCATTTTAGTGTGTTGATGTTAGTTCACCAGTCCCCATCGTTGCCTCATTTTCTGTCATTACGCAAGCGTTAGGCCACAGAAACCACCTCGAGATCTGCACGTTTGTCAAGAGAAAACATTTCCACGATTCATTTTCATGACATTAATCTCTCACCCACCAAGAATTGTTTAATCCTAATCATATTCAAAATAATTATATAATTTCCTCCTTGTCAGTGGCGATGGCGAACTTGGATCGCCATCGCCACCTCTGCGACGCTCTGCGAGATCCTCTCCTCGACCTCCTTCACGGCCTCAATCCCCGAGAACCGGTGGTCGATCAACGGCGTGCTGTTATGGTCGAGGTAGTACAGGACGATGACCATGGCCATGGACGCGGCGAACATCGGGATCGGACCGAAGAACCAGAACAACATAACGAGGGCAAAGTAGAGCGCCCTCAGCCCAACCGACCAGAAATCGCTCCCTCGGACGATGGCGAGCTCGGCGGCTTTAGTGACGGTGGCCGCGACGGAGGGATCGCAGCCGGGGATACTTATGAGGTAGTTGGCATGGACGTAGCTCCTCGATGACTGCACGAAGCAGGAGAAGGCGAGGAGAAAGCACACGAGGAGGCTCACATACTTGATGGATACCGTCGTCGGCCTCGTGTCGCCGTATATAAGCTCGCTCTGGAGGAACCCGTTCGAGGACGAGCTGCTGATCCACGCACCAATGAGGGAGCTGAGAGTGAGCGAGACAGAGGATAGGAAAGTCGCCGCGGACACGTTCGACGATACCACACCGAGGTAGCTGCCCACGTCCTTCCTCTCCACCTGCTGCCGAATAACAAAAAGCATACTAGTCCATAACGAACACTAGGATATCAATTGGCCGCGGTGAAGGTTTCACACCCGGTTTAGCGTTACCTGCATGATGGAGTGGACCCAGGCGCGCTTATCATGGTTCTCGAAACCCATGACGGTGGTGTGTGGAAGCCGGAGGTATCTGTAGAGGAGTACAAGGTGGTAGCCGAACATGAGGATCAATCCACATGGTACCAGGACAACATCGAGGTCCTGTTTCTCGAAACGTCCCATTTTTAGCGTTCCAATCGGATCGATCCGAGAAGGAATTCGGGGGATATGAAGATAAGGGAGAAGAATGGCGAAGGAGGAGGAGGAGAAGAAAAGTTTTCAAAGCAAAAGGGTGGGTTTAACTCCATTAATTACAATAAAAACAACTCAGATTTTGACTCAAATGAAAATTTGATCATGTTTTGTTTTCTTTCTTAATTATTAGTTTAATACGAAATTTTGTCTAATTATGTCATCTATTAGTTTGACCGTAAAGTGGGGGGCGGCTGATCTAATCCCACGCGAAGTCGTCGAACTCCACTTTTTCTTCCATTTAGAATTTTCAATTGTTCCGAACACGACTGATGGTAAGAGTTGTTCATGTAATAGAACTGTTTAAATGATCACCCCAATCGTCATCGTCTCTAGATTAATGCTTATTTAATTAAAAAAACGAATGACGTGTTAATTAACATGATTAAGGAAGATTAATTCTTAATTTAAAAAATCTATAAAACATCATTAATAATGTTTAATGTTTTTCTTTAGTAATTTATAAACCATCATTAATAATGTTTAATGAACCTTAAAGTTATTCGATATCTAATCGGGGAACGGTGGTAGCCGGGACTGGAACTATGTACTTGGGCCCGCGGCTCGTTACAAGTGGAGAAGAATAGTTCAGGGAGGCCCGCACCTCCCTTTTGTACCTTTGGTTTATCGGTTGGGCCGCATTGAGTGAGATGCTCCCACTGCAGTCCGTCGTGTGCTCGAACCTTGTACGCCATTCTTGAAGGGTCCTTGTACGCCCTGACCATTCATCACCTCGTGTAATGAGGATCCTGACCAAACTCGATTCCGTCGCCGTACGAAAAAGCAAAGCTCTTGAGAGCGAAGCGACGGCATCTCATTTCATGATTCCAGCCTCCGGTCCTTTCGGGCTCATGGATAGGAGTGTGCTTGTGCATTGCGACGTCACGACAAGCGGGAAAGAGGGTGGGGTCAGCATACTAAACATGGTAGAAGCATTTTTGAGTTAGCAAATGAGAAAAAGTTTCACCAAGTGGTTGCCTCGCCCCGAGGGGGTCCGACGAAAAAGAGGGACGTCGATGTATCCGTGAAGCCTTCCGTGAAGCCAATGGCCTTTGATGATATTCTTCTTTCGACTCGAGACCTTGGAAGCAAAGGAAGATGTGTTTTCTTTGGAGATGGGTGGAGAAGCTTTTTGTTTTTTCCTCTAAACTCTCTCATAAGGGTGTGTTGAGAAGACTCCTTCTACCCTCCAAGTGTTAAAAGTGTTATTATTCTTTTTGTTCTTTTTTCTCACCAAGAGGATGGTTTCTTCGGAAAGAGGCAAGCCTCGCTCAAGAGGAAAGAGCCGCTCCTATTCCTCCCGTAGGGCTTTGGGGAGAGGGGGATTAATTGCAAATCTTCCTAACTAAGGGAAAATCGTCGCTGTAGTTGAAGCTTTGTCCCGTGAGCGTTTAGTAATCTTGTCCTCTTCCTTTGGTACGTGAGGGTTGATCGATGGGTATTTTGGTTCTCTTCCTTGTGTTGAGAAGACCCCCTCTCTTTCGCCTCATGTACATTTATCAGAGGAATTGATAGGCATTTATGGGGAGGAAGGTGACTAGTCTTGTCGCCAATTAATGCTTGCTTACTCCTTTCTCCATTTTGCTTGGGGAAAGTCGTGGGTTTGTCTAATAGGTTATTTGCTTCCCCTTTCCCCATCGTCACAATCTTGGGATCAACAATCGGAAAAAAATGGGGAAGAATGTGCTCACTTTAGTAACAATCCTATGCCTGTTCTCAGCTTTCAGCACTTGTCTCGCCTTGCGAAGATCATCAGCGGCACGGATGTTTACTGCATGGACTTCGACAAGCAACCTGCTTTCAACAATCCTCTGTCGAAGAACCACACGATTCAAGTAATCTTCTTGGCGGTTTCTTGTCAATTTATATTGCCTGGAGGAGATCTTACGAGTTCCGAAGCCAATGGAAACCCGAAGATGAATCAAAACGTTACTATGTACGGATTTAACGGATGTCAAGATGGGATGGTTCCCATTCTGAGAAGCCCGAGAGGAAACCATCCCCGAAGCTTTGGCTAGGAATACGATGATGAATCGAGCGCAAACCTAGGCCCAGAAGTTCACGTAAGCCCCCTCGGTCATATTTTTTTCATGAACATGTGCTATGGGGATGGGACTTTGCTTACGTGTATGTTCGCTACTACGATGTTCAGCTTGCCACTGTTCATATGACTGGAGATGCCATTTTTGGAGGAAGAGCTTCCGTGGGCATTCATAGCCCGCGTTGTGAAGCGCAACCAAATGACAGGATCATTTATCCGATTAGTTGACAGTGACAGAGCGGACAACATACTCGCAGGATGGGCTGTATGTTGTCACTTAAGAATATCATGTTTTTTAGTAAGCGATCATATATGCATCAGTACATGAAAACCGATGTTGCGGTGGTGTTCGATAGGTATATCCAGTACCCTACGGAGATACACGCCCTCACGTCACGATCTACTGAAGCGTAAGTTTTGTTTACATTCTTCGATCGAAGTGACCTATTATCAGTCCACCAACATCACTATGTCTTGTGATGGTGCAGAGTCGGGCCAAAGGGGGAGGATGCTTCAACACGCTCTGCCCGGGATTCGTGCAAT
>CM042884.1:14859161-14884161 GCA_023653495.1 Melastoma candidum | reverse complement strand
ACATGGGCAAGTTGGCAGTGAAACCAAGTTCTGTACCCCTAGTTCCGAATCATAAGCTGGCACACGAAGAAAATGAAGAGGTTGTAGATGCAAGTGCGTACAGGCAGTTGATTAGGAGGCTAATATACTTGGGGATAACTCGTCTTGACTTGACATATGTTGTGCATACTCTGGCGCAATTTATGGACAAACCCAGTAAAAGACACTGGGATGCTGCGAAGTATGTGGTAAGATACTTGAAAGGTGCACCAGGGAAGGGAATTTTCTTTTCAAGTAGCTCAAGGCTTCAGCTGTAGGCATTCTCCGATAGTGATTGGGGAGGATGTGCGGAAACAAGGAAATCGACCACAGGGTACTGTGTATTTCTGGGTGATTCCTTGGTGAGTTGGAAGTCGAAGAAACAAACCACAGTGGCAAGGAGTTCTTCTAAGGTGGAGTACAGGGCTCTTGCAACAATTACGACGGAGGTAATGTGGTTAGTCGCTATGCTAAAAGATTTTGGTTTGTCTGCAAGCTTGCCAGTGCCGGTATATTGCGACAACAAGTCTGCGATTTACATAAGCAAGAATCCCGTGTTTCACGAGCGCACGAAACATCTGGAAATTGATCTCCATTTCGTACGAGAGAAGATGGAAAGCGGCGTAGTGAAGATAATGCATATGAAGACGACATTTCAGTTGGCAGACATGTTTACTAAGGCCCTGCATCCAAATAGATTAAATTTTCTGTTGGACAAGCTGGGAATGAGATATATCTACAATCCACAGCTTGAGGGGGAGTGTCAGCTGAGTGTCTCTGCTATGATGAGCTTGCTAACCCACAAAGAGTTGGAGTGGGCTGAAGAAATAGAAGACAAGGAGGAGACAGGGGCCGAATACATTCTGAGAGACAAAGAAGCCCAAGAAATAATAGGTCGAGAAGGATAATTATGTAATTGCATGAGAAGTTTGTTTTGTGTGTTGTCGTCGTAACAAACACTACAACAGACAACGTGTATATAACAGCATGCACAGAAATGGTAAAAAGATAAGACAGGAAATTTTCTTCTTCCTTCTTCCTCCTTCTGGGCAGAGGCTGGCCATCGTGCTTGAGGGTCTAGGCAGGCACCACAAGCTGTCAGGGTCAAATTTAAATGTGGACATTTTTTCATTGTTCTGATGTAGAAATAAGTACAATCTCGGTTTGGGCATGTGTCTGCAAGGGTGCAGAGGCAGTGCAGCCAGCTGCCCTCATTGAACTGTCGAAGAAGGTTAGATAACTATCAAAATTGCTATAGAGCTGTTATAACGGGAGTTTCATGGGGGTTTGACCTTCTGAGGAAAATCCCCTACTGTAGATCGTACGAGGAGTTAACATTTTATGCTATGTTACTTGTGAGAAATGTTGGAATTTGTGAGACTCAGCCTGTTAAAACCAATACAGGATGGTACCATAAGCCTGTCTGAGGTATTAAATCTACCTTTTTTTGATAGCAACTGTCAATATGTCCAGACAGGTTTTGGAATGGAGAGATATTGCGCAAATATATTCGCTATGCCTTGAACGAGAAGCAGTTCAACCCAGAATTGATTTCCAACTTGATACAATTGAGAAAAGCTTCTAGGCTTGAGGATTCTCAGATCGCTGATATTCTTAATGACATCTCCCGTCGCATCGTTCGAGACAAAGGTATATTGAGAAGTTCGTGTTTGGCTTTGGGGTTAGCTTTTGGGGACATTCTCATCGCTGTCATATCCGACTCCGGGACTTAATTCAAAGGCGATTTATCTTTTCCGGCCCAGTTGTCATGGATATGTCGGGCTACTCCGAGAAAGGCTTCAAGCGAAAGCTTGCTGTGCAGGCTTTATTTGGGAAAGTATTCTACTTGTCCGAGGTAATTAACTAAGCTTTTGATATCCCACGCATGCTATCCTCAGTTACTTCAAAATGGAGATTTCAATCATTAGTTAAGGCAGTTTTGCAGTTATCCTGTATTTTAGGAACTCGGGTAGTTTTCTTAGATAAGTGCTTGTTACATACAGTTATTAGAGTTCTCAGGACAAGATAGCTCTCTGATTGTCAAGGAAATATTCGGAGTTACGGAGTAAGTCATAAACTTGGATCTCTTATTTCCTTTAGAGGCTTTCCTTACCCTGAAAAAGAGAATGAATTTTGGGTTGTTTTTGTGGCTACATCAGCGAAGACGTAGACAAGCTTCGGTTACATACGCTTTCGGAGGCTGGGGACGTAGATATGCTCGAGAAGCTGGTCGATGACGATTCGGATCCGGAGGACTCTGGTGAAAGCTCGCCGCAGTCGATCCCAGCAGAGGATTAAACAGTCTAAAGACATCGGCCTCTTGGAAACCTCAGTTCGATCAACTTCTCCCCCTAAGAGAGCTTTCACAGAATAAAGATTTCGGCAGGATGGAGAATCTCCACCTTAGACCCTTTGCAGGGCCGGCTTTTGGAGCAGCAGAGTTTAGTCTTCCTTTCCTGTTTATTTTGCGTTAGTTCTTGTGTGTACCAATCTCAGGCCGGTGCTCATGCGCTTGCCCGAACTAAAGAATCTAACTAGTTTGGATTTTTACAAACTCAATCGAATGACTTTGGGACAAGTTTTGCAGATCTGTTGTGAGTTTAAGCTTTTGGGATCAAAACTAAAGACAGACAGTCTTCTGCGTTAAACATTTCGGAGAAAACTATGAAACAGACACAACCCTTTCCACCAAACCAGGGAAGAAAAAACACAAGTCCGGGAGGAGGAATCCATGCAAGAATTTCAACACAAATAACATCCCAAATCACCCCCGATTCCGACCAGATGGTGGAGGCAACGGAAATTCTCAGCATCATTTCCAGTCACTAAGTTTCTCCGGTACCTCCACTCAACTAAAATGCCAATTTGCTTTCGTTTCATTCATCCCAGCTAGCCGACGAAGGGAGGGGGCTGCTGCGACTGGGGAGGGGGCTGCTGCGGGGGAAGGGGCTGCTGTGGCGGGAGAGGGGGCTACTGCGAACTGGAGGGAGGGTGTAGGGAGGGAGTAGTCTGATTTGGGGGCGAATTAGGTGTAGTCTGATTTGGGGGTGGAATTAGGGTTTGGGTGTAGTCTGATTTGGGGGGTCAATTTGGAGAATTCGGAATTTAGGGATTTCGATTTCCGACGTGGCTCCACGTGGGTAGCACGTGTATGCCATGTCAGCTAATATCCGAAGTAAACGGTGGTTTAACGACGTCAAGGGACACGTCCTCCCCACGTCAGTTTCCGTCCGAGGGTCGAGTGGACGGAGGTCATATTTGAGATAACGGAGAAACGTAAGGCTAGCTGATGATATTATTGAAAGTTCTGGGTAAATCGAAAAAACGGGCCTAAATTCAAGGTAGAATTGATAATTTGGCCTTTTGAATATTAGCCTATATTTTACCTTAAAAATATATTTTGAATTTTATATAAGTCAAATTTATCAGTAAGATCGAGTGTTACTTTTTATCGACCCACGAAATTCAAAACCAAAACTATGTAATCTTCTCATCAGCAACAGCCGATGGGTATGCAGAGCACCATTCACAACATAAGGCTTCCAAAAAAAAAAAAAACCCGCAAGAATGGATTCGGCTGTATCATGGCCTTTAAACATCTATCTTGTTTTAACAGTCGCTGCAGGCTCTCGCCATTGGCACGAAGGTCGGTCTTGTAACCCTCTCATGTGTACCTCACTCCTTCACCCTCGACCACCTCGCCGATGCAATACGCAGGTGTGTCGGGGTCTTGGAGTATCCGGCGGGATGCTTCTGGGCTTACCACGAGAACCATCCCAATGCCCATGTTGAAAGTCCGCCTCATCTCGGCATCTTCTATGTTCCCAACCTAAAGAGATAGATATAAGAAACGTCTTCCATCATATAAAGAATGATTCAACACAGCACGAGTATTGGGCGGATCGCTAAGAGATTATCAACCTTCTGAATCCAGCTGAATAAAGGGGGAATGGGCCATGAATCCTTGAATATGGCCGCACCTAATCCCTTTGGAAACACGCGAGGAATGTTATCAGTGAACCCACCACCTGTAATGTGGGCAATTCCTTTCACCCCTCCCTTCGCGATGATTTCGAGAACCTGAAATTTCATTGACCCGTTTAAACATCAAAGACAACTTAATCAGGTCAGATCGAAATTGTAGCTAAGAGAGCAAGCAAAAGCCCACCTGTTTTACATAAATAATGGTAGGAGCCATTAGAGCCTCACCCAAAGTTACAGCTCCGCCTGGCAATTGGTCCTTCAATGAAAGGCTGCTGCGTGCTAAAACCCTGAGGAAAGCGTAGTCGATAACTCAGGGCGTCGAATTCATATAAACTGATGGCATTTCTTGACAAGATAATGATGGTTTCTCATAAACTGTACCAACCTCCTGACCAGAGAAAAGCCATTCGAATGCACCCCACTAGAAGGCAAGCCGATGAGTACATCTCCCGGGGCTATGCTTTTTCCATCTATGACTGAATCTTTCTTGACTATGCCTACCGCAAAACCACTAATGTCGTATTCACCTTTCGAATAGAAATCAGGCATCTCTGCGGTCTAAAAAGCAGATCCAATTAGCTGATAAAATAGACCAAGCAGGTCGTAACACCCAAACATAACAAATTACAAATCAAGCATTTCCTCCTTCAGAAAATATAAGCAATCCTTCACATGAACATCGTTTTAGTCCAGGTAAATCAGTAATAGCAACAGCCAAGAGGAATAAAACACGCTACAGGACACGTCGAGAATACAATATCTCCAAGAGGAATTAAGATTAAATTAAAAGAACATAGTATACCTCTCCTCCTAAAAGGGCGCAATCAGCTTGCTTGCAGCCATCGACAATGCCTTTAATGACCTGCAAAGAACTACCTTGATCAACCAAAAAGTTTGACAACAGCACAAGATCATCATTTGGGAGCCACATACTATGGATGCCCGTTATTACCTTTTCTGCAAGATCTACATTAAGGATGCTGGTTGCAAAGTAATCCAGGAAAAACAAAGGCTTCGCTCCTGAAGTGACAATGTCGTTCACACTCATAGCGACCTGGAAAAAGAAGGAGAAGAAGAACAGTTAGACACCTGTCAATGCATCATGATAAGCATTCCAACCTGTATGATTCATACCAGATCAATCCCGATAGTGTCATGAATCCCAGTCTCAAAAGCAAGTTTCAACTTAGTTCCTACACCGTCTGTTCCAGCTACAAGGTATGAGTCCCCTGTTCATGTAAATTTGGCACGTTATTGAATACCAGCAAATAAAATGCCTAGTCTGCCAACTACATTATAGCTTATCATTTCACATTAAAAATCTTTATTAAGTCGCAAGACAAATAAGCTGGCTCATAAAAGAACCGAAAGGAAGATAATACCAGGTAGGCTCCCAATTTTGCAGACGATCAAATTTCAATACTTCAAACTTTATTAGTGTCGAAAGGAAAAGTGATAGTAGGAAGAAGCAACTATACAGTGACCAACAACGTCAAGTTGAGGTTGAAGAACAACTTTTCAAGGAATCCATACCGAGAGGAAAAAGCCCTCCGAAGCCTCCAATACCAGGAGCCATCTTCGCAATCCTTTTGACAAGCTCAGACCCGGCATCTATGTCAACCCCGGCCTCTTTATACGTTAGACTATCGGTCGTTTCTGCTTGTACGGCCAACTTTCTAGGGTACCTCTGGGAGGGATGCTGCGACAGCGTGTGTCGCAAGTCCACTCGACTATACAGAGACGACAAGGACCATTTGCAAGGGAATCCGACTGAAAGCTTGCATCGACATATTGTAGAAGTGCTGGACTTGTGAATGGGAGGACTGATTGAGAGGAGCTTAGGATCTGTTCCAATGCTCGTGGCCATGCTGAAAAATCAAATAAGATCGATAAACGATTCTTCTTTAGAAAAAAGGAAAAGAAAAAAAAACACATATGCGTGTGCATCAATAGATTCTTCCTTCCACTTCTCAAGTAATTACAGAGATCATGTAACCACAATAATTGTCACTCTGACCAAAGACTCTTAAAAAAAACTACAAGCAAAACAACAGCAACTTCCCCAGCCGCAAATCCAACCACAGAAGCTCCGAAAATCCCCATAACAGTCAAGAGCATCAACCCTAGACGACCTTGAAATTCCCTCTCCCCTCGAAAATCTACCAGAAATCGGCAATCAAGCGAATTCTCCCCCTCCCCCGGGCCCTCCTCCTAGCGACAATCCCAAATCCGACACGGAAAGATTATCCGAAAAGCAGAGGTGAGAGATGCAACCGGACTTACATTGGATTGAGTAGAGGAAGGCGTTGCGTTGGGGGGCAAAGGAGAGTAATTGGGTCTGGGATCGGCTTTCTGCGGGACGAAATAAACCCTTGTGTTTTTTTTTTGGGTGGGGGGTTTAAGGGGTGGCGGTTCGGTGGGTGCGGGACTCTCTTTAACAAAGTTTTGCAATTAATTTTTATAAAAATATTTAATTACACAAAAAGGAGAAAGAAAAGGTAAAGGAGGAGTTTATGGAAAGTGATTTTTTGGATTTTTTTCATTTTTAAGTAGATAACGACAAAAAAGAAAAAGGCCATGAATAAAAATATAATCAACAAATTATGATTAAACACAATGTGGACGTGGCTATTTTACTGGAGAATAAACTTATACTTATAATCAAATATTTTATCTTAAGATAGAGGTGTGGCCCCGACTTCGAATTTTCTTCATTTGTTTTATTTGTCTAGATATATTCATTTGAATGTGTTGAACATAATGGTTTCGGTTTCAACTCATATGGAAGTTAATATTTATTTCCATTTACAGAAGGTTGCGGATCAGATTCAGCCACAACCTTTTGTAGCGCAGTATACATGGGAATTATATCATATCTTAATCCTAATTGATATGATTTGATTACCTAAACGTATATATGCATGGGAGTGACGTTTTTGTTAATTATTTATTTTATTTTTATCTGATTACTCTGCTTCTATTTTTGTAGAAGGCTGATCGTGAAGATTACCTTCCACCTTTTACTTAGACTATACTTGTATAAATAGAGATAGGCAGCCACGTTTCTCTAGTGACTAAGATCAATCTTTGTGTATTATTTTCCTGAGAGCTTGAGTTGTGAGCATATATTCTTTCATTCGTTTTTGAGTTAGTCACACGAGGAGCGTTAGCTGCGGAAGGCTGCATCGTTGGTGAAATTTTCTTAGAGAGTGACTCGGGGGCCACGAGGGACTCGGTTGGAAGCTGCAGGAGACGTTGGGGGGAAGCGCAGCTGGAGGCTGTGTGGCCAACGTGCAGTGGGTTTTGTGTTTGATTAGTCGTAGTCTCGAGGGATCGTGCAAGGGAAGTCGCAACTGGGTTTTGTGCAGGTGGAGACGCTGTTAGAGTAAAAAATCTCGGAGGAAGTCACAACAGATCGCTGTGCAGGAGAGGACACCGCAAATCAGAAAGTGAATTCGTGAAAGTTTCTACTTACACTTCGGGCAAGGAAATCTGGTATAAGCTTGTCGCCATGTACGTTGGGATAGACCCGATAATAGAAACTAAGGTGAATTTCTTAATTCATCAATACAAAAATTTTACTGTGAAGACCGATAAATCTGTAGAACAGATGTTCCAGAGACTCAACCTCCTCTCGTTCGGATTCCCCTTAGTCCCGCCCCCACTCGCTCAAGTGTTTGCTCACGTACTCTCGTGTATCGCTCACGCTCGCACTCAAGGACACTCGCAAGGACAAGGACTCGCTATCAAGAACACAATGAACACAAGGATATGGCCAAGACACAGATAGTATTTTCAAACTCAATCTTTACAATGTGTCTTGCCCACAACCCTTACATCTCTTATTTATAGAGGTCATGGGGCATGGATGTTATCTACATTTGTACATCATGCAACCAGCAAGAGTATATCAAGGGTCGCCCACTCTAAGCAACCTAAGGGTCGTTTGCTTCCACCTGATCCATCAGAGGAAGCTCCAGGGTCGCTGCGCTAGAGGAAGCTCGAGAGTCGCCTGCTGTAGCGTCAGAAGAAGTTCCAGAGTCGCCTGCCGCAGTGACAGAGGAAGTTCCAGAGTCGCCTGGCGCACCCTCCTGGTCATGTCAGACCTGCCCCGGCATGCGTATGACCCAAGTAAGTGACAATATAGCTTCCCTTTGTCGTCAATGACCAGTTTGCTCGTGCCTCCCTCACGAGCCATGTCTAAGGAACCGTCCTGGGCGTGCCTTGCCTAGCACCCGTCCATGGACGCTTACAAACCTCCCCCACCAGAGGAAGTCGATGCCCTTGTCGATGCCTTGATGAGGTACGCTTGTAGCTCATCCTCGAACTGCCACAGGGTGTTTGCCTTCTCCCAAGTGGCCTCTGCCGCCTCCTTGCCCTTCCATTGGACAAGGTACTCCGTTCTACGCTTCTTCTTGCTTTGCTCCAAGACGCGATGATCTAGAATGCGCTCCACCTGAAGCTCATGCAGTACCCGCACAGTCGGAGGTGCCTGTTTTGCTTGGACTCTCCCTTCGGTACGATCATCATCATGGAATGGCTTCAAGAAGCTCACGTAGAACGTCGGATGAATCTTCATCCTCTCAGGCAGCTTTAACCTGTAGGCCACCGCACCCACACATTTGACAACTTCAAAGGGACCGTCGTACCTTTGAACCAACCCACGATGGACCCGCTTGCTATTAAGGTCCCTTCTTCCGCTTGCCCTAACCCAAGAAAATAGTGTTGCTCCATCGGCCATCGGCAAGTCAGGAAGAGGAAGATCCAAATCACTAACTTTGTCTTGTGTTTTGCAGATCTCGTCGAGTAACGATACTGGAATAGAGATTGCGCTAAAGACTTGATAATCGGGTTATTATACAGGACTCAGTTTTTCGCACTTTTCGTGTCCTAAATTCGATTACGGTGATCCTAAATTAGATGAAATTATATTATATGTAGTACTTTTTTGTGTAGGCGTAATTCTGGACCGTTCAAGGATTGATCCTGAGTAGTTCCATTCGAAACAAAAAGAAAGCAATTGTCGGGAATCGACAACGTGTAATCCTTTTCGCCTGGGGTCGCCGGTAAAAAGGAGCCTTAATCCGTTGAAATAATATTTGTCACGGTAAGCGTGTGAACTTCTTCCCCAGATAAAACCTGGAGCTGATGCCATTAGTCGTTGCTTTAAGACAGCGACACGGACCGACCAAATTTGACAGTTTAATCGTTATCCGCCTCAGTGGGTCTTATCCGCACTTTTGTTTCCCCAGAAATTTGTCATTAAAAAAATCACCAACTAAAGCTTAACTTTATGCCCCCTTGATGCTAGGAATTAAGTAATTTGTATTTGGTAATGTGATGTGGAGTGTTCCCCCCACTGGGGATTTTTGGGGGAATTACCATGACATACCTAAAGATGAACCACATTAACCCACGTGATTAATCGGGAGTAATAAAAAAAAAAAGTTAAAAGTGGCAGGGATATTGATTGTATTCCGTTTGTCAAGCACGACCTTAAGATGTTAATGTTGTTAGATGTGAGATGTGTGGCCCTTGATTTTTTACTTGGAGGGAAGACCCCAAGCTTTTTTTTTTTTTTTGGCTTTTTCAACACTTTACTTTGAACTCGTACGGTCTGAGAGGATGTAGGTTAGGACAAACTTCTCGAACTTTGTTACTCTGTGTCGCAAAAATATTTTCAAATATCGTGCAAGTTTATAAATTCTTGAAATGTCGTCTTGATATAGTTAATTGAAGTAGCGATCTTTTTTTTATAAAGAAAATCGCTATCTCAAGTAGTGATTTGAGTTGTCGAGAATAAAATCGATATTTCGAGTAGCGATTTCATGGTAGTTGATCACATGTTCTGAAGTCGATACTTGAAATAACGATTTCGTACATTATGGATAAAATTGCCACCTGCAGTAACGACATAAATAATTCTATATTAAGTTATTATTTGAAGTAACGACATATAGGGAAAAGCCGCTACTTCATGTAACGACTTCAGTCGGAAAAAACCATTCGATCCAAAGTCATTACTCCAAGTTGCTATGTCCTTAAAGAAAGTCGTTACTTGAAGAAACGCCTTTCTTTTTTATAACACGTGCCGAACTCCCCTTTTCATTTTGTGACCAGCCTCTCGACAAAATACTCTCCCTCTCGACCCCTATGTCCAGCCGCTGGTCTTCCTATCGCGATCCCTTCCTCGCTAGTCCTCCCATCTCCGCTAGTCCTCCCTCTCTAGATTCTGTCCTATGACCGACAATATGTTCTTCTCATCTCTGCAAGTCTTTCCCCTTCTCGATGTTGATCCTCCATATCAAGCGTGTCCTCTCACGATCGAGACTAAGAGAGAAATTAGGGTTTTTTGCAATTTGGATTAATTAGCGTCTCAATTTAGCGTTTGAAATAGTTAGTTTGTGCGATTGGGAAATTAAGTTAATTTTGCATTTTGGGGATTATGTTGGTAACTATGTTTGTTTACTTTAATTAATGTTAATAATTCAAATTACCTTTTAGTATTATAAATGTTAATTAAGATTAGTATTATATGATATTTTGTAAATACTTATAAATTTTTTATTTCGAAATTACAAGTTTAGAAGTATTGAAATTTTCGTTGAATTCATGGTACGTATTTCTAGACTTGTTGATATTTAAAATGGTCATGTGATTCAAGGTCAGGATAGTATAAATTAATATCGAGATCTGACTAAGAGGATTAAATTAGATGTGAATGCCTTTTATGTTGATCTCGAAGAAGTTGCGAACAACGAAATGGAATGAGGGGAAGAAATTAGAGATTTGTTACAAATATCATGTGTCCTCCCATGATAGTACTGGAGTTAACTAGGTGCTCGTGCCGGTAGAAAAAGACGGTTATGTAAAACTGCTAATTGAGTTCGCACTTGCAGACTTAAGAAATATCCAGGAAATATATGCTAGTCGTGAGTGTGTCTTAGGAAGACATAAGGAATTGCATCTTAGTCAGGTGAGGTTTGAAGATGGAGATTTTGAGAAAGATTTTGAGAATGCCCTGTATGTCATGATGGTGTTGGCCTGGTGTTGTGCTTGACAAGGGGAATGAGGGTTTTATATTACGATCATTAATGCAATTTGATGATGAAATTCATATGGATGAGGAGATGTTTAATGATGCTCATGTTCATGCGGAAGTAAGTACCGATGATGATGATGATGAAGAAGAAGAAGAAGAAGGGTGTAGTCGTAGAGTAGAGAAGCACTTCTCTTCTATGTTGAGAACCCAAGCGATGGAAAGATAATGTTCGATGAGTACGAAGATGATCCAATGGTGGATGAGTTAAAGAATATTAGTGTATTGTTGACAAAGAGAGTTATGATTCATGGAGTTGGTTTCTGAAATGTTTTAAGCGATACATTGTTGGTGATTGAACCGAGAAAATTTGTTTGATTTTGGATCGACAATTTGGAATTTAAGTCACGATTGAGGATTATGAGGTTGGATGGACACGGCCATTTGCTCAATGGAGATTTGTATTCATCATGTCGCAAGTGACTTCAAATCTCGTTATAAGAATCTTATCTACAAAAGGAAGGTGCTCGTAAAACTATGAAGCCAAAGTTTAAGCGCGTACTCCAACGTTTGTTGTAGTCTGTTCTCGAAGTTGGTTAATTTTTTCACGAGATCCAGAGCATGGGCACCAAGTCAGGATGGGTTTCGTCGATTCAGTGTCATGTTGTCGTTATACGCGGGGCGATGAATTTACCTGTTTTGGTTTTGGTTTTAAAAACGTTTTATAATTGCATCTCATATTAGATCAATGAAGTGATGAAGCATTGTTGCAATTAATGCTAAGGAGCAATTTACTCGTATATGCATGGACCGTGTTACAAGGAATACAAAATACAGTTTAAGTGTTTCCAGATTCTAATGATGGATATGGATGGAGGTCATTTTGTCGTTGCAATGCAAGAAATTTATCCAACGAATGAAGTATTCATGAATAGGGGAGCTTGCACTTGCAAGAAATTGCAAATCTACCACATTACTTATTCTCATGCATTGGCTTGTTTTGCATATGTTCATGTTGATAGCAGCACAAAATTTAGTAAATTATATGGTTGGAATAATCAAAAGTCCATATAATCCGCGAAGTGATCTTCTTTTTTATTGTCGGGAAGATTTACACGTATATCGGTTTCCAAAGGTCATTTCGGACCATAATTTCTTTTGAAGCAAGGGAAGGCCACAGTCATCCCGCATACACAACGAGAGAACATCAAGGAAAGTAACAAGTCAACTATTGACATCTTTCGGAAGGAAGGTAATAAAAGACAACGTTGTCCATAGAAATGAAGTCATGTTTGTCGAATTAACCTTTTTACTTAATTTTGTAGTTATGTTTTTTAATTTGCATAACTACTTTGTATTCATATTATATATCACAGGTGATGTTTCCTAATTCGGGATATGATGATGTGTTTCATAGTCAGAATGACCATCACTCCTCTCAGGTTTGGGAAGAAGGATAATCTTCGGTAATATTCGATTATGTTGTTTATGATAACCTAATCTATCACCACGTTAGGCAGGATTTTACGGTGTTGCGAAGATACCATACATGCAGTTAGATTGACACTTATATTAGAGCCTGTGGAGAGATGGTGCCAGGTGACACACATTTCCACATGGCAAATGAAAATATGACTATTACACTTGAGGATTTTCATATTCTCCTTGGCATACCAATTGATGGTGACACAATTATCAGGAGTACAAATTTTCCCTTTTCAAATTTGTGTTGTAACATGCTTGGATTTGTCCCTAGAAGAAATAACGTTAAGGTTGGCAGAGTGAAGATCAAATGGTTAGAACAATTGTTCGATCATTATAAGCAATTGCAGATGTATATCCGTGCTTATCTCATCCACCCGATAAGAGGTACGTTGTTTACAAACAAATCGGATAGCCTAGTACATCTAATATGGTTGCCATTTATTGTTGATTGTGAGTGTGACGCGAGATATAGTTGGGGATTTTACATGTTTAGCGTGGTTATATCACAATCGTGTTTCGCATAAGAAGCTCTTACTTTGCTAAAAATTTCAGCATATTTTCCCCCTTAGGCGTAGAACAGAGTATGCGGTAGATATGCGTATGGCTTATAAGTGAGGGTTGAGTTTGATGTGTAAAATGTCCCTATGTATGTATTGTCAGTTTATCATGACGCCTTGGACAAACAGATACCAGAGCATGTATCTTTTTCTCAATTCAATCTTATTCATACAACTTTTTTGTAAATTACTTACAATGAATGACCAAAACTTATTTACATGTAGTTGGACATTCATATTCCGCATTTTGTTCAAGGCTACCAGAGTATTTCACTATCGGACATGAGTGTTAGCAAATTTGCGCCTCTAATTTACTTTTACATTGTTGAGTGGTACCTTCCAAATAGGGTGCTCTGTAAATTTGGAGATCGACAGATACTTTCGAGATATTGTAAGAAGATGAGAAGCGCTACACGATTGATTGCAGGGAAATAATACGGAATACATGTTCATAGTGCTTACGTAGAAATACGAGATACGCATATGAATAGCATCACCCATTAGATGCTAGAGAGGATTCAAATTCCAACAATTATCATCACTCCAAGTACATTAGGTGGTACTTAGGACATAGCAGACAATGCATATCACACACGAGCATTATGTTGGGAATATTGGTGAAGGTTATGTCTTTCTATATCATAATTAACATAGAATTTTATAGCGTAAAATCTTCCGGGTATCCCAGTTACAGCGTAGAGGAGGAACGTCAAAGAATTATCTGGTATCGTACAATTATCACACGATGGGAAAGAACTGCTAAGCAAATCTACACAACTGCACTTATACAGTCAAAACAAAGGAGCAGAGGATCAGAAAAAGAAGATCACCTGAAGGAGGAACCGGATGGACAGAATGAGGTACAATTGGAAGAGGAATTTCAATAAGAGAAGAGCCCCAACAAAAGAGGAACATTTAGTAGTGGAAGACAACGAGGACGGCCCCATGAGTATTGATGTTTCACATTACACTTCGGATGTTGGTGCATTGTCATCGCATGTGACTCCTCCCGCACCACAGAAGTTGCATCGATAAGCTCCCTATGTTGAACTCGATGATTTTACAACTGACGAGGCTAACAACAAATCTTCTTACATTCGAGGTACTTCCACTTTTAGTATTGATACAACCTTATAGGCGGAAGGCCAGGACGCTGGCAGAAAAAGGAATGAAGATTGAAGGCGGTCCTCTTGTTATCTCTTACTTATCCAACTGTGATTCAAACTTGTGTTAAAGAATTTCATGATAGTGGATAACCCTCTTGCTACTTAATTCGGTGACTTTCTCTTAAAAAAAAGTTGTGAAGAAATTTGTTATTTATAATAGCAACTTCGGATAGAAAGTTTAAGACGGACAAAATCGTTACTTGAAGTAGCGATTTAATGTCATTAGATAAACTCACATGGCGATTTTAGAAGAAAAATTACTACTTGGGAATTGATAAAGAAATGCGGAAAACGGTACAAGAAGAGAGAAAGCACTAAACTTCCCACCGCATCATTCGTGACGCCCTTTTCTTTCCTTCTCCTTTCTTGTTTTGGGAGAGTGGTCCAAATATTCCCCACTCCCCAACCCCACAAAGCAATAAAAGATAATAAAAACCTAATGTGGAGGACAATAAGCTCATTGCCAAAGCACGACCATAAAATTTATCAAAAGCTGTTCAGAGATTTTTATTTGAATCACTTATGTCAACAATAAACGGGTCATCTTGTCATTCTTGTGCCACATGAAAGATAACTTTCATACCAAACACGCGGCCACGAGCCAGATAGCAGACGGTGGTCTGAGTCTCCGAAATCCGCTCCCCCCAATCAAACAACAACGCCAGAACTTAGGTGGATTAGTAGTAAACAAGATTGATATTAATCTTAACACCAGTTTTCATCTCAAATAGTAAGATGGAGTCAGTGGATCGAATAAAAAATCTTTGCATGCGTGTGATTATGCTGGTAGGAAATTTCGTCTGCTGATTCGTATGTCTGTCTGTCTAAGTCATGATATTTTTGTTATTCTAACATAGGACGGACGTATCCACAAAGCACACACATACCTCTTCATTCACGACAACACCCCCGTCCTTTTCTTAACTGCCCCTTCTACTTTCCCGGTAATAACATCCTCCCCCCCTCCTCACCACAACACGCACACTCTCCTTGCTCTTGCCGGTTTTAAAAGGAGCAAGCTTTTCTTCCGTAGTCAACCTCTTCCGATTCTTCCCGACCACACCCAGTTCGCCAAACCATGTTGCGGGTTTTCGGCAGCGGGGGAGATGGAGGCAGAAAGAGCACGATCATGGAGATGAGGCCCCTGCTACACCTTCTGTTCCCCCTCTGCATCCACTGGCTCGCCGAGGAGATGACAGTCTCCGTCCTCGTAGACGTTGTCACCCGCGCGCTCTGCACCGGCGGCACCACCTGCAGCCAGGTCATCTACATCAACGGACTCGAGCAGACGGTACGGAAACGGATCAAACATAACTTCCCTACTTACAGCTCGAAAGTTGCCCGTTTTATGAAATGATCATTCCTTCAGATTTAAGAAATTATATTTTACACCCCGTCTAATGAAAGGTTTTTGGTTATTTCTGGAATTGCGTTTCTGGGTTTCTTATTATCATTGATTGCTTCGTAGTGGTCGTCCTGAGAAAATGTGGTTGAGACAGAATTCTTCAGTGATAATGATTTTCTTCTGTGATTGGTTGGTCCACTTTCTTTTCTTTTTTTTTTAATCTTTTTGGTTGGCCCCGGTTGAAGGATGCAAAGACAAAAGAGGTGTGATTATATTGACTAGTAGGCCAAAAATAATATCTTCAGTTTGCAGTTCATTCATTCCCTCTCATTTCACAGTTCACCTCTCCCCATCACATGCGACGTTCCGTTTGGAATCTCATTGCTTTTTCTTTGTTTGGTTCCTTGCTTGTTTGCTTGCTGGGGTGTGGGGTTTACATGCTAGTTTTCCGTTTGCTGTAAAAAATTCTTGCTACAGTTGAGAACTGTTGTGGTTCTTGATTGAAGTCCCTCTTAGCTGTGGATGGGAAGATTCCCCAGTTGTAGCTGGATCATCTAGTTGAATATATAATTGGTGGTATTTGGTTTCCCCCTGCTTGGGGTATGTTCGGAGTTATTTAATAAATGGACTGTGCAATCTTCAGTCAAGTCAGGTGTATGTTATTACTTAATCAACTCGTTCCGGATGGGCCAATGGAGAAACTGGTTTGCATAGTGTGTGCTGAGCAGAACAGCATTGCTTCACCTTATGTTGTAGTTAGAGCCAAAAAGTCACGACCTTTGATTGGGATTGAGAATCAGAACACAGGAGGGCTACATCGAAATGATCTGGTTTTACACTTTGTAAGTTTGATTTTATCCTTTTTAGGACGAGTTAAATAGTAAGTTAACAAAAGTAACAGGGTTGAAAGTGCCACTTACCGAGTAAAGCTGCCTATGAATAGACGAGAAGATTATACTTACCTCTTCCCATGATTCTGGTTTCATTCTAGATTGTTGGGGTTTTCAAGATGTTTGTGCTACCAATCTTGGGCCAGCTTGCTGATGAATATGGGCGTAAGATGATGCTGCTTGTTACTACATCAACTTCAATGTTCCCCTTCGGTTAGTGTCGTTCAATTTTATGAGCTTCTATGCTTGCAATGTATCTTAAGATTTTGAGTCCATGTTTAGAATGAATCGAGAGTAGTCGCCATAATCATTAAATGATAGATGTTCGATTGATTTTTTATCTGCAAGACTGATAAATTTTATCATCATTTTGTTTCAGCTGTGCTTGCCTTGAATCAATCCAAGGAAGCTGTGTATACATTTTACGTACTCCGTACTATATCATATATTCTCAGCCAAGGGAGTGTCCTATACATAGCCGTTGCATATGCAGTAAGTGACCACAACTATCTAGAAAGGAAAAAATGAACAAGCAGAAATATGCGACTTTACATACGAGGAACTTTTACCAATCGCCTCTTTCTGTTGAGCAGGCAGACGTTGTTGATACTAGAAAGAGGTCGATTGCGTTTGCATGGATCACAGGATTTCTTTCTGCATCTCATGTTATGGGGAACGTGTTTGCTCGTTTCCTTCCCGAGAAGTACATATTCAGCGTAAGCATCTAAGACTCGGCATGTACGGATTAGATGGTTATTTGAACTGAGGATATTTCTGATGAAGTATTCTCGTGGCAGGTTTCCGTTTGCCTTTTGGTCTTTGCATCTTTGTATATGCTACTGTTTTTAGGTGAAACGGTCAAATACCAACCGTCCCAAGATGAACAGATAACATTATGGGGTAAGATAGGCAGGACCATCCGGAAACGGTATATGTCCATGAAAGAATCTGGCCACATAGTTATGAAAAGGTACCTTAGAGACATTGTAGATATAACCTCAACATCATGTTGTGTTTAGTTGCTTCTAACAAGTGCTGAATCATTTTTCAGTCCAACACTAAAGGGGATTTCTATTGTTGCCTTCTTCTACAAGCTGGGAATGATCGGCATTGGCAATGTGTTGTTCGTGAGTTTCTACATAGTCTGAAAATATATGTGTGTTTGTGATAGAATTGATCATTGGATTTGATTGTGTTTATATTGGGATGCCGTGTGTTTTTGGCTGTTTCCGGCAAAAGCAGAAGTGATGGTTGATTGGTTGTTGTGCAGTACTACCTCAAGGCAGTTTTTGGTTTCAGTAAGAATCAATTTTCCGAAATCCTCATAGTGGTGGAAGCAGGTGCAATAGTTTCACAGGTACGTCGTGGCATTCTAGATTCTTAAATTTACTCTGAACCTTACCTAGACCTACCCCGCAGACCAGGCAAATGAAAAGCGTATTCGTTAATATTCTGTGTGAAGGACGATGTGGAACAAAAATGGTCACGAGTGTTTCTTATTTTTCTTCTTAACAGATGTTGGTGCTTCCCGTAGCTATTGCTTTGGTGGGAGAGAAAATGGTACTCTCTGTTGCTTTATTCTCAGCCGTAGCTTATGTAAGTATTATCGGCCAATTTGATTTCTTCTAAGTGCAACATGAACAACCTTGAATTGATCAGTTTCCTGCTGTGTTTTTTGTTGCAGGCGACACTGTATGGTTTAGCATGGGCATCATGGGTATGAGTACGAAATCCGTGCTTGATTTCTGTCGCTAGATGCATCAATTGCTTCATGAAATCTGTTCAGTTCGACTTTGGTTGAGAACCACTAACGTCTTCTTCATGTTGCTTCACAGGTACCATATGTCAGCGCATCTTTCGGGGTTGTGAATATACTCATTGCTCCCGCTGTACGTGGAAAATAATCCTTAGTTCCATTCGATTTTCTCATTTCACATATTATTTTCCCTTTCTGATGCTCGTCGAATGTGATTCCGGTGACCTTTTTCTTATAATCAAGACATTCTCTATCGTCTCAAAAGCATCAAGCTCGGAACACCAGGTGAGAATTCTTTCTTTGTTGTTCCTGATTATTGTTATTGTGGCCTGTCATGGGTTTCAGAGATGAAGTTTCATTTGTTCTTCCTCGATTTCTCAAATTTCCAGGGCAAGGCGCAAGGACTTATTGCCGGTGTTGAAGCCTTAGCGAGTTTCCTGTCGCCTCTTTTCATAAGTCCTTTAACAAGTAACTTACTCTTCCTTCTGCCTGGAGCTAACTCTTTTGGATTGAATCTGGAGTCAAAATTACTCTACCGTAGTCTAATCGGTACATAGAAATCTCGCCTCATACTCATTGTACTGATGAAAGCCCGTCATTGTCATCAGCCCTGTTCCTGTCCAGTCATGCTCCCTTTAACTGCAAGGGCTTCAGTATCCTCGTCGGCGCTTCCTGCATGGTGATCGGCCTTTTCTTGTTCTGTCCTTCCTTTCTCTTTTTCACATAACGACACTATTGGTAGACACTGACTCAACCTCTTCCTGTAACAGTTTATTGGTTTCGTCTTCGCCTGTTTCCTCAAGATAGACTCTGCTTCCGCCAAGAAGACGGATGTCGAAACTGCAGAAGATCAAGAATCACCACTCCTAGAAAACAGCGGCGGCAGCTGCAGCCGAGAACTTTGACCTATGTCTAGCCGTAAAGTAAGAAACGTTAATTACATTATGCAGGTTGGCAATCATACATTGCTCATAAAGATTTGGAAATGCGCAGTAGTTTTGCCACTCAGATCCCATCGTCGATTGACTCCTTGTGATTATTGTATCTGTCAAGATAAGGAAGTGAAAGAAGAGCAGAAGACTAATTAAGTTTCTATGCTAAGTTGGTGTAAAGTGTAAGATCGTACGAATGTATAAAAGACAGTTTTAGTGAGTTATAACAGAATAACAGGTTTTACCTCAACTCTGTTTTCTTCTGGTTTCCTTCTCCTCTTCTTTTCTGGTTGATCGAAGGGATGCGTTGATCTTGAGATGGTATCAGAGCGACAAACGTTTGCCACTGTAGTCGCCGAAAATCAAAGAAGACAATCTGCAGAAGAGAGTCAAGTCGTCATGTCTCACCATCAAGCTGCTATGAACAGAACGCAGGTAATTGCAATTGCAGAAGATCCGACATTGCCATTTCATATACAGCGATCAGATAATTTGAGCACGGTAACTATTCATCCACTTCTCAATGGATCCAATTACAACACCTGGAGCAGGGCATTCGAAATGGCCCATGTGTTTAGAAATAAATTAGGGTTCGTAGACGGTAGTATATGTGAACCAAGGGAAGGGGATGAACTGAGGGCTACTTGGAAGAGGTGTAATACCCTTGTAGTTGCGTGGATCATAAGGTCGGTGACTAAGTCTATTGCTAGTAACATTTTTTCATGAATTCGGCGAGAGTCATATGGCAATTGTTGAAAAGGAGATACTCAAAGCCGGATAAGTAAAAGATTAATAGATTGCAAATGATGTTAATGACTGTAGTGCAAGGAACAAGAAGTGTTAATGCTTACTGCACAGAGATGAATGGGATCTGGGAAGAGTTAAAGAATGCGCGGCCATTGCCCTATTGCAGATGCGGGAAGTGCAATGAAGTGTGTTTTCAAGTGTTTGCAGAAAGCATGACAGAAGATTGTATATTCAGGTTTCTCCATGGGCTGAATGATGAATATGACACCTTGAAGAGCAGAATTCTGGCTATAAAACCATTCCCAAGCCTAGATGAGGTCTATAACATGGGCATACAAGAAGAATCATATATAAGTGAAAGAGATGTGAAACAGGAACGGTCTGTGTTCAAGCCAGAATCTATGGCTTTTGTTACTCCTTCAGCAGTGCATTTTGATTCCAGGAAGAAGCCAATTAGGAAAGTTGAGTGGATATGTGAATATTGTGGGAAAAGAGGACATGCAAAAGACAAGTGCTTTCACTTAATTGGCTATCCTAACAATTCTTGAGTTAGAAGAAACAAACCTTATGTTTCTGGGCAAAGGTCAGCTGCAGTACTGATTGATGTGGCACCAACCACTGGCACTCATATTAAAAACCTTGAACTCAATGAAGTAAAGGTGCAGATTCAAAAGTTAGTGGCCTTACTTAATGGTCAAGGAGAACAGTTCAAACCTGCTGCTAATTCATCTTCTTTTGTTCATAGTTCTGATTCTCCAAAGTCATTTTATGCAGCAGGTAGCACTCATAATTTCATTTCATCTGAGCAGTGGATTATTAATATTGGAGCCGCAAATCACATTTCAAATAATAGGTCTATGTTTGATAAAATCGTTCCTGTTGAAAACATGTTTGTTTTTCTTCCAAATGGAGTTAAAGTGCAGGTTATTTCCACAAGAGATATACCTATTTTTGATGGTTTGGTTCTCAAAAATGTCTTGTATATTCCTTCATTTCACATAAACTTGAAATCAGTTAGCCAAATCATGTCTTCTAGACAGTTTTATGTCTTGTTTCTAAAAGATCTTTGCCTTATTCAGGACCTATCATCATGGAAGCTGATTGGACTTGCTAAGGAGAGGCCAGGGCTCTGTATACTACAAAGGAATCAGTAAACCTCTTCTGTTAAGGCTGCTTTAACTGTGCAGTCTGCTGGACCACTAGCTGATGATAAGAGTAGTAATTGTGAATTTGATTTGTGGCACTATAGACTAGGACACTCATCTTCTGTAAAAATGAAACAAATTCAGTCTTGTAACCATTTGAGTCCTTGTCCTTTGTCTAATAAAGAAGTGTGTTCTATATGTCACTATGCCAAACAAAAGCGGTTGCCTATTCCAACTCATTGTAAGAATTCAGAAAGGGTATTTGATCTTATACATTATGATATATGGGTCCCTGTTCAGCTTTATCTTTACATGGGTATAAATACTTTCTTACTATTGTTGATGATTTTAGTAGAATGACATGGATTCATATGTTGAAAGCAAAATCAGAGGTGTCATCTATTCTTCATCAATTCTGCAACATGGTAGAAACACAACATGGTACAACTATTAAGATACTAAGGTCAGACAATGGTAAAGAGTTTTTAATGTCAGATTTTTATAAGATGAAAAGCATTGTTCATCAAACAAGTTGTGTGGAAACACCACAACAAAATGACATTGTAGAAAGGAAGCATCACAACATATTCTAAGCATTGCCCGGGCATTGATTTTTCAGTCCGATTTAGCTTTGGATTTTTGGGCAGAAGCTGTGCAAATTACTGAGCACATCATGAATCGGCTCCCTACACCTATTTTGCAAAACAAATCTCCTTTTGAAGTAATATTCAAAACTAAACCCGATTATCATCATTTGAAAGTGTTTGGGTGTTTGTGTTTTGCACCCACATTACAACATGGGAGGTCTAAGTTCAGTCCTAGAGCATCAAAATGTGTTTTTATTGGTTATCAAGTAGGTACTAAAGGATACAAGTTGTATGACATTTCTAGTAGAAGAATTTTTGTGTCAAGAGATGTTGTGTTTTATGAACACTGTTTCCCTTTTAAAACTAAATTAGTTGAGTCTGTTGAATCTGCAATACCAGTTTCTGAAGAAGTCTCACAAGTAGTTTCATATCAACCAACATATAAAACTGTTGAACTTGATATTACAAATGAGCATAGAGGTATGGAATCCTCAGAGAGTGGTACAACAGATCTGTTGAGAAGGAGCAGCAGACAGAAGAGGCCACTTGTTTACTTATAAGATTATCATCATGCTCTTGCCCTCTCTTTAAAAGGTTCAATCTCCTCTGGTAATTCTGTTTCATTTCTCAACTCAGAAAAATTTTCTTCTACTGCTCATTTTGTTCTTCATGTTTTGTCTTATTCCAATTTGTCTCCTTCATTTAGAACATTTGCTGTAAATCTCATGTCACAATATGATCCTACCTTGTTTTCTGAGGCTGTTCAATTTGACCATTGGTGTAAGGCGATACATGCTGAATTAGATGCTCCGGCTGAGAATAAAACTTGGAATTTGACTGAGTTGCCGGATGGAAAGGTACCTATTGGATGTAAGTGGTTGTTCAAAACTAAGTATAATGCAGATGGGATTGCTAACAAGTAAGGCTCCGCTTGTAGCTAAAGGATATACTTATAAAGAGGGTATTGACTATAATGATACATTTAGCCCGGTTGCAAAACATGTTACAGTTCGGGTATTTCTGGCTTTGGCAGCTATGCATTCATGGAATTTGTGTCACTTAGACATCAATAATGCTTTTCTAAATGGAGATTTGGAGGAGGATGTTTAGATGGATGTGCCTCAAGGTCTTGTTGTTGATTATATGCAGTTTAAGGGGGAGAAGAGAATAGTGTGTAAGCTGCAAAAGTCTTCGTATGGACTTAAGCAAGCATCTAGGCAATGAAATTCAAAGTTTGTTGCTGCATTATTAGATTTTGGTTTCAAACAGTCCAAATCAGATTATTCATTTTGTGAAGGGACAAGGAGACAGTTTTATGGCTTTGCTTGTGTATGTGGATGATATAGCCATAGGAGGACCAAACATGGTTGTGATAGAGCATTTCAAGAAGTACTTAAAAACTGTTTTCAAGCTGAAAGACTTGAGAGCTTTAAAGTTTTTCCTTGGATTAGAGATTGCTCGATCTTCTAAAGGCATAGTGTTATCACAAAGGAAGTATGCTTTAGAAGTTTTGCAGGAGCATGGGTTATTGCGAGTAAGACCTGCTGTGATACCCATTGATCCAAATCATAAGCTTTCAAAGGAAGATGGAGAAAAACTTGCAGACCCAACTAAGTTCAGGCAAGTAGTAGGAAAGTTGATGTATTTGACATTGACTAGACCAGATATTGCATACTCTATGCAAGTCTTAACACAATTTATGTCATGTCCAACTGAGATGCACATGAATGCAACCTTACAAGTGCTAAAGTATATTAAGAATTCGCCAGGGGAATGAATCTTCTTTAGTGCAGAACCAGCAAGCGAGTTGACTGTTTTTGTTGATAGTGATTGGGGAAAATGCCTAGACACTAGAAAGTCTGTCATTGGGTATTGTGTGTTCCTAGGAGGATCATTGATAAGCTGGAAGGTCAAGAAATAGGCCACAGTAGCTAGAAGCTCAGCAGAAGCTGAATATAGAGCGATAGGGGGAGCTATTTGTGAAGTGATTTGGTTAGAGTCATTACTTGCAGAGTGTGGAATGGATGGACAGAAGCCAACTGAAGTGATGTGTGATAATCAGGCTGCAATCTATCTCACGAAGAATCTGGTCTTTCATGAAAGGACCAAACATATAGAAATGGATTGTCATTTCATACGTGAGAATTTAGAGAAAGGCATCATAAATCTGAAGAATGTTGCTTCCGGATTACAGTTAGCAGACTTTTATACTAAAGGTTTGCCAAGACCCAGATTTCTTTGGTTGAAGATCAAGATGAGTATGAAGAACTTATATACTCATCTTGAGGGGGAGTGTCAAGATAAAGAAGTGGAAGAATAGCATAAGACTAATTAAGTTTCTATGCTAAGTTGGTGTAAAGTGTAAGATTGTACGAATATATAAAAGACAATTTTAGTGAGTAATAATAGAATAACAGATTTTACCTCTAACTTTATATTTTCTTCTGATTTCCTCATCTGCTTTCATCGAAGGGATGGTTGATCTTGAGAGTATAGTTTTTTTTTGTACTGCTACCACGTCGTACATGTAATTGCAATACGTAGCCCTTTGGCATTTATAAAATTGGCTCCCGAGCTTCACCTTACGTTGCTTATGATGTAATATCCAGTGTATGATGTCGACGACCTGAATTGGTGAGCGAAGCGTGTACCTGCTCAGACCCTGCTAATACGAATGCTCTCTTCTCTGACTGTTACGGTACACGCAGGAACCCTCTTAATGTCAACAAGCGCGTTTCATCCATTAAAAGACAACAGATTCATATGCACCTCTTGTAAATTCCTCAGCGAACTCCACTTGTACAAATAGCATGGAAAATCTGCAGAAAACTTGCTCCTACCAAACAAAACCCGACGGTGGGTGGAAAAAGTTGTAACAGGGGTTGCTGCTGGATCTGCACTTTCTTGGTTAGGTTGTGTGTGTGTGTGTGTGCCGGGGGGGCGGGGGGGTTATTTAGGTTTATGTACTGTCTTCAGGAGAGGAACTGTGTACTACGTTTGTGCTCACCTCCTCGTACAACAACATAATCGTCATCTTCAACAACTGCTGAAATGTTAGTTGAATGGGGTTAGCCGGATGGTGTCACCAAACCCAGATGATGTATAATGTCCATTTCTTAAACCAAATACATCGGTTGTCCTATTTTTTCCACTAATGACGTAATCGTATACAGAAAGAAATTGTTGACAAAAAAAAAAGTTAACAAATAATTTACTTCGAATGTCTTTTCATGAACCGCCGCCTTTCCATAAGACTGTAATTAAACGAGTAAAAACAAACGAATTTCTTCAAGCAAGTAAAAAAAAAAAACGGAAAAGGAAATTCTGCCTACAAATACTCTCCCCCCGC